>JAQPPZ010001028.1:9480000-9947855 GCA_028583015.1 Wollemia nobilis
GCCAGCAGTGTTATCCTCTGGGAGGACCTGGCCCTCTTATTACATACATATATATGTATGTTTGAGAGTCATGGAACGATACAATATTCGCCTGACCGCTATCGTTTCGTTTCTATCGTTGCTTAATATCCTAAGATCGTAATGGGTCGGACGCCCTGCTGCGATAGCAATGGTCTCAAGAAGGGCCCCTGGACGCCTGATGAGGACAAGAAGCTCATTCAATATATCGAGAAACATGGCCATGGAAGCTGGCGCGCTCTTCCTGCCCAAGCAGGTAACAATTTACATTTTTATTGGTACACAAGTTCACTCATATATATATCAGGTTTCTTAATGATTTAAATTTAGATCTCATGAAATATAGCCTTGATGTAATGTACCTGGTTGTGTCCATTCCAATCTTACTCGCTGATTACAGAGAAAATTTAGCCACACCAACATAAAGTTTGTGTGACAGAAAGTTCATTGCTTACCCGCTGATTACAGAAAGAAAATTTTAGCCACACCAACATAAAGTTTATGTGACAGACATAAAGTTTATGTGACAGAAAGTTCATTGCTTACCCGCTGATTACAGAAAGAAAATTTTAGCCACACCAACATAAAGTTTATGTGACAGACATAAAGTTGTGACAGAAAGTTCATTGCTTACCCGCTGATTACGGAGAGAAAATTTAGCCACACCAACATAAAGTTTATGTTCATTGCTTACCCAATATTTAACATTCAGATCTTTTTAATTAGTACATAGACATAAAGTTACTCAGATTTTTGGACCATGTTTTCTAAGTAGTTGAGATTGAACAGATCCCTACAAATAGTATCATATGTAAACACATTCTTTATTCTTCTCCTTTACTAGAAATCTATGTTCACGGCTACCCTTTAGGGCTTATGATTAGTTTTTTCACTTGGATGAAATGCTTCAAGCTCTGGTTTTACTTGTGTAGGGCTATTGAGATGTGGTAAGAGCTGCAGGCTACGGTGGACCAACTACTTACGTCCAGATATCAAGCGTGGGAAGTTTTCGTTCGAGGAAGAGCAGACTATACTTCAACTCCATGCTATGTTGGGGAATAAGTAAATTGACCGTGTCATTCAATCAAATTGCTGTTTCATATTTCATATTCGTAACATACATGCAGCCAATGATCACTAATCATAGATTTTTTTTCTTTTTCTTTTTCTTCCCCTTGGTGATGTAGATGGTCGACTATAGCTGCTCGCCTTCCTGGACGAACGGACAACGAGATCAAGAATTTCTGGAACACCCACTTGAAAAAGAGGCTGCTTCAGACGGGAATCGATACTGTAACCCACGGACCCACGACACAACAACACCATGTTTCCTTCCCGCAATCTCTTGGGAATGGTTGGAGATTTAGTGGGGCTCAATGCTTAGACTATAATGATATGTTGCTTGTTACAGACGATGTCTCAGCTTTCATGCCGATTCATAATCGTGATGAACAGCATATTGGTCTTCTCAATTTTCAGCCAACAGCTTTTGGCTGCAATGAAGGTGGTTTTCATTATGAGTGCCAGAAAATAAGGGCACTTGCCGGGTTTGGAAATGAGGATACGAAAGAGAATTATGCATTGGAGACGCCCTGTTCTCTCCCAAATCTGTCGAGTTATTATGTTTGTGGTGGTGTTCCGGAATCGAAGAGCGGCATGTATGTCGAAAGCTTGAATCCTTATGGAGAAAGTGCAGCGGTTTCATCAGATCTCACATATGAAGCTGTGAACAAAAATGCACTTTAGTCTGAAATGGTTGAGAGAATTGCAGACGATAGGGCATGAAAATGCTTGGAAGACTAATTACTGGCACAACTAATGTAGATGTAGCAGAGGCTTTAAATGCCAAAATCATCTAAAGAAATTATGGCTTTTCAATTTTGAATCCCTGATTAGCATTCATAGGTTATGATAATAGGTATGAATGTGGGATGAAAATTTGGATTCATTAGAACATTTACATCATCATATTAATTACAGGTTTAAGTCTTTGAAAATAATTACTTCTGCTGACTTTTCTCACTGCACTAACTGCCTGCTCACAAATTTGAAAATAGCAACTTCTGCTGACTTTTCTCACTGCACTAACTGCCTGCTCACAAATTTGAAAATAGCAACTTCTGCTGACTTTTCTCAAAGCACTAACTGCCTACTACTTACGTAACAGAAATCCACTTAAGATTTTCCTTTTTTCTGATAGAGTCAACGTCGTTCAAAATATATTTACACGTGTTTGCAAAAGTGGAACTGTGGAACTGATTGGTCCTAATTTCTAGGATATATTATTTTAAATGTAAATCTTGTTACACAATTGAAATAGAGAGCTATGAAAGTAGTTAATTCTATATAAACGATTAAAAATAAAATTAATATATAATATAGAGAGTTGTTGGGGAGCTATCTAAATGGTATAGGATCCATTTATTGGAGGATTACTTGCATGTTAATATGGTTAATTATAATTTGGTTGGTTATAGTGTTTTTTCATTGATTTTAATGCAAGTCTTTTTCATACTGTTATATATATATATATATATATATATATATATATATATATATATATATATAATTATAATAATAATAATAATAATAATAATAATAAAAAAAGTAGTTAATTTTTTTAAGTTTGAAAAAATTATAATGAAATAGATATTTTATATTTTTATATATTTTTTTTTAAACAATTTTATTTAAAGTTATTTTAGAATTTTTTAATAATGATTTAAATTTTTATTTGCAATGCAAATAATTTGTTGCAAGTCTTTAGTTATTTTATAGAGTATCATTTTGATATTTGTACTATGTAGCTATCAGTGTTATCTTACAGGTATTACCATAATTATTAAAAGACTTCAAAAAGAACATAAAAAATGTTCTAAACCATAACTTCTATCAAAAGAAAAAAAGTATCAAAAGAGTGTACATTGTGGTGGAGTTACACTCCCACAAACTACTCTTTCCTTTAACCAAGAAAAGTCTATCAGACCTATTATGATAAAAACAATATATCGTAAGCCTTAAGTCATATTATAGAGTGTCATTTTAGTATTTTTTTTTTTGATGAAAAACAGCACACCCCTTAAACCAATACATTAACCACTGTATTGGCCCTGCTTTCTTGACACTCATTTTGGTACTTTTACCTTATAGTTGTATTATGATAAAAACAATATATCACAAGCCTTAAGTCATATTATAGAGTGTCATTTTGGTACTTTTACCTTATAGTTGTCAGTCATCTTACAAATATGATTTTAATTATTAAAAAATGTCAAAAAAAAAAAAATATAAAAAGTGTCCTAAACCATAACTTCTATCAAAAGGAAAAAAAAGTATCAAAAGGGTGTAGACTGTGGTGGAGGCATAGTCCCATACACTACTCCTTTAACCAAATACTATATGCTTTCTTATTGCTTACTCATTTAGCTTTAGGTAGATATTTTTATAAGAGATATCTGCAAATGATGTTTCTAACAATTTCACTTGCTTATAATAAGATCTACTTAACAAATTTTGCAGCCCCACTAATCCTAAAGTCCAATCTACCAATTTTGAATCACCAAAATATTAAAGTTAATTATATATAAACAATTAAAAAATGAATATATAACATATAAAGTTGTTGAGGAGTTATATAAATGATATGGAATCCATTCATTGTGATGATCACTCTCATGTTAATATATGGTTTATTATATTTTGGTTGGTTATAGTGTTCTTCCATAGACTCTATAAAATAATGAAAGGGATCATGTAAACTGAGGCAAATGATATGTAATTAATTTATTATATAGCGTTAAGGTGGTTGTTTAAATTATAATATTACAAATAAAGTTATATTTTAGTATTTTATTTATTATTATTATAAATGGATTTATATTATATTTAAATAATTATTAAAAATATATATTTTTGTCATATATTTATTATTTTTGTGTTTAAATAGAATTTGTATTTATAATATTTAAAACAAAAATTTATTGTAAAAAATCCAATAGAAAGATAAATTTAAATATAATTTAATAGCTTTAAAGATGATATGTCAATTTATAAAATAATTTAACAATAATAATAATTGTGTTTTTGAGTGTGATCTAAGAGTTATTTGAGGAATAGTGGTAAATGAGTACTAGTGTAAGTAAGAAGTTACAATGAGCAAGAATCCAACCTCGCATTTATTTATTCTAGATCTTTGAAAAAATTAAAAAAATAAATGATTCTCATGAAAAAAAGCTAGATAGCATTCTAGGAAAGTCATTTTTGGAAGTCATAATTAGAAGTAAGGGTACACAAACTAGAAGTATGGATGACCAAGGTCGGGAAAAGAAGAAGATAAAATTATGAAAAATCCTATCCAAGTAATATATGCTTTACAAAAATTGATTATCATTGAGCATGACATAACAATTCTTAAAAATGGAGGTTTAATATGTAAAGTTCCATGGATATTGGTAAAGTCTTTTGAAGATTCAAAATTGAATCATATGAAAATGGGCATTGAATTCATATAACTCCATTATATTTCTTTCAAAAGGATTTTTCTTTATCATCTTCTCTAATTCAAAAATCGAAGATAAAGTAATGGGCAGTATCCCATGGTTTAAAGGGAGAGATGTAATATATTTAAGACCACAAAGTAAGCATATTTTATGGATGCAAAAATTATTAAAAGGCTTTAGTATGGGCTAGGATTTTTAGACTTCCATACAAACTTATTAATAAGGAGGTTTTGAATAATATTGACAATATTCTAGGGGAGTTCATCTAGGAGGGACCAACTACTAAGGAGCAAAGACATATTGCATATATCTAGATATGTCTAGTCATGGATATTTCGAAACCTTATCTACAATATGGTAAGGTTTAAATCTAAATCAAGGTAATGGGAGCAACAAGTATATTATGAAAATTTGTATCTTTATATCGCAAATATTATGGTATTGGACATATGACAAGAGATTACAAAGTGAAAACAATGGATAAAGAGATAATTTTTTTGGGCATGAGACAAACTTCAAGATGAACCAAGGTGATCATATCAAAGGAGAAGATGAATTAGATCAAGAATTTTTTAGTCCCAAGAAAATGGTAAAGAAAGACTCTATAAATAATCATATGATAAAGGCTATCATTGTTTACTCAGATCAACCATCAGAATAAATAAAGGGTATAATGGATGAGGAAATACAATGCATATTTTCAAATTTAGAAGGAACTAAAGGTAGAAAGGAAGATGTAGAGGTATATTTTAATGCAAAGGATGTGAAAGAGGTCAAGTTTAATCTTGAAAAATGATCTTCATTTACCTCAAGCAATATAAAATCATCTATTGGAATAAGAATGAAAGTAAATTAGAGCTTGTCTTATGCGCTTTAGGGTTTCAACAATAGCATAAGAAGGAAACAAGCATGAATAATATACATGAAAATTTAGGGATTTTAGGATAGCATAAGAAAGTAATTGTCATGGCTAATCATTCTTGCACTTTAGATTTTTTTAGGCAACATAAAGAGGAAAGTGTTGTGTGGTCATTCCTTGCACTTTAAATTTTCTAATGTAGCTTAAACCTAAGTCTCATTATGATTTCCATTTATAGTTTCATGAGTAGCATAGTAAACAAATAAGTATGGATGATATCCATGAAAAATTAAGGATTTTGAGGTAGTATAAAAAGTAAGTACTATGGAGGATGAATCTTGCACTTTAGGGTTTCAAATGTAATATAAATGATTTTTTAAAAGTCTCTTTGTTATAATTCAAGTTCTCCAAGGCACAATAAACCTATAAATGATAAATACAAACTCTACACTTCTTGGTCTCTATAATTATTAGAACAGGGATGGTGAAACAATACCAAGTAGCATAGAATGGTTGTAGTGTCGAAAGGTGGAGCAGATGATCTCCGAAGGATGCCGGTTCCTTCGAGGGTGGTTCCAACTACTCTACACCATAAAATAAGGGAAAGAAAAAAGGGAAGGAAAAAAATTAAAAGAAGGCCATAGCCAAAAATCACAAGGATGGGTAGAGTCACATCAAGACTTATGCAGGCATGATATCCCATATAAACACATACCCTACACCTAACATATCACCCAACCGTATTGTAATTCTAGCTCCTATCAATGATGGGTGAATTCTAGTACTCACAAAAAGGTGCATGAGATATAGAATGTAGAATCAGAGTGCTCATATCCGATTGGTGTTAACATAAATAAACCTCCTCCCCATATTAATGAACACCCACCTCTGAGTCACTCATGTATACCCCACGAAATCCAAGCAGCAGAATAACATGGGACTACTTAAACGACTGGACATAAATGAGTATTCACACATTAAGTAAATAATAAGAGGACACAACCATAGACCAAACATTGTAGAGTTTGTATTTATATAGGAGAAACCTTACATAAGAATTGTAATGGCTAAAGATCCACCCTTAGGAATGACCAACATTCCATAATTTATAGGTATATTTACAAAATCAAACATTAATGGAAGAAGATGGGAATATAATCCTTGTAGCTGACAAGCATTGTGCTGGTACACTGTTCTACTAGATAACATCGTCTTCTAGAAGGAGGTGGACATATTTGGTTCAATCTAGGTTGTTAGATATTCTAATGCTTCTGCCCATCTCATCAATTTTTAGCTACCTCGTCCTTATCCTCGATTGGAAATCCTCTAGTTAGGCAGTGGGTGACAGGTTTTAAGACACCTTCGGAGCAACACACTATAAATCCATCATGCATACACCTGCATTTGTTAGGTATCAAAATTGCAGCTGTGTGTACATCTTTTATTTGTGCTTTGGATGATGGTAGGAGCTTTGCATATTGGAGGAGCACTTTGTTTGCTTTTTTTTCCACCCACGGGGTACTGGGAAGCGAGGGCAACTATTTCTCTGAGGTTCTATCCTGTTTGTACTTGTATTTCCCACCCAAGATGGGTGGGAGTCTATCTCTTCCTCAAGGGTAAGGTTGTATGATTTTTTCACCTATGCTAGCACTTCAAAACATCCACCTAAGTTGGGTGGGTCCCTTGGAAAATCCCACCCAAGGTTAATGGTGGGTGTTTGCCTACTCTTGTTTCCCGCATTGCTTTATTATGTCATCTGTCTTCCGATTTGATCTGCCATTCGATCGCTACTTCTACTCTAACATATTTTGCTCATCCATCAATATATTTAAAATTTTATGGGCTCTAAAAGAGTGGGTGAGGAGGTGCAAAAATCCTTACCCACACTCTTGGTGACTTATATGTGTTTTTTACTCTATATAAAAAAAGAACCCAACAAGTATTCAAAAAGCACTTACGAATAGGGAAAAGGAGCGATTAATAGAGAAGGCATATACAAAACAGAACAGGGAGAGGAAAACTAGGGGGACGACAATAGAAAAAAGGGAAGAAAGAAAGAACACAAAAGGGAGATACTAGATGAAGGGGGAGAGAAGCACCCGAGCACACGTAAGATAACACACAAGAAGGGGAGAAGAGGGGAAAAGGGTGATCGTAAGGTGATTTATATACTATGCAATCATCATAAAAACAATAACCAAAAAGAGGAAACATGATAGAATGAGAGAACAAGAGGAGACACAATGCTAAGTACAATTCCAGAAGAAGAGAAACAAATATACTAGATCTATGATATATTCATAGAATAGTAGATTTAATCTCTTGGTTCATGGGATATTCTCCAACATTGTGTATCCATAAACATACTCCTCTACAAACCAAAACTAATTTAAGAATAGACATGTTACCACAAGCCATGATTTTCAAGCTAGAAAACTTCTAGCAATCCATCTATTATTGAATTAGCTTTCCACCTAGCAAGTTTTGATAAGATTCATGTTCTCCATGAGCATGCCATGAGCTTTCTAAGATACATTTATCTTCTTTATGGTATATATAGAAGAGGGGTAGTGCAATAGGCACCACTCAGGCTAATTTGATAAGGTATGATCAGCCAACTCACACCATTGTTGGCACACCAGTGAATCTAGCTTTTATACGATGTAATCATGTGTCTTTTGTCATTTATCCATTGGGATACAAAGTCACAAAATAAATAATTAGAAGAGAGGGAAAGTGCATTTAAAAATCAAGATACTCATCAAAATTTCTTACCTTTTTATGAGTTCTACCACCCTAGTGCACTTTTATTTAGTTGTCAGCTTGTGTACATAAAATTATGATGCCATTGGTGCATTGCAACTGCTGACCTACCCCAGAGTTTTATCCAGTGAACTTGTAGTGACCGATTTTTTTATTATTGAACTTTAGGTGCTCCTTGTAGTCCAGTCAGTGTTGCCAACTTTTTCAAGCCATGAAAAATTCATAACTAGGTATATCATGATGCATACCAGTACCTATGCGATCGATGATCAACGTGGCAATAGATTTTACCACGAGGGAGCCTTCTTCCTGTACTAGTTTACCTATCAATAGGTTTCAATTTCACCAATATTTGGAATCCACCTACTGTGAAATCACAACATCGTCAAGGTTATGCATAAGGGGTTAGACTCAAAATATACTTGTAAAAAAATGGCAAATCCTAATCAAAATCAATGTGAATCATGGAGAATTCTAAGAAAATCAAATCGAGCATCTTCACACCAAAATTTGGGGTATTTGAAGCCCTAAAATGTAAGGTCATATTTGGGGCCACTTTTGACCTATTAAATCATCTTATAACTTCATAAAAATACCACCATTATATCAAGCTTAAAAAGATATTTCCAACGAGTACAAATATGCCTATGTTTGGATATATATTGTGGCAAATTATCCCTAATAAAAAATTGATCCTGAAAATTTTAGGCAAATGGGCTGATGTCGAGGATCCTCATATTCGCCAATTTATAATTTTTAAAATCCTAATATTCACCCAATTGGTGAATATTCGCCACTATGCATAACCCTGAGCATCGTACATCTTCACCACCTTTGCACATTTTCTTCTACAGGCCTCGTTGATTGAGCCTACTACTAATGGGAACTCGAGAATCGAGGGCTGATTAATTGTGCCATTTTAAAAATAGTTTAACCCTTTCTTATTGTACCCCTAGATACAAAAATAGTGTTAAATTCTACCCTTATTGTGCATGGTGCTCCCACCCAGATCTAGGTCCTCTGCTCCTTGGGAAAAGGTGCAAGTGTTGGAGGTACCACCTTTTGCACTAATGCTTGCACTGTTGGTAGGTGACCCAACACTGCATGCAAGGCAGGTATTTTGGATCAATACCAAGTAGTGTAGAACAACCATCGCATCGAGAGATGAGGTGCATGATCTCTGGAGGAGGTCGATTACTTTGAGGGTAGTTCCAACTACTCTACGCTACAAAACAAGGGAAAGGGAAAAGGGAAGGAAATAAATTAAAAGAAGGTAATAGCCAAAATTCACAAGGAATTGTAGATCCACATCAAGACTTATTTAGGCATGATACCTCGTATGAACACATACCCTAAACCTAACAGATAAGCCAATGATATCGTAGTTCTAGATCCTATAAATAACAGGTGAAATCTAGTTTTGACAAACATGTGCATGAGATCCAAAATGTAAAATCAGAGCGTTCATATTCGATCGATGTTAATATAAATAAATCCCAACCCATATTAATGAACACACACCTCTGAGTCACTCATGTATACCCCATAAAATCTAGGTAACAGAATAACATGAGACTAATTAAATGACTAGATAGAAATGAATATTTACACATTAAGTAAAGAAAAAAAGGACACAACTAGAGACCAAACAATGTATAGTTTGTATTTACATAGGAGAAACCTTACATAAGAATTATAATGGCTAAATATTTATCCTTAGGAATGACCAACATTCCACAATTTATAGGTATATTTAAAAAATTGAACATTAATGGCAGAAGACAGGAACACAATCCTTGTAGCTGACAAGCACCATGCTGGTACAATGTTCTAATAGATAGCATTGATATCCTAGAAGGATATGGATGTATTTGGTTCAATATGAGCCTTTATATTTTTTAATGCTTCTGCCCATATCATCAATTTTTAGCTACCTCATCCTTCTCCTCGATTGACGATCCTTTGGTTAGGTGGTGGGTGACAAGTTTTGAAACACCTTGGGAGCAACACACCATAAATCTATCATATATACATATACATTTGTCAGGTTTCAAAATTACAGCCATGAGTACATCTTCTATTTGATCTTTGGGCTACGGTGGGAGCTTTACGTATCGGATGGGAACTTTGTTTGCTTTTGTTTCCATTCACGAGGTATTGGGAAGTGAGGGTAAGTATTTCTATAAGGTTCTACCCTGTTTGCACTTGTATCTTCCACCCAATATGGGTGGGAGTCTATCTCTTCCCCAAGAGTAGGGTTTTATAATTCATTGGCCCATGCTAGCACTTAAAAATATCCAACTAATTTGGGTGGGTCCCTTAGGAAATTCTGCCCAAGGTTAATGGCGGGTGTCCATCTCCTCTTGTTTCCCGCATTGCTTGATTATGTCATCCACCCATTGATTTGGTCCACCCTACGATCGCTACTGCTACTCTGATATCTTTTGCTCATCCATCAATGTATTCAAAATTTGGTAGGCTCTAATAGAGTGGGTGAGGAGGCATGAAAATCCTTACCCATACTCTTGGCGACTTACAAGGGATTTTTACTCTATAAAAAAAGAACCAAACAAGTATTTGAAAAGCACTTACAAAGAGGGAAAAGGAGGGATGAATAGAGAATGTAGATACAAAACAGATTAGAGAGAGGAAAACCATGGGACACATAGTATAAAGAGAATAAAGAAAGACCACAAAAGGGAGAGACTAGATGAAGGGGGAGAGGAGTACTCGGGCACATGGAAGAGAACACATAGGAAGGGGAGAAGAGGGAGAAAGGGCGATCACAAGGTGATTTCTATACTAAGCAATCATTAATGAAGAACATGTGCTTATACTAAGAAGGGGGTGAAAAGTATAAGATAAAACTTTTTGATTTTTAATCCAAATGATAACATCAACAGTATTAAAGCAATAAAACTCACATAAAGAATCACACACATGAGAGACATGATTTAATGTGGTTCACCCAATGTGGACTACTCCATGGAGAAAATATTCCTTATAAATTTTTCTCAAATAAATTCTCTTTGGGAATCCTTTCCCTACAATGTTTATGGACCTCTATCCAAAGGAGACACCAATCCCCTAATCAAGTTTGTGGATCTCTATCCACAGGAGAAATATTTCTCTTTAGCTTTGATTGGTGATATTCTAGAAGAATTGTTGCCCCCACTACTTTGGATAATGGATCTCTATCCACTAAAGGCATCTATCCCCATTGCCCTGGCTAATGGATATCTATCCACTAGAGACTATCATCCTCTATAATCTATCACCTTTAAAGCTCTGTCTCAAATTTGCACTAAACACAGTCCTTCGATTTAGCACAAATCTGCTTAATCTCTATCTCTGGTCTGGCACAAACCTATCTCAAATCTGCACCAAACTCTATCCTCAAATATATCCTCAATATTTGTCCTCAAACTCTATCTTCAAATCATTGTTCTCAAATCTATATTGTAAGCTTCCATAAAAGCTCACACAAATATGTCCACAAGTCTTCTCTAAGAATTACCTCAAATCTACTCAACAAGCCCACACTAGAACTTGTCCAAACTCATAGAAACATAAAGAGAATTGTTAGAGACTCAATATGCTTCACATTCATCACAATATTCAATCACTTTCAATCACTCTTTTACCACAAAAACATATAGAGAATTGTTAGAGACTCAATATGTTTCACATTCATCAACACTCAACCTCTTTCTAAAATCAATTCAGAATATAGAATAAGTTATTTCATAGAACTTGAACTATCACTTCACACATCCACTTGAATCGGCCCAACCAAATTTACTCATTCAATCACTCAATGAAATAATCCTTGCTCACACACCCTAGTCCAAGCATATGAACACTCACTCAAATGTTTTCAACAATTCTTATCAACTAATCTCACATAACAATGATACTCATGTTATTTGCAAACCTTAGTTCAAGTTATTCACTCAATTAATCACTTGAACAACAATGCTTATAAAACATAGTTTTATCAACAACTCTCAATTTTAGAAAACCTTGAAGCATTAATTAAACACACTCAACAAGGAAAACCTTAACCAAATTATTTTCACTCCAACTTAGCATTCAACAATCACTCACTAGGAAGAATATGCCCATACATTTTGTTTGATGTAGAAGTGCCCTTGGAAAACCTGTCTAAATCACAATTTCCTTCTCTCCAATTCCAATGGTTAGATAGCAAAATATTATTCCAACACTTTCTCAAAATATTCCTTGGACAAAAATAATCACAACTTAATTATGCCTTATAACTCCCTTTTTAAATCAACATACACAAATCATACATGAAAATAATAATTCCTTGAATACACCTTATAAACTCCTTAAAATAATGTACAACTTTTCACAACCACCTTACAACTCTTTCCAACCATTAAAGAAAATGATATCAAAATTTAATTTGCATAACCCTTATAACTCCCCATGCAACCTTATAAACCAAATATAATGCAAAAATTAATTTTTAATTTTTTAACAACCACTTCTAAAATTTTCGATGCCTAAATTCCAATGCATACCTTGCTTTCCCCAAAAAGGGGTTTCGACGTGATTCGATTCATTGTCTCCCTAAGGCCTAAGTGCCTTAGTGCTTGGGAGCCCACCGCATGGGCTATATTCCCCACGTGAAGGAAAAATCACTTCCTCCACCTTATGCCTCGTGCGCCATTTGACTTCTTCAAAGTCCACTACACTCTCCACTTCGCTCTAGCATGCATCGCAAGCAATTCACATTAATTTTTGAACGAAGGCATGGTAAGTTCTAAGGTGGGTGGATCCCATTTTTTATACATGATTTGATTTTTCTCCCACATTGGTTCTTTTAGCAATTTGAATTATGATTTTAATAACCCACCTTTACATAACTTAGGTTAAATAAGTTAATATTAATATTTATTAAGCATGAGATTATGTTTCAAAACTTAGGTTAAATAACTTTATGTTAATATTTATTAAATTATAATAAATATTAAAACTAATTAATAGTCAATTTACATAACTTAGGTTAAATAAGTTAATTTTAATAATTTATAATTAATTTAAAATATCCTTTTATAATATTATAAAAATATTATAATATTATTTACTTGGGCATCTTCTTTTGCACTTTGGTCCACATCTGATCTCCTAAAACCAGGCTATCTTTTGCACATATTGGAGAACTTGAAACTCATGCTGCCCACTGAAGCTACCAATGACTAGTGTTGAAAGCTTGACATCAATGACCACTCACTTTTGAAATCAATGAAAACTTATCACTCAAAATGTCCAATAATCTCCCACTTTGTCATTTATGGTAACCCAAATTATTTTTACCCAACACTTGACCTTTTTCTTATTCTGCTCCCCTAGGACATTGCTCCCCCTAACTCAATGCTCTCTCCTTAAACCAAATCTCTCCTCCTTACTCAAATATCTCCCCTTTGACATCAATGGAAAAGGGTCACCTTTGGGGCTCAAGGTTAAGAATGAGTCCCTTATCTTATCCCCTCACCCACCTCCTCTTGAGGTGGTTAATTATGGGGTGGGAGTATTACTCCCAATTTTTCTCGAAGATACTCAAAGGTCTCCTTCGAAAGTGGCTTAGTGAAAATATTTTCTATCTGTTCCTTTGTAGTAATATATTCCATCCTGACCTGTTTATCTGTCACATGTTCTCTCAGAAAATGATACTTAATCGAAATGTGCTTTGTCTTGGAGTGCATCACTCGATTTTTTGAGATACTTATAGCACTTGTATTATCACATAATATGGGAATAGGATGGTCATGTTTTATCTTGAAGTCTTCTAGAGTTTGCTTCATCCATAATGCCTATCTACATCTGACTACTACCACAATATATTCTTCTTCTACTATAGATAAGGATACTAAAGCCTACTTCTTACTTAGCCAAGAGACAAAAATCTTCAAGAAAGAATTCTCCTCCACTTGTGCTCTTTCTATCATCAATACTGCCAACCCAATATGCATTTGTATATGATATGAGTGTGAAATTATCACTTTTAGGATATTCCATAGTCCCTTTTAGATACCTGAGAAGACTCTTTACTGATGCCACATGTGTTTCCTTAGGTGCTACCTAAAACCTTGCTACTAATCCCACTGATTACACTATGTTTGGAATTGTAATTGTAACATGCAATAAACTACCAATCATAGATCTATATAATCTCTAATATACCTTGGGAGATTCATCATCCTTAACTTGCATCCTGTGACCACGGGGGTACTTACCAATTTGCAATCTTCTAACCTGAATTTCTTTAGCATCTCTTTCATATACTTGGGTTGTGAGAGAAATACTCCTTTCTCTGATTGTGAAATCTGAAGTCCAAGAAGGAAGGACAACTCACCAAGCATAGACATCTCAAATTCATTTTGCATATTTTTTGTAAATTATTTACACATATTATCATTGTTTCCCCAAAAAATGATGTCATCCCAATAAAAAACCATAATTAGTAGATTATTCCTTTCATTTTTGATGTATAAGTTGTCCGCTATTCCTTTTCTAAATCCCTGTTCCTGAAGATACTTATCCAATCTTGAGTACCATGCTCTAGGATCCTGCTTTAGACCATATAGTGCCTTTTTCAATATGCATACATGATTTGATTTATCTGTTAATATGAATCCCTCGGGTTGTTCAATGTAAACTTCTTCTTCTAGAACACCATTTAGAAATGCTTACTTTACATCCATCTAATATACCTTGAAGTTTTTAAAGCTTGAGAAGGCTAAAAATATTCTTATGGCTTCAAGTCATGCAACTGGATAAAATGTCTCATCAAAGTCAATTCCCTCTACCTGTGCATAACCTTTGCATAATAACCTTGCTTTGTTCCTTACTACTTGTCCATATTTATTTATTTTATTTTTGAATACCCATTTTATGTTGATCACATTATTATCCTTTGGTCATGGGACAAGTTCCCAAGTCTTGTTTTTCTCTAACTGATATAATTCCTCATCCATTGCCTTGATCCAAAACTCATCTTCACTTACCTGATTGAAGTCTTTTGGCTCAATCTTAGATAACAAATAAAAATTTACTTATTGATATGGTGTTATTATCCTTCTTCTTGTCTGTATTTCATCTAGATTCCCAATGATTAGCTCTTTTGAATGATGTTTTTGTACATACCTGGAAGGAGTTTTAGGAAGAAGTATTTGTATTTCTTCTTCTTCATCATCTGATTCCTCAAAAAAATCTTATTAATAGTGTACATATTCCTGATACACACTTTTTTGAACTAGTTCTCTTGAATTTGTCTTCTCATCAATTGTTACATTTATCCTTTCTAAAATAGTGCGAGTTCTTTTATTGAAACATCTATAGGTTTTACTCTTAGAGTAATAACAAAGGATAATTCCTTCATCACATCTTGGTTCAAACTTTCATATTTTTTGATCTTCTCGTATTATGTAGCATTTGCTTCTAAAAATCTTGAAGTGTTTTACAATGGTCGGTCTTCCTTTCCAAAGCTCATATGGAGTCTTGTGATGGTTTACCCGCATTTGAGCCCTAGTGATTATGTATACTGCTATGTTGATTGCTTCTCTCCAAAATCCATCTAAGAGCTTAGACTCATTTAACATAGCTCTAGCCTTATTCTCAATAGTCCTATTTTTCCTTTCAACTACTCCATTTTGTTGAGGAGTTATTGCTACTAAGTATTCTCTCTTGATCCTATGTTGTTCACAAAACTCTACATATCCATTTGAGGTAAATTCTCCTCATTTGTCAAACCTCAAACACTTAATTCTCTTGTCGATTTAATTTTCAACTAGTTCCTTAAATGCTTTGAATCTTTCAAAAGCATCCGACTTCTCTTTCAAGAAAGCTACCCAAACCATTCTGGAGTAATAATCTATAAAAAATATAAAGTAACTCTCACCTTGAATACTCTGTGTTTTGGTAGGACCACATAGATCAGTATGCATTAGACTCAATGGCTCAGATGACATATATCCTTTTGACTTAAAGTTTGTTCTAGTTTGCTTTCCATGTTGACAAGGTGCACATATTGTGTTTTATGGTCTTTTTATTTTGGGTAAATCTCTAACTGTCTTATTATTTCTTATGTTGACTATTTTGTCAAAATTCAAGTAACCCAATCTTCTATGCCACATCTAAATTTCATCTTCTTGTGATAGAAAGCACTTTTCCCCTTTGATCTCACTAAGCCTGTATAGATTGTTTGGGGTTCTTGCAATGGCAATGACTTTTCCAATTTTTTATTTTCTTATCTCACATCTATCTGGGTGGAAAGTAACCATATGCCCTTGATCACAAATTTGACTTACACTCAGTAAATTATATTTTAAACCCTTAACATACAATACATTTTATGTTTTTGTTTTCCCATTATCTAAACTTAGAGTTCCTCTTCCACCAATCCTTGTTGATCCATTATCACCAAAACTTACTGATCCTCTATTGGTTTCTTTTAGTACAATGAAATTTTCTTTGTCTCTTGTCATGTGACTAGAGCAACCACTTAAATATACCATTTTTCTTCTTTATCCTGAGCATGAAGGGTTGTTTGAACTAACATTGATCTAGCCTTTACATTTTCCCTTTCATCTTTCATAGTTGTTGAAATTATTTTTCCTTTACTAGACTCAGTAAGTATCATATTACTGTGTCGCTCCAAATTTTTCACACCCTTACCTTCAGGCTATAGGATCCGTGCTCGAAAGGGGGATGTGAAAAATATGGCACGGTACCTCGGACTGAGAGGCCTTGCAAAGGTCTTGCCTCTCAAGGGAGGTGTATATTGGTGATTTTTCGACGGATGGTGGGTTCACCAGGAAACATTTAATGGCAGTCTCCACGCCGAGGTTGAGAATGTGTTTTATGTGTTCGTTTTAGCCTTAAGCATTCAAGTCCTAGGTTTGGCCAAAATGCGTCTAAGCTATTCTATATGAATATGTAGATTAAATGAATACAAAAAAATAGAATAGGATAGAAAAATAGAGAAATTAAAGAATGTTAAAGGAAAATACCTGATCCGGATGTCTGATGAAGATTTTGATTCTTGAAGTAGTCAGGATCGCCTCTGATTTGACAAGATTGTCTGAGATCAGACAAGATCGTCTGAGATCTGACGAATTCGTCAGAGACCTGCAAACAGAGAAATAGGTGCAAAATACATAAAGTGCAGCAATGCTAACATAGGGAAACAATGTAAAACGATAGTAGCACTATCAAACTAAAACTTGAAAATAGAAACATGAATGAATTATGCTAATTAGATAATAATTATGACTTAATTATGCATTTAAAGTTATATGGGTGAACTCCAAAATGTAGAATAGCATAAAATACTGAATAAACTAGCTAATTACAGAATAAAATAACAAAAAAAAAGGAAGAAGAAATGCAAACTTTAGGCACTGATTGCCTCAATGTTGACTGTAGTCGAAATCGTCTCACATTGGTACGAAATCGTCTCTGATTCGACAGGATTGCCTCCGATATGAACAGGATCGTCGACGACGATGTAAGCTTGCTCCGGTTGAAAAACACTAAGGTACCTGCAATAAAAATTGAATAGAACTACTGCAAATATGAATTTGGGATGTTTTAACGCATATGAAGTCGGGTTACAGGAATTATCAGCCAGGGGGGTGCTAAGGGGAGGGCTTAATATTAAATAGGCTTAGGAGGGAGGTTAGGAGGTTGGAGATCATCCCTATTTGGGAGATCTCCAACGAGGGAGGGTCTCTAACGGTGCAGACACGCTTCTGCCCGGATTAGAGGCCCGTTGGAACATAAGCTAATTATAAAAAATTAGTTTAGGGACAAGATCGTCTAGACGTCCTAGCCCAGACGAAATCGTCAAATCTAGGGCGATATCGTCTAATCGGCGACGATATCGTCAAACGGTCAAAACAACCTCTAAAAATGGCACGAGAAAGGCGAAAACGGATTACACGACGATTAATGGGCGGTTTGGGAGGTTAAAATTTGAATTTAAATTATTTACTAAAGTAAATATAATTATTAGGATTTCACTGTGCCAATTTTAGGGTGCTACATTTTGCCCCCTCTTTAACGAATTTTTTGAAGAAAATGTGTTAAAGATGAGTTCTTCTCGATCTACGAGAAAACAAAAATTATTCCCATATTTAGGCGATGATTCTTGGTCGAATAGTACGATAGCTTACTATGGTGCCCCCTCCGTGTTTTTACCCAAATTGAATGTTTGAGGTAAAAACGCGAAAAAGAAAAATTTTAAAATGTTTTTAATTATGTTTTGAATAAACTTAAGAAAAATAGGGAAAACCCTAATTCATTTTTACTATTTATTTTTCTGGTTTTAGAGCTCTGAAAGCAAAAATGGTGGAGACAATGCATAGATCAACAGAGGTCCGGTGCGGGTTACGGGTAAGAGTCTAAACTTAGTTTAGAATGCTTGAATTTAAATTTACATGCTTTTTAGGTGAATTTTAAATGAATTTTGAGCATCGCAGCTATTTTTGGGCCGTCGATGTCATCGAGACGAAATCGTCCCGATTTTGACGAAATCGTCCCGATTTTGACGAAATCGTCTCAAGTTCACCGATTTCGTCTAAGGGTGAAATCGGTGAAAGGGGGACGATTTCATCAAATTATGGATGATTTCGGCTTGCGAAATCGAAGACGATTCTGCTCAAATTTGGGACGATATCGTCCAATTGTGGACAATATCATCATTTGATGAAATTGAACTTATTTTACTTGCATTTTTAATTACTTGAATTATTTATTAATGATTGTTTGTTGTTTTGTTGTTTATGTTGTAGAGAGGATTGCTAAAGAGCAGGGAATGGAAATATGGAGGTTTGAGAGATGACTTGGCCACTCTAACACAGGTAGAGCGGTATCAGATGACATAGGCTAGCTTACTGCATGTGGCAGAAATGCCATAAGTGTCTACAGACATGGGGCTACTGACAGCCCTAGCAGAGAGGTGGTATCTGGATTCTTCTTGTTTTTGACTATCGACAGGGGAGATGAATCCCACTTTGGAGGATGTATGGAGGATTCTAAGAATCCCCATACAAGGACGGTTGATCACTCCTACGGCCAATCAGGGCCATGCTATGGGGTGGTTATGTGGTGACCCGAGCTTCACCTTGGAGAAGGGTGGAGTAAACATCGAGAAACTACGTCAGATGTCTAGGGCATCAAAACTCACACAGGTTTTGGCTGGAGTGGTTGGTGGACTTCTGCTGTGCCAGTAGAGTGGGTGCAGGGTACCATGGATGCTAGTAGATGTGATCTATGACATGTGGGACCATGGTTACAGATTTGCTTGGGGCAACTTTGTGCCATGTCGGCTGTACAGGATCCTGCATGGGGTTGTGTACAAGGGCGGCCGATGTCTAGTTATGACATCGCTCCTACAGGTTTGGTGCTGGGAGCACATTGCAGTGTGGAGGCCGGTAGGGCTTCCTTTGATAGGGATTGACGGGGAGAGGCCCCGAGTTTTCTACTGGTGGCTTCGAAGAGGGTCATAGTGGCGGATTGACCTACCGATGTCCCGGAGACTATTGGATGACCTTGTCCCGGACCAGATCACCTGGAGGCCATGGTGAGAGCACCCAGGGTGGGCCGAGGATGGATAGGAGTTAGCTCGCGTAAGGCGAGTTTGCTGGTTGTGGATGGAGAGGGGAGAGGTGGAGCTCCACCGGTACGATCGAGTTTTACGACAGTTCGGTCTACAGCAAGGGATCCCATCTCTTAGGGATTACGAGTTTTTCAAAACTGTTTGGGATAACACCACAGTGAGTAGGGCTCTAGACATGCAGTGCTTCTGGAGTTAGGACTCGGATGATGCCCCCATTCAACCAGTGGATGGGGACGACGTAGGGGTAGCCGACGGCTACGATGCCTGGTACGCAGGCATCTGCCCTCCTCGAATGATGAGGGCTCAAGGTCTGATACATGCAGTTGTGCATCGGATAGGGAGGTGATGCCAGGCGATTATGGAGGTAGCCCAAGGTCACAACGAGAGAGAGCAGAGGAGGCCACAGGTGTAGGAGAGGCCACAACAATGGGAGAGGAGGGTGGAGAGACCCCCTTCTCCATAAAGAGAGAGGCCACCATTGCTCGATAAGGGCAAGGGTGTTGACACAGGGGAGAGTAGTGAGACAGTGACTCTCTGAGCAGAGATGATCTGTCTCCAAGCACAGGTGCAGAACCTACAGGAGGAGGCTGCACGACACCGAGCTGAGGTGACATAGCTCAGAGACAAGATTGCATGCCTCAGAGCATGGGGCGGAGGAGCGAGCACACAAGAGATGGCATGGTTGATTGCTCAGACCGCGTTCTATCAGGGCATCTACTTCCAGATGGTGCCAGAGGGTCAGAGGGTATAGCTGCCAGCTGGCATTGCTGACCCTATCAGGATTGGGTCATCGAGGACTTCTTCTCGATCGACGACTAGGACTCGCAGTACCACACATACTATGATGGGGCCACCTCGTCCACCTCAAGGCAGGGGAGGAGATGAGGCTGAGAGCTCGAGGGGTTCTCAAGACACTGCACAGAGGACATTTGATTGAGAGGATTGAGTATGCCAAGATGTAGATTGTGGCATACCAATCCAGGTTTTTGATATGATGTACATATATTGTTGATATATATAGATGAGATATTTTTGATCATATGACTTGTGTTATGAATTTTTATGATGCTTTTATGTTTGATTGATTTGATTTGATGATTCATGTAATTATGTCATTGAAAATATTATGATTTTGATGTCATGCTTTAAGATTTTAAATGAAATAATCTGATGTAACAAATTGGTTGTTTGTGATGTAATGTGATAAAAGATAAAAAGAGACTTCTAACAATAATTTCAAAGGACATTGTCGCTATTATAGACCATTTCATGGAGTCACCGCTCACTCGGTCATCAAGCTAATCCCAGTATAGAAATATTGTTAAAAGTAAAAGAGTGCTTAAGAGACTGTCTTAAGAATTTGGTGCAATGGTGCAAATGATGATTATGATGGTTTGTTTTTCAGATTTCCATGAAAATAGTATGCATGAAACAATGTTAAAATGATTTTTGCTAGGCATAAATTCCTAAGTGTGATAAAATTTTTGGATAATTCCTTAGGAATTATACCATCATTGCAAAATTGAAGGTTAACATAATGACATGAAATAATGATAATGTGCATGCTTTTTGTTTAAAAACATAATTGTAGAACAGAATGATTTAAGTCATATGGTTTTCATGATTTTTAAATAAATGGGGAATACAAATTGTTACAACGGTTTGCGCTAGGCATAGAATATGTAGGGATAGACTTATACCATCATCACGAAAATCAAAGAAAAATAGATAGTTTTATTGCATGATTGATTATTTGATAAACAAAAAATATGAAGATAAGGACTTGCGCTAGGCATAAAATTCCAATTTTGGTTTTGGGACTATACCATCGTCGCGAAAGTCAATAATATATATATGTGTTTTTGATTGTATGGTTTTGAAAGAAATTTTGATTTTTCTATTATGCATGTAGTTGTCGTTATACTAAACAACTGTACTTGAAAGAAGAAAATGAATTAATCCAAACAATTTTGCAAAAAAATATTTCAAAGTATCTTAAAGACAAAAGTTAGATTTATAAGGAATCCCATGTGCATATGTGAATTCATTTCCAATCTTGATTTACCATAATGATACACAAAATCTTTCAAATATAAAATGTGTGTGCAATTGCTATGTTCATTTACCAGTTTTGAGCAAGATACTATGATACAAGCGATTTGAATAAACCAAATAAGTGTTCATTAACCATGATGTAGATGCATATAACCATACTAGACTACTATGTAGGTCGGATTATCAAGAGCTAGCTAATCTATAAGCAGACATAGGTCTATACAAAATAAGGTCGCTAATGTGACAGACGTATCGCCACGCTAGGAGTTACCCAAGGCCAAGCAGGTTGGGCACAAACCACCTGTTATGGGGCTTACCTCACGATTTTCAAATAATTGAGAATTCCGGGGATTCAAGCTCATCAACCCTTCTTTTCTTTTCAAAGGGTAGGGAAAGGGATTTTATTGCTTTTGCTTTTGTTTTCTTTTGCTTTTCATTTTTTTTTTTTTGTAATAATTGAGATAATGCGTGAAATATTGCTGTAATGATATAAAATAACATTTTTTTCTTTTTCTCTTTTTTTCTTGAACTTTGCTTTTTCTTTTTTTTATACTAGGGATACTTGCTCAGATTAGCTGTAGAGCAAGGGATTTTTATTCTGGGTAGGGGTGAGCTTGTCCTTTTGCCAATTCTCAAAGATTCTAGACCATGTGCATGATAGGATAGCAGGGAAAACTTTTCGCTCAAGAAACCACTTCTACTATGTAGTAAAGCATGGAAATTACAAATATAATCATTTTATTGTGAAAAGATGTGCTTAGTTTAAGTAAATAACAAGATCAATTCTCTATGCTCAAACTTTATTTAATTGAATTTTGTGGACTTTGATATAAGAGAGATTAGTAATCATGCCAGATAAAATCAAGATATTTATTTTGTGAGTGTGAAAGTGAGGGATTCCAAATAAATGCTAATTTATCCAAAATAATTTGAAACATATAATTGCAACATTTGTAAGAAGATATATATAAATACTTTTTGAGAAGTTTTGAGAATGTTGACTCTTTCTTTCTTCTTTATGTTGTTTTGGTTTCGAAAGAGTCAAGAATATTGCTTTTTTTTTTTTTTTTTTTTTTATTATTATTTTTTTGTTTTTGAAAGAATCAACAAGTGCCATAAATAAATGCAACAAATAGTTTTGAAGATTTTGATGATTATGAATGTTTTTGGTGTTTTTGAATTTATAAATTGAAAGAAATACAAAATAGTGATGTTGAAATATTTTAAACAAATATATACAAGGATGAAATGACCAAATTTATACATAGTAACGTTTAAGATGCAAAATATTCATGGGTTCTTTGAGTTCTTTACCATCTAAGGTAGATAATTTGTATGCTCCTGATTCAAACTTAGTAGTGACAATGTATGGTCCAAGCCAGTTGGGCTCAAATTTACCTTTAAGGCTTGTAGTTGCATTAGTATTTTTTTGAAGATTTTGAGGATTTTGATTGATTTTTTTTTTTGTATTTTGATTTTAATTTATGAATTGAAATTGGTGGTATATACAAGATGATCTATATACACTATACAAGGTTATTTGAGTATAGCATGTCTAAGGTTGCTTCAAAATCAAAGGAGGTTTTGAAGGATAATCTGGTTGAGGTGAAGGTAAGAATAGAAGGTGATGAATAAAAGGTAGTGATAACAAAAGCTTTGTTATAATGTAAAATAATGTAGCAAAAGATTTGACTTTTATATGTGTAAAATTGATCATGTTACAAAATAAAATGTAAGAAGGATAAGAAGGTTCTTCATTCTTATCACTATCTTCCAAGTCTTGATAAGATGGAGGGAGCATATATGAAATATATGCATGGGTGTTATTTGGTAAACAAGGATGATCATATATGAATGAAGAAAAGTGATGGATAAAAAATAATTGTGACAATAGAGAATGTATAAAACTTGATGTTTCAACCGTTAAATATTCTTCAAATGGTGTTGGGTCATCATGTATGGTAACAATTTTAAACTTTAAACTTTGGTGAAGAGGATAAGGGACAACCCTCATCATATGAATCCAAGGACTTCTGAGAAGTAGGTTGTAAGGTGAAGGGCAATATGCTACATAAGATAGAGTATCCAGGATCTTGGATCCAATATTAAAGGGAGGAATTATAGTACCTTGAGCTTCTTGAATTTCATTGTTAAAATATTTTATAATAACATTTGATTCATTAATATGTTCTTCCTTTGTTTTGAGTTTTTGGAATAATTGATAAGTGCATAAATTAAGAGAGAAGCCATTATAAACCATGATAGTTTTAACATGTGTTTCTTTACTAGATCCTGTAATGTAAAGATAATAGTCTTCTTGTGGAGTAGAGGAAGGAATCTCCTCATCATAGAATGAAATATGGTTAACCTCAAGAGGGTTTACACCATTGATTATGTTCTTAGAGAAAATATGATGAGGAACAAATTGTTGGCTAGGTATCTTGAACAAAGTTTCCTTATGATAAATTTGTAATACTTCTAAAAGGGATATCTTTGCTTGAGGATTAATCACTTGTTGTTGGCTATCAAAGGGGATTTCAAATTGAAATTTTGATTTTAAATATGAGCTTTCTATGCTTACATTCCATTTTGGATCATTCTCTAGAGCCAAAGATAGTTTTGAAGGTTGTTCAAATGAGGAATCCATGTCTTGAATATCAGATTGAGTTGATTGATCTTGAGGTTGCTCATTTGTAGTTTTTGTTACAATATTAATAATATCGTCATGATGGGACACATTAACATGCAATATTTGATTGGTTTCTTGTTGTTGATAATTGAAGAGAGGTTCTTGGGAGATCCCCATGTCTTGATTGATTATTGGTATTTGTTGTGTAGGAGTTTGATTGTTTAATGGAGATTTATAATCAGTTGTAGATTGTAATTATTTTATATTAAAAAGACCCTTATCAATCAAATCTTGAATTGCACATCTTAAATCTTTACAATTTTGTGTCATATGTCCATCCACTCTATGATATTCACAATGTAGCTAAGGTTTAAACCAATCTGCTGTGGTATCAGGTTGTCTTATGGAAGGCAGTTCAATCTTATTTGTATCAAGTAAATGCTTGAGAATTATATCCATTGGTTGATTGAGCTTAGTAAATTTACGTGATGAAGGTTTTTGAGAGGTTTTTGATATGTGCCTTAGGAATTTCGTCATAAAAGGACCTAATGGTTTTTCACCTCTACTTTATTATGGGTAGAATGATGACAGGAAGATTGTGAAGCATGAGGTGAGTACATGGTAGAATTGGAAGAATAAGTATTTTCTTGTTGAAATGGATGTGTTGTATTGAAAGAAGAGTATTGAAAAGGTGGTGGAGGATTGTATGTGGAACGATAGACATAATATGGATATATGGGAGAATAGATAATATCGTTATGAAGAGGATTGGCAAAGGGATTGTTTTTTTGGGTTATGGATGAAAAATAAGAAGAGTGTGATGGAGGTGATGTTGAATAGGGATGAGGTTGGTCATAATCAACAAATGTATTTAGCTGAATTCTTCCAACATTACTGATGGGCTCATATTGATTTGAGTAAAAACTCATGGTTTCTTTAGTACTTCTAAAAGTAATATTTAATATTTGCTATTTAGAATTGAATCTAAAACATACAAACTTGAAATGATGATTTTGTTTTTGTTTTTCTTGTATACATATATATATATATATATATATATATATATATATATATATATATATATATATATATTTGTTTTTTTTGTTTTCAAAAGGTTTAAAATGCATTCACGTCGGGTTCACCAAAATGTATCGCTCCAAAATTTTCACACCCTTACCTTCAGGCTATAGGATCCATTCCCGAAAGGGGGATGTGAAAAGGATGGCACGGTACCTCGGATTGAGAGGCCTTGCGAAGGTCTCGCCTCTCAAGGGAGGTGTATATTGGTGATTTTTTTATGGATGGTGGGTTCACCAGGAAACATTTAATGGCAGTTTCCACGTCGAGGTTGGGAATGTGTTTTATGTGTTCGTTTTAGCCTTAAGAATTCAAGTCCTAGGTTTGGCCAAAATACGTCTAAGCTATTCTATATGAAGATGCAGATTAAATGAATACAGAAAAATAGAATAGGACAAAAAAATAGAGAAATTAAAGAATGTTAAAAGGAAAATACCTGATCCAGATGTTTGATGAAGATTCTGATTCTTGAAGCAGTCAAGATCACCTCTGATTTGACAAGATTGTCTGAGATCAGACAAGATCATCTGAGATCTGACGAATTCGTCAAAAGAATTTGTCAGAGACCTACAAACAAAGAAATAGGTGCAAAACACAGAAAGTGCAGCAATGCTAACATAGGGAAACAATGTAAAATGATAGTAGCACTATCAAACTAAAACTTGAAAATAGAAACATGAATGAATTATGCTAATTAGATAATAATTATGACTTAATTATGCATTTAAAGCTATATGGGTGAACTCCAAAATGTAGAATAGCATAAAATACTGAATAAACTAGCTAATTACAACATAAAACAGCAGAAAAAGGGAAGAAGAAATGCAAACTTTAGGCACTGATTGCCTCAATGTTGACTGCAGTCAAAATCATCTCGCATTGGTATGAAATCGTCTCTAATTCGACAGGATCACCTCCGATCTGAATAGGATCATCGACAACGATGTAAGCTTGCTCCGACTGAAAAACACTAAGGTACCTACAACAAAAATTGAATAGAACTACTGCAAATATGAATTTGGGATGTTTTAACGCATATGAAGTCGGGTTACAGGAATTATCAGTTAGGGGGGTGCTAAGGGGAGGGCTTAGGATTAAATAGGTTTAGGAGGGAGGTTAGGAGGTTGGAGATCATCCCTATTTGGGAGATCTCCAATGGGGGAGGGTCTCTAACGACACAGACACGCTTCTGCCTAGATTAGAGGCCCGTTGGAATAGAAGCTAATTATGAAAAATTAGTTTAGGGACAAGATCGTTTGGATGTCCTAGCCCAGACGAAATCATCAGATCTGGGGCGATATCGTCTGATCGGCGACGATATCGTCAAATGGTCAAAAAAACCTCTAAAAATGGTGCGGGAAAGGTGGAAACGGATTACATGGTGGTTAATGGGCGGTTTGGGAGGTTAAAATTTGAATTTAAATTATTTACTAAAGTAAATGTAATTATTAGGATTTCACTGCACCAATTTTAGGGTGCTACAATTACACCATATAGCATTGTGATCAAAATTATTACATTTGTAACATATAATATCCTTATACATAAGAGATGCAAAATAATTGAAATTTCTATTGACATTGTTTCTCGCACGAATAATACAATGTAGAACTTTATGACCATATTTGTTACAAGAAAATCAATGACCATGGAAGAAATCATGTAACCTATTTGTATGCCTTTGAGATTTTGGTGGGGTGCTTCTCTTCTTGTGATTAACTTTCATCCAAGGTTCTTCTTTGCTTTATTCCCTTTTGACATCCTTTGCTTGCCTATCCTTGTTTGAATTTTTTGCTTCTTAAAGGCTTGACTCCTTTTTCATTTCCTCATAAGCTACATCTTGTAGTACCTTGGTCCTTTAAATTTCATTCCTTAGATAAATATTTTTTTCTTTCAATATTTCACATTTAGTTTCTCTTGTTCTTAACATATATGTCATATCCTTCTCAATTTTATTTTCTTCTTCTACCTTTATCTTGAGTTCTATGAGATTTTGTAGAAGTTCCATCCTTGCTTCTTCATCCTCTTGAATTTGTTCCTTCAAGCTTGAGTTCTCTCTAATTCTTTCCAATTTTTTGATAGTAGCAAAGAATTCCTCTTATATATCAAATATGGTCTCTTCTTCATTTTTTGAAGTCATGTGTGTTCCTGATGGATCGTACTCCAAGTTATTAGTCTTTTCACGGAGAGACCCGCTCTGATACAAATTGAAGAACATGTGCTTATACTAAGAGAGGGGGTGAACAGTATAAAATAAAAACTTTTACTTTTTAATCCAAATGATAACATCAATAGTATTAAAGAAATAAACATCACACAAAGTATCACACACATGAGAGACATGATTTAACGTGGTTCACCCTATGTGGACTACTCCACGGAGAAAATATTCCTTACAAAATTTTCTCAAATTAATTCTCTTTGGGAATCCTTTCCCTACAATGTTTATGGACCTCTATCTAAAGGAGACACCAATCCCCTAATCAAGTTCATGGATCTCTATCCATAGGAGAACTCTTTCTCCTTGGCTTTGACTGGTGATTTTCTAGAAGAACTATTGCCCCCATTACTCTGGCTAATGGATCTCTATCCACTGAAGACACCTGTCCCCACTACCCTGGCTAATGGATCTCTATCCACTGGAGACTGTTGACCTATATACTTTGTCACCTTCAAAGTTATGTCTCAAATATGCACTAAAAATATTCCTTCAGTCTGGCACAAATATTCTCAATATCTGTCTCTAGTCTTGCACAAACCTGTCCTCAAATATGCACTAAACTCTGTCCTCAAATATGTCCTCAATATTTGTCCTCAAACTCTATCTTCAAATCATTGTTCTCAAATCTATATTGTAAGCTTCCAAAAAATCTCACACAAATATGTCCACAAGTCTTATCTAAGACTTACCTCAAATCTACTCAACAAGCCCACACTAGAACTTGTCCAAACTCATAGAAACATAAAGAGAATTTTTAGAGACTCAATATGCTTCACATTCATCTCAATATTCAGTCACTTTCACTCACTCTTTTACCATATAAACATATATATAATTTTTAGAGACTCAATATGTTTCACATTCATCAACACTCAACCTATTTCTCAAATCAATTCAGAATATAGAATAATTTGTTTCATAGAACTTTAATTATCACTTCACACATCCACTTAACTAGGCTCAACCAACTTTACTCAACCAATCACTCAATGAAATAATCCTTGCTCACACACCCTAGTCCAAGCATATGAACACTCACTCAAATGTTTTCAACAATGCTTATCAACTAATCTCACATAACAATGATACTCATGTTCTTTGCAAACCTTAGTTCAAGTTCTTCACTCAATCAATCACTTCAACAACAATGCTTATAAAACAAGGTTTTATCAACAACTCTCAATTTCAAAAAACCTTGAAGCATTAATTCAACACACTCAACAAGGAAAACCTTAACCAAATCCTTTTCACTCCAATATAGCATTCACTTCATTCAACAATAACTCACTAGGAAGAATATGCCCATACTTTTTGTTTGATGTAGAAGTGCCCTTGGAAAATTTATCTAAATCACAATTTCCTTCTCTCCAATTCCAATGGTTAGATAACAAAATATTATTCCAACACTTTCTCAAAATATTCCTTGGATAGAAATAATCACAACTTAATTATGCCTTATAACTCCCTTTTTAAATCAACATACACAAATCATACATGAAAATAATAATTCCTTGAATACACCTTATAAACTCCTTACTTAAAATAATATACAACACTTCACAAACACCTTACAACTCTTTCCAACCATTAAAGCAAATGATATCAAAATTTAATTTGCATAACCCTTATAACTCCCCATGCAATCTTATAAACCAAATATAATGCAAAAATTAATTTTTTATTTTTCAACAACCACTTCCGAAATTTGCAGTGCCTAAATTCCAATGCATACCTTGCTTTCCCCAAAAAGGAATTTCGATGTGATTCGATCCGTCGTCTCCCTAAGGCCTAAGCACCTTAACATTTGGGAGCCCACCGTGTAGGCTATAGTTTCCACGTGAAGGAAAAATCACTTCCTCCACCTTATGCCTCGTGCGCCTTTTGACTTCTTCAAAGTCCACTACACTCTCCACTTTGTTGTAGCATGCGTTGCAAGCAATTCACATTAATTTTTGAACGAAGGCATGGTAAGTTCTAAGGTGGGTGGATCCCCTTTTTTATACATGATTTGATTTTTCTCCCACGTCTACACTTTTAGTAATTCGAATTATTATTTTAATAACCCACATTTGGGTTAAAAAATTATTATAAATAAACTTTATAATTAATATTAAAACTAATTAACAATTAATTTACATAAATTAGGTTAAGTAAATTAAATTATAGATTAATTTATAATAAAAATTATGTTAATTTATAATTAATTAAAAACCTCCTTTTATAATATTATAAAAATATTATAATATTATTTACTTGGGCATCTTCTTTTGCACTTTGGTCCACATCTAATCTCCTGAAACCGGGCTACCATTTGCACATATTGGAGAACCTGAAACTAATGTTGCCCACTGAAGCTGCAACTGACTGGTGCTAAAATATTGACATCAATGACCACTCACTCTTGACATCAATGACAACTTATCACTCAAAATGTCCAACATTAGAAAAAGAGCAACCAAATTGAGGAAACACAATAGAAGGAGAGAACAAGAGGAGACACAATGTTGAGTACAATCCCATAAGAAGAGAAATAGATCTACTATATCTATGATATATTATCATAGAATAGAAAACTAAAGATTTGGGTTTGTGGGATATTACCTAACATCGTGTATCCATAAAAATACTCCTTTGTAGCCCAAAGTTGATTCAAGAATAGATAGGTTGCCACAAGCCATGATTTTCAAGGTAGGCAACTTCTGGAAATCTACCTATTCTTGAATTGGCTTTCCACCTAGCAGGTTTTGACAAGATTCACCTTCTCCATGAGCATGCCATGAGATCTCTGAGCTACGTTTATCTTCTTGATGGCATATATAGGAGAGAGGTAGTGGAGTAGGCACCGCTCTAGCTTATTTTACAAGGTATAATCTATCGACTCACACCATTGTTGGCACACTGGTGAATCTAGATTTTATACGATGCAATCACATACCTTTTGTCCTTTATCCATTGGGCTATGGAGACATAAAAGAAATAATTAGAAGAGAGATAAAGTTATTTTAGAAACCGAGATACTTGTATGAAGTTCTTTCTTTTTCTGAGTTCTGCCACCCTGGTGCACTTTTATTTAGCTATCAACTTATGTACACAAAATTATGGTGCAATTGGTGCACCGTGACTACTGACCTACCCCTAAGTTTTATCCAATGAACCTGTAGTGATAAGACCAACTGGTATTGAACTTTAGACACTCCCTATAGTTCTATTGGTGTTGCCAACTTTTCCAAGTCATGAAGAATTCACAACTTAGCATATCATGATGCATATCAGTACCTATGCAATTGATGATCAAAGTGGCAATAAATTTTACCATGAGACAGCCTTCTTCATGTACTATTTTTCCTAGAAATTGACTCTAATTTCACCAGTCTTTGGGATCCACCTACTGTGAAATCCAAGCTTCATACACCTTTGCTATCTCTACATGTTTTCTTTTACAGGTTTCTTTGATTGAGCTTGTTGCTAATGGAAACTCCTCAAGAATTAGGGGATGATTAACTATGCCATTGTCAAAATGGTTTTACCCTTACTTATAGTGCCCCTAGATACAAAAAGAGTGCAAAAGTGTTCCCTCATTGTGCATAGTGTTCCCACCCAGATCTAGGTCCTCTACTTCTTGGGAAAAGGTGCAAGCACTAGAGGTACCACCTTTTGCACTGATTCTTCCACTTCTCTCGTTTGGGCTCAAGATAGTATCCTCCCTTTGTGTTCCATCAGGTTGCACCATTAGCTGCTACACAACTTGAGATGGCATCCATGGGGGATAGCATGTAGTAGGGTGGGGAGCAGAGACATATGGAAACAAGGATGGTAGGGTGGATTCTCTTGAAGATATAATTCCTACCTAATGTAGGAGTCGCTCGACCTGTATAGTATTCTGAAAGACTTGAGAGAATTTTTTTTCCCTAGTTTGTAGCAAAAAAGGCCTATATTCAAGATCAAAGCTCAGATATAGTACAAGTGAGCCTAGGTAGGTGACAACTAATATTTAGGAGGGATTCTCCTCCAACTCCTTTTGAATCGAATGTTGAAGTTGATGAAGGATTCGAAATGGATTCTATTTATGTAAGAGAGATGCATCAAACATTGGAAATGTTCCATAGAGCCATCAAATATGTCGATTAGAGGTCCCTCCAAGTCCACCCATGAGTAGATGGTTTTTCGTCCAAGGGTTCGATGAAGAACATGTGCTTATACTAAGAGGGGGGATGAATAGTATAAGATAATTTTTTTTCTTTTTAATCCAAATAATAGCATCAACAATATTAAAGCAGTAAACATTACACAAAGCATCACACACATTTTACGTGGTTCACTCAATGTGGGCTACTCCATGGAGAAAATATTTCTTATATTTTCTTAAATAAATTCTCTTGGGAATCCTTTACCTAAAATGGTTATGGACCTCTGTCCAAAGGAGACACCAATCCCCTTGATCAAGTTAGTGGATATCTATCCATAGGAGATACCAATCTCCTATCTCTGCTCTGGATGGTGATCCTCTAGAAGACCTCTACCTCCACTACCCTTAGAAAATAGAACTCTATCCATATAAGCCACCTGTATTCCTTGCTCTAGCTGGAGATCTTTGTCCTCAACTCTGTCACCTTCAAAGCTTTGTCTCAAATATGCACTAAATATAGTCTATCGATCTAGCACAAATTTATCCTCAATATTTGTATCTAGTCTGGAAAAAATCTATCCTCAAATTTGCACTAAAATTTGTCCTTTGATCTATCCTCAAGCCTTAACTCAAATCTTGACTCAATATCAAATTAACTCTGCTAGATTTACCCCTAACCTTAACTCAAGGTTTGAACAAATCAATCAATCAACTCTACTCTCAAGCCTTCTCAAAGACTTATCTTTAATATGCCTTGTAAGATTTCACACAATATCACACCAATATGTCCTCAAGTCCTCTCTAAAACTTGTCCGATATGCACAACAAATCCACACTAGAACTTGTCCAATCTCATATAAACATAAAGAGAATTGTTAGAGACACAATATGCTTCAACTCAATCACTTTTTTCAATTCAATTCAGAATATAGAATAGTTTGTTTTATGGAACTCGAACAATCACTTTACACATCCACTTGTCTCGGCTTAACCACCTCTACTCAACCAATATCTCAATGAAATAATACTTGCTCACAAACCCTAGTCCAAGCATATGATCCTTCACTCAAAATATTTCCAACAATGCTAAACAAAAAATCTCACATAACAATGATACTCATGTTATTTTCAAACCCTAGTTCAAGTTCTTCATTCAACTCACTTTGATAATAATGCTTATAAAACAAGGTTTCAATAACAATTTCTTATTCCATAAAACCTTGAAGCATTAACTCAAACACACTCAATAATGAAGCCCTAATCAATTCCTTTTCACTCCAAACTTATTTTCAAAAAACCAATCAATCAACTCAACTATGGAAAAATGTGCTCATACATTTTCTTGATGATGAAGTAACCTCAAATATCTGCCACAACCACAAACACTTCTATGCCAAACTCAAAGATATTAGAAGATAAATCTCTCTCACAATGTAATGCAAAAACTTAGTTACACCTTATCACTCCATATTTTAAAACAACCATCAACATACATAAAATATTTGTCCAATAACACCTTATAATATCCCAATTAAAATAAATTTAACATCCACCAAAATTAACTCAAAAACCTCCTTAATTAAATTTAATGGCAAAAATAACTTTGGCAAAAATCAAATCCACTTTCCTTATAACTCCAATAACATAAATTAATTACCAAGCAAGTAATATTTCATTTACCCTTATAACTCCCTTTTTCACCTTAGGAAAAACATTAGGCAAATAAAAAAATATTTAATTAAAAGTACCTTTGCCACTTGTGGGATTCGAACCCACAACCACCGCCTCCTCGTATGTCCTAGTTGTGGCCTTGACCACCATGTGCTCTAGGCACATGCTTGGGAGGCTAAGAGCACCACATGCTCTTTCTTCCCAAGCTTGGTGCTTAAAAAATAGGTGCCAAATAGATTTCCACCTTAGTGCTTAAGACAAACATGCCAACAACCTCCATGCGAGTCGATCATGGTCACTCCCACTCCAAAATGCTCTCGTGAAATGCACACTACCAATGGACCACATTGTCCAATGGGAGTGAGGCCTTAAGCCCTCCCCACTAGTCTTCTTCCTGGTGCTAAAATACAAAACAATTTTTTATCTTCTTCCTCAACGATTTGCATGAAATAAACTTTGCTCGGTCGCTAAAAATCAATCGATGAAGGTAAGGTTTAAATGCCCCTTGGCATGGCATTTATACATGAAATCCATCATTTGACTTAGACGTCGACGCTCCACAAAATTTGATGATGTCGGCGGGGAAAAGACAATTGCAATTAAATTTAAACTTTGCCAACCTTACCATAAGGTAATTTAATTAAATTATAAATTAATTAATAATAATAATTATTATTATAATTAAGTTATAATTAATTTAATAACCAAAAGGATTATTAAATTAAATTACAAATTAATATATATAATTAAATTATTATAATTAATTTAATTCCTTAGGCCTCTCCATAGGTTTTAAGAAAAACCTTTTATTTTGCCATCAATGGTTTTGAGAAAAACCATTTAAATCATGCTTCACATTATTCATGAGTGTTATTGTAACTAGAAAATCAAGAATTGATTTGCTCTCAATTGTAATAGGGCATGGATGCATATCTTATAAATATACAAGCCACCCCTAATAAAGATATCCTAGGTATGAGAATTATTCTGTAATTTTCTAAAGCTGCAATATATTCATTTGAGTGTTTTTATTAATCTCAAACTAATGTCCAGTGAATGAATTTATCGAGCGGAAGACTTCTAGAGCCTGTGCCCACTCTAAATAGCACTCCTCCCCCTTTTATCTTGATTTTTGTGGTTAAATTATTTACTATTTTTTTAGATTATTTATTTCCCTATTATTTTTTGTATTTTTTGTCATTTCCAACAAAGTACCATTTTAATTTTTGTATGCATTCAGTCTTGTTTTCATAGACATAGGATAGATTATTGGTTTCGAATTTAGAATAAAAACTTCAACGAACATCAAACACACCCAAAACTAATAGGTACAAAGGGACTCATTCCTCCCACTACAGGCATATACTGTGTGTGATACTCACAAGTTTAAGAGTTATCCCGGGTTGACAATTAAATGGAGGTAATTAATTGAATTGTAGAAAACTAACCAATGATTTGCCCAACATTTTGGCATCGTTGTCGAGGAGTGTCACAACTGTACTGTATGAATCATAGGTCAGTTAGCTTGAAAATTAATTTCAGATTTCATTGTCTGTAGATCATCTACTTGCGAAGCACGAGTCCACCAAGAGCCTAAAAAATCCAACGGATCATTATTGAAAAAATATATATACAAAAAACACCTCAATCTTAGAATATTCTAGAAATATTTATTAAAGAGAAAATCTCATCCATTTGATTCATCTTATCACAAAAACTTATTATATGAAATATATTAGTGACCAAGTTGACATCAATGGGGAAAATTCAACAATTATTCCAAAAGTATTCCAAAAAAAAGGAAAAACTGCCAATACAAGGAATAGCCTCCACAATTAAAACAGAAATAGGAACATTATTTAACAGTGTGAAGAGTGAAATTTTATCTTTTGCTTTATAGTCAGATACATTACCAAATAAGAAGAAAGAACTTGAAGCAATGTTTGTATTTTTCTATTCAAGGTGTAGAGAAAATCATGGAAAAATTAAATATCTGAAGAATATAGTAGAAGTTGATGAAAATTGTCACCTAGATCATCAGACCATGTTGTGTCCAAAAATACTAAAATAATATCCAGAGTAAGTAGAAACTTACCTCGTGGATCTACCTCCACAAACACAACTATCAAAAAATCCCAGCTTACCAGTTTCACCTTCTACCAGGCCAAAACAGTTGGTGGAACCACCAAAGTCGAATCCTAGTAATAATTGTTTAAGTTCACTAGCTGATCAGGGAGTTACAGGAATAAACCCAATATGCTATAATAGTGTAGAAATAAATTGTGTTGTTAAACAATCAAGTAATGAAGGACTTCCACCGTATCCTGAAAGATTATGGAAAACTAGAGAAATGACACCACCTAAGTTTGATATTATGGAATAGTTAAAAAATCTTACTAATATCATTTCTCAGACTATCAGGTATGTGCCTATTTACACTGAAGCCATTAGGGAGGTATGCCTCAAGAGACCATAACAGATGGTAAAAACTACAAATTTAACATTTCCCAATACTTTGGTAAATTTTAATGATGATATTAGGAAAAATGATAGTTAATGAAAAACTGTAAAAGCAATTGTCATCCACCTTCTTGTACAATCTGCCAATAAGTTGGATGAAAATGGTTTTGAGGTCAAATAAGAATATTCTCTTCCCATGCTACAAAGAATCATAAAACTAGATAAAGAAGGGGATGGGCCAAATAAAGTCTTAATTGTATCAAATTTTAGACATAAATTAAGATCTTATCATAAGCCCTAAATTTTAGAGGTTTGCTCAATTGTAGGCATGGAGGAGACCCCACCTTCAATGTTATCACCCATAGCATGATGAACGCTATTACAACATTCAATTAAAAAAAAATTAATTAGAGTTTTCTTTAACACTATTAGTTTAGGTTTTTCTTTTTATTTGGTTATATTTTACAGACAACAAGAAGCTTAGTGCAGATAGTAGGCATCCAAGGTAATCCGAAATACTAGCATGTGTCATTCCATTCTATTTTCTAAAAAAAATGCGTAGTCCATGGGACTTCCCAGGTGGTTATCCATCCTAGTTCTACTCCATGCCATAATGCTTAACTTTACAATTTTTATGGGATCTGCTACCAAGCGCTCAATAAAACACATTTGTTGCATACGATTTGGAACCATTGGTAAATGTGCAACACTTGGCCATGGTAGCACCAGCTGTAGCGGACAAAATATTAGCTCAAATGGTTCACAGTACTTTGTTGAGTAGCACATCTTTGCTCATAAAAAAAATTCCAAAATTTGAAATTTTTTGGAAAATTCTAGAATCTGAAAAAAATCTAGAAAATTCCATAAATTGAAATAATTCTAGAAAATTCCAGAATCTAGAAACTTATGAATTTTTTTTTGGAAAATTCCAGAAACTAAATTTTTTTGAAAAATTCCAAAATCTGGACATTTGTGAAAAATTCTAGAAAAACATTCCAGAATCTGGAAATTTTTTGGAAAAGAAAATGGCCATGAAGATTTCACAAAGTGAGGGGTTTTTACGGGGATTCCATAACAACACACAATGAAATAATACAAGTAACAATCAATTAGATCCATTTACAAGCCTTAACATGCACCTCACATTTGTGAAGAATCCATATTTTTAAATCCATACCATCCATTTGACGAATGTTTACGTATTCATCATATTAAAAAAAATGGGGGAAAGATAACATGAAACCTATTTTTCTTAACATAGATTTTTTTATTTGTGTTTTTATTTTGTAGGTATTGTACTTTGAATGCAATTTGTAGTCAACCTGGAAAAACCTAGGCCTATCAGGCATAGACTCCATGAGCCTACATGTTATTGCTTTAAAGTTTTATTTTGCAAGAACAATGCCCTAAGTGCAATCATTAGGAATCCTGAGAAATCTAGGCCTAACTGGCACAGGATCCATGAACCTACATATTTCCATCTTTCTAGGAGCAGAAGTAGCTCATCCCCACTCAGAAGGGGAATATTAAACCTAAATTTGCATAAAAGTGTTTGATTGGTCTTTATGGATAATAAAGCACTCAACTGATGGTTTAGGGGTGGATGCTGATTTTATTCTTGTTCTTCAATCAGAAGCACTGAAGGGCCTGATCAACCTGACAGTGCATATACGAGGAACATTTATCACCCATTGAATAAAGAGAAGCACTTATTTTTTATTTTCTGATGGAAAAGGTGTCTGATTTTTGTTTTACAATAGAAGGCGCTTGAATCTCGTTACACGGTACAAGGCACTTGACTTCCAGTATGTTAAGGAGATGGAACCTGTGTCTCGTATTCTAGCAAATCGATGCCTAATTCCTAGTTTCTCCAAGAGGACGCTCCACTTCCATTTTTTGGGAAACCGACACCAAATATTATGAACATATTAAAAAAAATAGTTTGTATAAATTTTGCTTTACATAAGGCACCCAATTGCAAGCAAGAAGAACCTGATTTCCATTGTTAAGTTCGGTGTCCGATTGTAAGTAAAATGTGTCTACATCTTGTTTTAACACACCTGTGTGCCATGAATTAGAAGAAGGACCTGATTTCTATATAAAAGGTACTTGATTTTTGTTCAAACGAGTGTATGTACCTAGTATGAATAAGCTTTAACATTGGGAAATGGCCTATGCCATGTCAAATAACCGCTCATATGCACAAAATCAAATCTTTCACAGATGAAATTATTTTAATTTTTTTCGTTAAGGAGATTGTGCACATTCGAAAAATAAAAAAAGTTGTCAGCATAAAGCTTTCGAGGAGGGGATGTGTGTCATCTCGCTAAGACATGTTATTTTCTAATATTTTCTTGAATTTGTGTAGGAAACCTCAAATGAATAAATTACACTAATCAAGAACCAATCATATGGAGAAAAATGTTCCACCTAGAAAATAAGCATGTTGCTCTTTGTTTCGGTACACATGGTCATCATCAAACAACCAATACAAGTACACCACGAACGTTTGCGCATTATACATGCGCAAAACATAATATAGGTGTGTACTTAATTTTTTGTTTTGTATATATATAATTTTCATAGAAATATATTTTTATAAAATAGTGCCAACATAATCCCCATTTATTTATCCATCCAACCATTTAGCCCCATTTGGTATTTTATCCACATGCAAATGTTTTGTTGGGATAACACTCAAGGTAATCATCTTAAAAATCCACCACATGCTTTACAAAATGATAGAGTTGTCGGATTAAAAAAAAAAAGTGGAAAAATCAAAGAGATTGACCATGGGGAAATCCACAAATAATTTGCTGAAAAAGAATGAGTTGCCACAGCCAGAAAGAGGAGAAAGAAAAATAGAGCCTATTGGACAAACGTTGCTAAAAATGGAAATTATAAGCACCAAGTGTTACAAGAGCGTGCCACTCTTTAAGAATGGGGGGTGTCACGAGGATGCTCCACTCTTTTAAGCATGGGGATGATGAGCACCAAAAATACTCATATTTATACATGGATTTCTAACATATTATGCAACATTATTATTATAGAATGTATATTTTATGAAAGTTATATATATATATATATATATATATATATATATATAATAGTAAATTATGTATATTATCTAATATTTGTTTTTAAGTGAATTGTGTGCAGATTTAGTGGTTTTTACGGTTTTTTAGCATGTTTATGTCAAACCATTTGGACTTGGCACTTTCAATTTGATGAAGGTAAAATATCTGTAGTACACCAGTATGAAGCACTAAGTTAGGCACATGATTCCCATTGAAGCGCTCGACTCTTGTTTGATGCTTAATTGATGGGTGCCTGATTCATGTTAGGCATTTGCTTATCGTTACGCACTTGCTTCCCATAGGCACATGTTTCCCATTTTGCACCTGCTTCCCGTAGGTGCCTGCTTCCTATTAGACACCTACTTCCCATTGATGTAGAATTACATCTCGACTCTCGTTGACGTAAAATTACAGCACAACTCTTGTTATCGGTAGAACATAATAGATATTTTAGTGATGGATGCAGATGATATTTCAACAAATATGAAGATGAAGGACAATATCAAAGACCATGTGTTATCTATTTTTTAGCAATACGTAAACAACAATGTAAATAGATAAAGCATAATATTAAACGTATTCTGTTCTTATAAAAACAAAATACATTAAACGAGTCTGAAATTAAATATTTTTGTTTTATCTCCATTATTCATGCGTGTTGTTGTAACCAAAAAATCAGGAATTGATTTGATCTCAATTGTAACAAGGCATGGCTACATATCTTATAAATATGCAGGCCACCCCTAATAAAGATATCCTGGATATGAGAATTATTCTGTAATTTTTTGAAGCTGCAATATATTCATTTGAGTGTTTTTATTAATCTCAAACTAGCATCCGATGAATGAATTGATCGAACGAAAGACTGTTGGAGCTTGGGCCCACTCTAAACAATACTCCTCCCCATTTTACCTTGCTTTTTGTAGTTAAATTATTTACTGTATTTTTTAGATTATTTATTTCTTTGTTATTTTTCTTGTTTTCTATAATTTCTAGCCAAGTATCATTTTAATTTTGTATGCATTCAGTCCTATTTTCATAGACATAGGATAAATTATTAGTTTGGAATTTAGAATCAAAACTTCAATGAACATCAAACACCCCCAAACCAAACAGATGGACTCATTCCTCACACTACAGGCATATACTATGTGTGATACTCACAAGTTTACAAGCTACCTCGGGTTGACAATTAAATGGAGGTAATTAATTGAACTGTAGAAAACTAACCGATATTTTTTCTAACATTTTGGTATCGTTACCGGAGAGTGTCACAACTGTAGTGTATGATCCATAGGTTAGTTAGTTTGAAAATTAATTTTAAATTTCCTGGCTTGTATATCATCTAACTACGAAGCATGAGTCCACCAAGAGCCTAAAAAATCCAACGGAGCATTTATTGAAAAAAAATAGAAAACAACTCAAGCTTAAAATATTCAGGAAATATTTATTAAGTAGAAAATCCCATCCACTTGAGTCATCTTATCACGAAAATTTATTATATGAAATATATTAGTGACCAGGTTGACATCAATGGGAAAGTTCAACAATTATTCTGGAAGTATTCAAGCAAAAAGGAAAAACTTCCAATACGAGGAATAACCTCCACAATTAAAACAAAAATAAGAACATTGTTTAACGATGTGAAGAGTGAAATTTTATCTCTTTCTTTACAGTAAGATGCATTACAAAAAAATAAGCAATAATCTAAAGTAATGTTCATATTTTTATATTCGAGGTGTAGAGAAAATCATGAAAAAATAAATATTTGAAGAATATAGTAGAAGTTTGTGAACACTGTCACCTAGATCATTAGACCAGGTTGTGTCCAAAAATACTAAAAGAAAATCTAGAGGAAATAGAAAATTACCTTGTGGATCTACCTCCATAGACATAACTATCATAAAATCTCAGCTTACCAATTTCACCTTCTACCAAGCCAAAACAGTTACTGGAACCACTAGAGTCGAATCCTAGTAACAACTATTTAAATTCACTAGTTGATCAAGGAGTTACAGGAATAAATCCAATGTGCCATAATAGTGTAGAAATAAATTGTGCTACTAAAAATCAAGTAAATAAGGACTTCCACTATATCCCAAAAGGTTATGGAAAACCAGAGAAATGACACCACCTAAGTTTGATATTATGGAACAATTAAAAAATATTTATGATATCATTCCTCAAACTATCATGTATGTGCCTATTTACATTGAAGCCATTAGGGAGGTATGCCTCAAGAGACTAGAATAGATGGTAAAAACTATAAATTTAACATTTCCCAACACTTTGGTAAATTTTAATGTTGATATTAGTTGTAGAGTAAGAAAAATGACAGTTAATGAAAAAACTGTAAAAACAATTGTCATCCACCTACCTGCACAATCTGCCAATAAGTTGGACAAATCTAGTTTTGAGGTCATACAGGAAGATTCTCTTCTCATGCTACAAAGAATCATAAAACTATATAAAGAAGGGGATGGGACAAATGAAGTCTTAACTGTATCAAATTTTAGACACAAATTAAGATCTTATCACAAACCACAAATTTTAGAGGCTTGCTCAATTGCGGGCATGGGGGAGATCCCACCTTCAATGTTATCACCCACAACGTGATGAATGCTATTACAGTGTTCAATTAAAAAATAATAATTAGAGTTTTCAAATAACACCATTAGTTTAGGCTTTTACTTTTATTTTTTTAGAGGCTCGGTGCAGATTATAGGCATCCAAGGCAATCCGACCTACCAGCATGTGCATTTTCATTCTATTTTTTTTTTAAAATGGCATAGTCCACGGGACTTCCCAAGTGGTTACCCATCCTAGTTCTACTCCATGCCATAATGCTTAAAATTAGAGTTTTTATGAGATCTACTACCAAGCGCTCAATAAAACATATTTGTTGCATATGGTTTGGCACCACAAGAAAATGTGCAACACTTGGCCATGGCAACACCAGCTGTGGCCGACAAAAGATGAGCTCAAAAGGTTCACAATACTTTGTTGAGCAACACATCTCTGCTCATAAAAAAAAATCCAGAATTTGAAAAATTCTAGAAAATTTTAGAAACTGAAAAAAATCTGTAAAATTCCAGAATCTGGAAACTTATGAATTTGTTTTTGGAAAATTCCAGAAACTGAAAAAATTCTAGAAAATCCCAAAATCTGGGAAATTATGAAAAATTCTGGAAAAACATTCCAGAATCTAGAAAATTCTAGAAAATTTCAGAATTTGAAAAATTTTTGAAAAAAAAAGAAAAAAATTGGCTATAAAGATTTCACAAAGTGAGGGGTTTTTACGAGGAATCCATAACAACGTACAATGAAAGAATACGAGTAAAAATCAGTCGACTCCATTTACAAGCCTTGCCATGCACCTCACATTTTTGAGATTGAATCAAATGCAAGCATGATGGAGACTCCATATTTTTAAATCCATACTAGCCATTTGACGAATGTTCACGTATTCGTCATATTAAAAAAAAAGGAGGGGAAAGATGACATGGAACCTATTTTGCTTAACATAGATTTTTTTATTTGTGTTTTTATTTTGTAGGTATCATACTTTGAATGCAATGTGTAGGCAGCCTGGGAAACCTAGGCCTCTTAGGCATAGACTCCATGAACCTATGTTTTACTGCTTTAAAGTTTTATTTTGTAGGAACGATGCCCTAAGTGCAATTGTTAGGCAGCCTAAGAAATCTAGGCCTAACGGGCACAAAATACATAAACTTGCATATTTCCAACTTTCTAGGAGTAGGAGTAGCTCATCCCCACTTAGAAGGGGAATACTAAACTTGAATCTGCACAGGAGTATTTGGATTGGTCTTTATGGATAATAAAACACTCAACTGCTAGTTCAGGGGCAGCTACTGATTTTGTTCATGTTCTTCAATCAGAAGCACTAAAGGGCCTGATCAACCTCACAACGCATGTGAGGAAAATTCAGTACATGTTGAATAAAGAGAAGCATCTATTTTCTATTTTCTAATGGGAAAGGTGCCTGATTCCCATTTTATAATAGAAGGCATTTGACTCCCGTTACATGATACAAGGTACTTGAGTATGTTAAGGAGATGGTACCTGCATCCTGTCTTCTGTCGGATCGATGCCTAATTCCTGGTTTCTCTAGGAGGGCACCCAAATTCCATTATTTGGGAAACCAACACCAAATATTCTGAACATATTAAAAAAATAGTTTGTATAAATTGTACTTTACATAAGGCACCCAATTACAAGCAAGAAACACATGATTTCCATTGTTAATTTTGGTGCCCGATTGGAAGCAAAAGGTGCATACGTCCTGTTTTAACACACCTGTGTGCCATGAATTAGAAGGGTATGATTTCCATATAAAAAACTTGTTTTTTATTCAAATGAGTGTTTGTACCTAGTATGAATAATCTTCAGAATTGGGAAGTTTCCCGTGCCACGTCAATTGACTGCTCATATGCACAAAGTCAAATCTATCACGGATGAAATTATTTTAATTTTGTTTGTTAAAGAGATTGTGCATATTCCAAAAATAAAAAAGTTGTCAGCAAATAAATTTCGAGGCAGGGATGTGTGTCACCCGACGAATACATGTTTTTTTCTAATATTTTCTTGAATTTGTGCAGGAAACCTCAAATGAATAAATTGCAGTAATCAAAAACCAATCATATGGAGAAACATTTTCCACATGGGAAATAAGCATGTTGTTTTTTGTTCCGGTACACATGGTCATCATCAAACAACCAATACAAGTACACCACGAATGTTTGCGCATTATACATATGCAAAATATATTCTAGGTGTGTACTTAATTTTCTATTTTGTATATATATAATTTTCATAGAAATATATTTTTATAAAATAGTGTCAGCACAATCCCCATTAATTTATCCATCCAACCATTTAGCCCCATTTGGTATTTTGTCCACATGCAAATATTTTGTTGGGATAACACTCATGGTCATCATATTAAAAATCTGACACATGATTTACAAAATGACAGAGTTTCCGGATTAAAAAAAGAAATAAAAAAGTGGAAAAAACAAAGAGATTGACCATGGGAGAAATCCATAAATCATTTGTTGAAAAAGAATGAGCTACCACAACTAGAAAGAGGAGAAATAAAAAAAAACCTATTGGACAATCGTTGCTAAAAATGGAAATTATAAGCACCGAGTGTCACAAGGGCATGCCACTCTTTAAGCATAGGGGGTGTCACGAGGATGCGCCACTCTTTTAAGCATGGGGGGATGATGAGCACCAAAAATGCTCATATTTATACATGGATTTCTAACATATTATGCAACATTATTATTATAGAATGTATGTTTTATGAAAGTTATATATATAAAATAGTAAATTATGTATATTCTCTAATATTTGTTTTTGAGTGAATTGTGTACAGATTTAGTGGTTTTTACAGTATTTTAGCATGTTTATTTCAAATTTACATTTGGACGTGGCACTTTCAATTTTATTAAGGCAAAACATCTGCAGTATACTAGTATGAAGCATTAAGTCAGGCGCATGATTCTTGTTGAAGCACTCGACTCCCATTTGATGCTTAATTGACGGTTGCTTGATTCTTGTTAGGCATCTACTTCTCATTAGGTGCCTGCTTCGCATAGTCGTCTACTTCCCATTAGGCACCTACTTCCCATTAGGCACCTGATTCCTCTTAGGTTCCTACTTCCCATTGATGCAAAATTATAGCCCGACTCCCGTTGACATAAAATTATAGTGCAACTCCCATTTTTGGTAGAATAAAACAAATATTTCAGCGATGGATGTGGATGATATTTCAGCAAAGATGAAGATGAAGGACAATATCAAATACCATGTGTTATCTATTTTTCAGCAATACATAAACAATAATGTAAATAGATAAAGCATAATATTAAATTTATTTTGTTTTGATAAAAATAGTATACGTTAAATCAGTCTGAAATTAAATATTTTTGCTTTATCTCCATTATTCATGCATGTTGTTGTAACCAGAAAATCAAGAATTGATTTACTCTCAATTGTAACAAGGTATGGTTGCATATCTTATAAATATGTAGGCCACCCCTGATAAAGATATCCTAGATATGAGAATTATTCTATAATTTTCTAAAGCTGTAATATATTTATTTGAGTGTTTTTATTAATCTCAAACTAGCATTTGGTGAATGAATTGATTGGGTGGAAGACTTCTAGATTCTGGGCCCGCTCTAAATACTACTCCTCCCCTTTTTACCTTTCTTTCTGTAGTTAAATTATTTACTATTTTTAGATTATTTATTTCCTTATTATTTTTCCTGTTTTATGTCATTTTCAACAAAGTACCATTTTAATTTTTGTATGCATTCAGTCTTGTTTTCCCAGACGTAGGATAGATTATTGGTTTGGAATTTAGAATCAAAACTTCAATAAAAATCAAACACTCCCAAAACCAATAGGCACAGAGGGACTCATTCCTCGCACTACATGCATATACTGTGTGTGATACTCACAAGTTTACGAGTTACCTTGGGTTGACAATTAAATGAAGATAATTAATTGAACTGTAGAAAAATAACCAATGTTTTTCCCAACAAATAATATCCAAGATTTGTTGTAATACTACTATGTGGTGATGATGTAATACGGTGGGGCCTGTTTCAATCTCATATAACCAATTGAAAAAAAAATGTTTTCTCCTTCCAAGCCTATGAATTGTATTTCTCTCCCTACACCATTCTTGGTTTTAGATCCATTGAAGTACATGATTTATGGGTCCTTAGATCCTTGGTCTTGCTTCTTGGTTAAGGCTTACATTTTGTCTAGTTTTATGAATAGCAAATAATTACCTAATTTGATCTCTTCAAATGACTCCTCTAGATTTTAACTCTTATTCTCTTGAAGTATGTCTCTGATCGTGTCTCTCTCTAAATTAACACTCCTATCATCTAATTTATGGAGGTAGTTACATGATGGTTCATTCTAAATTATTATAGTCTTACCATCCTTTGGCACCTTCATGTGTGTATAATCCATAGCTGAATATTCACTTCCAAATATTTTTTCATCCATTTCCATGATAACAACATTCTAAAATAAGGTGGAAGTTATACCACAATGACTTCTTATACCACTATAAGTTTAGGTTTATTAGTAATAGTCATAGTTAAATATTTTAGGAGTCTCATGATATTTACTCTTGTTCCATCCCTCTAGATTTGTCCTCTATAAGTTTTAGTATAAGGGAGGATCATTTCCTTGCATACATACCTCAACATTGCCATGAAATTTGTCATTGTATCCACTATATAACTCCATAATAAATATCCTTCAATTTTTAGCATGATATAAAATAGTAGTAGTTTCATCGTCTTTGGTTTTAATGTATTCAAAATATAAATTGCATTTATTTGTATATCCAGTGGATCTTCACCCATTAAATTCTATTACTAAACTAGGTCAAGTTGCATTGGAGCTTGATTTTATGTTGTTTAGTCTTATAATTTCATTTTTACTCTTTGAAAACTTCCTACTATAAATATCTATTCTAGTAATGATAATACTTGTAATATATTTATTTTTTTTGGTGTTCTTTTCAATTCATCTACTATGTTGAACTTTGATTTTGTAACATTACCGTCACTACATCATGCAAATTTCTTGAATTACCTTAAAATAGTTGTTTGACCTCTACTAGTTAATAATGGTTACTATAAGTTACTTTTGATAGTTTTATGCAATTTATCATACTCATTTTATTTAATCAATTCACTAGACCTTGTCTTTTCTATCATTCACTTATTCATTTTTGATGTTTTAAGTTGTTGAGTTTGAGTTAGTACTATTGTCTAATTTTTACTTTATGTTATAGCTTTGGTTTAATGACATTGGTCATTTATCCTTAAGATGAAGGAGTGGTGTTATTCTTCTGAACACTATGGTACATGGATTTAATTTTGGTCATTTTTATGGAGTTGATTAAGGTTTTTATTCTATTACTTTTATTTTATTATATGTTATAACTTCTTATTATTGATTTGTTAATATTGTTTGTTCTTTAAAATAAAAAAAAAACTTTGCAATCTTATTGATATCCCAAAATTGGGAAAAACTGCATTATTAATGAAAGGTATCATAGGTATCTATTTTTACCCTACCATTGATTAGTTTGTCATTGGTTTATTTACTACTGGTGGATGGACTAATGTTGTTTGACCTCCCACTATTACCTATTGAGCTTGGTACTATTGATTATTGATCATTGCCTAAGCATTATAAATGGCCACCATGCACTCTACTAGATTATACCTAGTGTTGCAAGCAAAACACCATAGTACATTTATTTTAAATTTAACATTCATTATATCATTTTGTACTTGGTATGGAATATACCTGCTTTCCTATTGAGGAACTTGGTATTTAGTTAGACAAGGAGTCCATCATTTTTAGTTTTTATTTTGTTTCCATCTCCACTTTATCTTTGATTTATCATCATCTCATTAGGCATGTTTCTCACTAATGAGAATAAATCCCCTATTTGAGGGTTTGATTGACTACTAAGTTCCTTTTATTATTGTGTTAATTGGTCTAATTCCCTTGGGAGACAAATATAGTCTATGGTTATTGTGGCATCATTAATGCCAATAATTGGGGTTGAATATAATAGTATTAAGAATAGTCTAGTTTGAGGTCATTATCTAAGGAACATTATTTTATGGATATACAAGTGTGTTGGACAAGAATGGGGTTATATAGGGGGTATAGATAATGTATGTTGGTATGCTTGCATGTATTGGAATTGTTGTAATGACTCACATATATCCATGTCAACTATATTTATTGTTATTATATTGGACCGGGATAAGGTAGTCGATCCTTGAGAATTAGGGTTAGGGTTAATGTGATTTAGTCTATAAATAAGAAGATTTTTGTTGTAGTTGGAATCATATTTTAGATTCGAATATTAGTAGTCTTTGTTGTGCAAATGATACTTCACCCTCTATAAGTGGTTATGAGACTTTTCCCTCTCTATGTGGCTAGGATTTATATTGATTAAGAATTTGGAATCTATTACTTCCAATATTAATTTCTAGAATTGAATCTAAATTATCATTTCCAATGGATGTTAATTTTAATGTATTATTAAAATTTTACTACTTATTATTGTATTTTTGGAAGTTGTTTTATTAAAGTGGTATCATAGCATCAATATTAGATTCCTATAGTCCTATGAAAATATGGTAGAAGGGTGTGCAAACCATTCTATAACCTCTAACACTCAATTTTACTTCTTATTGCTTGGTAATTTTCATCAAAAAAATTCAACTCAAACTTCTAACACAATTTTCTTCTATAATATTGTGAATTAATTGTTGTCAATTTATTTTTACAAATCCAATATAAAAAGTATTAGGTGTGTTGGTACATTTACAGAAGACCCATATAATTGCAATAGTCTCTTTGAGATGGTCAAATAAGGGGTATCTCTAGCAACACTTTTTTGAGAATTTGATTTGATAAAACCCTTGTAGGAGACCCATCTCATTTTGATTGTATCTTCAAGTCAATCAAAGCAAGGTTTATTTCTCACAATACATTTTTAGAGGTGCTCCAAATAATTCTTCTGGTTTTAACATTCACTCTTAACATATGAATGAACCTAATACTTTTGGCTATGAATCAAGGGTTATTTGAGCACATTAGTCATCTAGAGGATGTGTATATGAGTAGAAATAAGAAAACCAATGTGTCATTTTATTTAATGGTATGGATTTGAATCCTTCAAACATAAATCCTCCTATCACTTCTCTTATTAGTCCTTTAATTGGTAATGCTCTTCCCAATGTAAGTGACTCTAGTCTACAATCCTATCTTGAAAACTAAGAAAAACTAGTTAACTCCATCACTAACTCTTCAACCAAAGTAAATAAGACCTTAGATGTCATACAAAACCATATTGTTCGTGCCCCTATTGAGATTCTCTTAATCAAGAGTTTCAAAAAGTTGCTCAATAGTAATCATGGTATATTTAGTAGGTGCCAAATCTAAAGGGATACCATTATCAAGAAACAAACATCTACTAGCAGTTCCCATTTGGTCATAGACCTCCAATTTCATATGGCAATCATATACTACCAAGGGTACTCTTCTAGGTATGGATAATTTTTAACTTATCCTTTGATATTAATCTTGATCCCTCTATAGGAATTGCTTCTAATTTTATTTCTTTGACTCATGACATTCTTATTACATGCATTGGCATCCCAACCTTTGAGGTTGTCAGTCCATATGGTTGGTTTACCAAGATGGATAGCATCATCCATCTACACAATGTGCCTAAATAAGGTCATATTACATTGGATGCTAGTATTTTGGGTACCCATGCTCATCAGTGGTTGTTTTTGTTCACTTAGAATTTCATGGCCATCTATTGCAGTTGCTAGATCTTCACAACACTCGTGACTTACACAAAGTGAAATAGTGGGAAGCTTTGTGAGCATGGGACTTAACTCATGGGGTAACCTATGGGATTTTTCAAAGGCTAAATCCTTATCAAATTTGATATTTGACATGGTTCTACCATAGAGTACTTGTATTTATCAAAGGAAAATTGAGAGAATTTGCAAAAAATAAAATCATAATCTAACAAAGGTGATGCACCAAGATCAAAATATTTTTTTATCTATCAATGAAATAGAATAAACACATGCACCATAAGTTATCATATAATTAAATAGAAATTATTTTAATCATTCACACATAATAACATACAAGAAATAGGGTAGAGAAAAAATAGTTATAACTTCTTATATTATAATCTTAGTGTTACAAAGAGATAACAAATTAAAATAGGTTTAGTGGTTGAAACAAAATGATTTGAGGTTAGAATCCAAAATTAATACATAAAATAAAAGTAAAAGAAATTACAAACAAGGCTATATAATAAGCATGAGTCGACAATTTTTTATCCCTTTCAATGAATCCAAAAGTACTATTTTTTAGAAAAAAAACTAAGGGATTTTTTCTCAAATTTGTATAATCAATTCGAAATATCGTCCCAAAATTGAGCGAGGTATCCATCTACAAAAAATATTGTTGGGCTTAAGTTCTATGGATCTAGAGCCTCTACAGATACCACCTTTAATATCAACTAATCTCCCTATAATATTATGTCTAAGTGGTTCAGATCGGGGGACTTGTGGCTATTCCATAGTTGTTGTCTTTATGAGCCTAATTGCTCTTTTTTGGAATATCATGCCTCAATGGTACATGTAGTAAAGGTGTTAACCTACCATGGAAGTTCTCTATTGTGAGTGAGAAAAATATTGGTGATTAAATTTGAATAGGTACTACCTTTATTTCTACAAATTATGGCTTATTGGATCAACCTACTCCTTTGATCGAGCGATTGGTGGAGCTTCTCGTAATATTATTATTTTTTACATCTCCTTTCCCAAGTCGATCATCAAGATTGGATGGTTGGTGAGACTTTTCAATGTTGTGCCATACAAGTCTTTCTTCAATTCCTACAAGCTATTAGATTGGTCTTGACTTGATCTTTGATCGTTGGTGTATTTTTAATGTAGGGTGAGGGATTATGCGACAACCATGTGGATGGTTGCTATGAGCTTGGTAAGGATAGAAAAATTAATGTATGATCATTAAATTTGTTGTACCTTAACCAATAGTGGGGCCACTTTTGACATCTTTGAAAATATTTTAAAGGTGATGTAGGTGATTAGACAACTTGTGGGACTTTACAACTTAAATGTCAACATTTTCTTTAAAATTCTATAAATTATTGAATTTTTAACCTATATAAGATCAACAATAAATATTTTTTTATACATTTATTGAAGGGAAAACTACTTAAATCCCCATAGGTTTCCAATGTATCTCATGTTTCAACCAATAGTGAGAATTTCATCTGACACTTTTATCACCAAGTTTATAAAATGACATGGGCCACTATATGAACAATCAATAGTTTGTAAGGCTTTGAAAAATTCTTTTTATTACTCCTCTTAGAACCAGTGACCACCATTGATTCAATGAGATTAAAATATCATGTTATTTCATCATCTCCACCTATTGATCTTCCTTGAAATCAATTCCCATGATATCTTTACCAAAATTAATGGTACACTTTGCTCTAAATTTCCCTTTTGCTTCAACTTCATCGATCTACTTGTTGTTGATGTTGACTTGTAAAAAATGACCAATGCATAACTCCTAGGCATAGTGAAATTTCACTATATTTTTTATGAATCATAAGGGATATTCTACTCACTAAAGATAAGAATCCCAAAAGAATTGTTTCTTCATCCATTAGGCATAGAGTCAATAAAATAATAAATATTTGGATAAAAATGGAGAAGGAATGAAAGAACATGTAGAAAAATGGAGGATCGTGACAACTTATACATCAAGGCCTTGATATCTTTCCACTCATCCTCAAATGGTAGATTTATTTTCTTAAACAATTTGTAGCACATCTAGAGCTCTAGCTGGTCATCATAAGAGAATTTGTCCACTCTATCAATGACTTCATTAATCTACACCTCAAGCTCTACTAGTGGCTCAATGATCTATGCTACATCATCCAAGGTGGGAGGACTTGACCATGTATCAATTTTTTTTTTATCATTCTATTGCTCAAATTTTTTAATGTAATCCTACTCAAAAAGGATCTTATTATCTATATTTTAGGGAGAGAGGAGGACTTATAATTAAAAATTCAATGGGACTCTTTAAGTTTGCAAGGGTGGTCACCAAAATATTTATTTGGGCTTTGCATTGCTGCACATCCTATTCCTTATCTAGGATGCCCATTATTTTTTGTGCCACTACCTCCCTAACCCAAATTCCTACAATCATTAAATTTTGATTAGGTGAGGTGGCTAATTGACCCTATATACCTTTGTTTTAGCCAACCTAATATAAGTCGTATTCAAGACCTGTTCAACTTCCAAGCCTATTTGGGAGCTTTAGGTGGAGGCTACATCGATGAATTTGAGCACCTGGCATGATGTTGATGTTGCCTTGGCAATATTTTCCTAGTATGCTTGGAAAACCTCCCTTATAATTTATATGACCCTTGATCATTGTTCAATATACTTAATGTTATTTATATTTTCTTTAGCTATATTTGTAAAATGGCTTTCTCATTGCTAAACTAGGACTCTTGGGTAGTGATTTGATTGGCAAGAATCTATGATTTACTCCTTTTTGCATCCATGAGGGAAATTGATGCCTATGAATCCAATCAGTTAGTGAGCTAGGTTATTTAACCCTTAAGCACTCTAGCCTCTAGCTAGAAGTCTTTGAGGGTAGTTTGACATTTTCGAGTTCCTTATACCTCTTTTTTAAATTTATTTCTAAATATAGGTAGTCATCGCTTATGAAATTGCTAGCCTATTCCATGAAATCTACTTTATCCACAACCTAGGTGTCTTTTAGGTTGATCCCTACAACTGCCACCTGATAATCCCATTTCTACATATATCCTTCAACCTTTAGAGTAGTCAAGGTCAAGTGGATGAGATGTAATATGTTGCCTTGAGAATCATGACTCATCATTTTTATTGCAAGCCACCTAGCTCTTTTGGTCTCCTTCTATGTGTAGTGTAACATTTGATTTTGAATCTATTGGAATTATTGTAGCATACTAGAGACAAGTGGAGACACCTAGCAGCATTTTTGTTGTATAGGGCAATTAGCTCTTTTGGTCTCCTTCTATGTGTACTACAACATTTGGTTTTAAATCTATTTGAATTATTGCAGCACACAAAATATAAGTGGAGACACCTAAGAGCTTGTTATTTTCCCTAGTGTATCCAAAATTGGGTCCAGAGGTCTTGTTGTCGTCTCTAATTATCATGATTTACCTGATCCATAGAACTAGATAACAATATTGTCACACCTTACGTGGAGCGATATAGTAGGGCAACTTTGATAGAATGAGAAGTAGCTCAATCAAACTATATTTATGGTTTTTACAAGGTTGGATCCTTTTAGGATGTGATCTTCAAAACTCTCTAACCTATCCTACCTAGCTATTGGGTGTATAGATGAAAATAGAAAGAGAAACCATAGAAAATAAATATCTTAAGCTAACTGGGGGTGATGCATCAAGATCATAATATTATCCTACATAATAGTTGGATAAATGAATGCATGAATCATCCATAGATAATGCACAAGGAACACTTTATCTTATTAGCATCTGGAGTTAAGCACAAATTTCACATACAAGAAATGGGATAGAAATATAGTCACTGCCTCTTATATATGCACATAAATATACATACACATAAGAAAAAAGACAAAAAAAGTCCAATGTTCATGGCTTCTAATATATATATATATATATGAATATGAATGTTAAATAATGTACGAAGTGAGGGTTCAAAATCATATCTATAAAATGACCCAGGCTTTGGGTCCAAACTATTATATAGAAGAAAAAAAGGAAAGTTACATATAAAGCCTCTGGCTTGAATAAGTAGCCTATCAATTCTTTACAATGCCTAAAAAACTACTATTTATAGATAAAATGGAGAGATTTTCCCTCCAAGACTTGTACAGGAGATTTTTATAAAGATTCTTTAGTGCTCCCTTAATTTATTCCTCCTTACATCACTTTTAGTCTTTTTAGATCTCTAAAATAACAATCATCAATTATGAGTTGTTGGATGTTCAACTTCCACCCTAGGGATCCTAAAAATTAATTAGAGGTACCTTATATAATCAATATTGTTATATTTGAGATTATTTATATTATGGTTGCTAGGCTTTTTCCTTTAATAAGCCATCCACTTTCCTTGGATTACTAACCCCAATTGATACCGATGGATGATCCTTAACTTTTCTTAGTAATAGCTTAATATTTTAGCTCATCTATGTTAGAGTTACTATGTTAGTAACTATGATTATTACCTCATTTAGGTAATTTGTAATATTCACCTAGGTAAATTTTATTTACTACATGGTAAAATGTAGGTTGTTACTTTTTACCACTAGTATCTACTTTTACTAGTTACCTAGGTTAGTGACTTACCTTACCATAATTTATTATGGACGGTAGATATTATGGACGATAGGTTAGTCTACGTAATCAATTTGATTACGTTAGTAGGTTAGATATTATTTTGTTAGCCTAACCTTTGTCTTATAAATTATTGCACATCAATACAATTGGTTAGTAATTCGCTCCAATTCCTATATGGTATCAGAGCCCACAGAGCTTACCTTAGAGCATCTAGACAAGGTGAGCAATGTCCCGTTCCAGTTCAACCAGGGCCCAAATCCTGAGACATGGGTCCCTTGGATAGGCTCGCATCCCTATCCATTCTTTGGATAATTTCTTAGAATCACGTTCTGACAACCCGTAGGCCTGACAACCCACAAGGCTACTGACAACGTGCCTACAGGTCTCCTAACAGCGTTGACAACCCACAAGGCTACTGACAGCGTGCCAGCAGGGCAACACACCCTCCCCGATGGCCGAACAACACATGAGGGTAGGAGCGCCCTCTGTGCGGTGGTCAACCACCACGTGAGGGCAAGCACGCCATCTGTGGCAGGACTCATATCTTGATAAAGTTGATCCTTACTACACATCAACCAACTCCATAGGTGAAGGCCGACATCGATGATCGAAGACCAAGCTTCGGTGATCAGCCTACCAAGGAGGGCAAGAGCACCCTTTCATGGCACCAACTTCGATGATCAGCCTGTGTCGACCAGACAATCTGTCAGGCATGTTGACAAGCCATTTACAGGGGACAACCCTATTAGGGTACAAACCTGACCACACTACTACTTTGTTAGGGCACACATACTCTAACTATACACAGGTAGGAGCACTCTCACAACACCAAACCTAAGACACCTAATCTAGACAAAGGCTAATGTGGGACACCACAACTTGACATGGATCCCGAGACCTGGTGCTGATGGTACTAATCTTGAGATCTGATGTGGTAAAAAGTCTGATTGATTCTGACATGGCAAAAAGTTTGAGGTTCAAGGTGCTTTCATGGTAGCTGACTAGACAAGGTGTTGACATGGTAGTTGATTGTACAAAGTGTTGACTGGTAGCTAACTGGATGAGGTGCAAACTACAACCTAGCACTAATATGGCACAACTCTCGAGGGGGAGCTGATGTGGAATTCTATGGTTTGCTCTAGGCAGGGTGATGCCAGTGCACACATGGTGGGAGGTTAGTGGAAGGTCAAGCAACAAAAGGGGTAGTCAAGTTGACTGCCCAAAGGCAATCAAGAGATTAAGGGCGCGTTACACCCTTTATACAGTAAAATTGTTGTTGTGGGATGAATGTGGGATAAAATCCCATTTTTCTCCTCCACGAAGACTAGATAGCCTTCATATGGAAGGTTGCAACCTTCCATTTTTGTCGAGCTAGCTACCCTGACTAGCAACTGCAACCAAGTTAAGCCGCTGCCCACCAGACTTGTGTTTGAGTCCCGACGGGGACAAAAGGTAAAGACACTTTTTTTTTAATATTTCTTTAATTTGATATTTATTTAAATTTAAAGTTTTTATTATGTATTTTTATAATAATTAAAATATAAATTATATTTTTTTTAAAAAATGATTTTTTTAGATAAATTGATTTTTTTTTATATTAAAAATTCTTTTATTTTCATTATTATTTCGATTATATGATTAAGCTTTTTATTTAAATTTTGCAAATTAAAGAGAAAAGTGTTATTTTTTGCAAATTCTAAATATAAAGAGTGTTTTTGTTTTCTCCACAAAGGGAGATATAAGACAAGGAAGAGCACCTATATTTTTGCAAATTAGAAAACCCTTAAACTCTTCTCAAAACCTTGTAATTTTGCAACATAAAAGGGGGAAAAAATCAAAGACATTTGCTTGCAAAATTGAAAAACAATGAGACTCAAAAATAAAATTTTGCAAACCATCAAAGTTGAAATTGTGCATTTGTTTTCTCCAAGGGGGGATATAAGACATAAAATTTGCACATTTTATTTTTTGTAAAATTGAGAAGAAATTGAAGACTAAAGAGGTCCATCAAAACCAAGTCGTTTGTCGACTGGTCTGGAAGCCTTTCAAACATGGGTCGTGTGTCGAATTGTCTTGAAATGAGTGCTAGTTTTGTTAAATTTGCAAATCAAGGGGGGAAGACAAAAAATTGATCTTCTTTGCAAAATTGTAACACAAAAGGAGCACTTTAAAACAAAATCACTCTTGTTAAATTTACAAAACAAACAAGAAAAGGTAATTGTTTCATGCCCCATTCTTTGCAAATTTGGAAAACAATAGGAGACAAAATATATCAATTTTTTGCACAACACAAATTCAAATTTTGTTGCAAAAACTAAAAGGTGCATTTTTTTATTTTACTTGACACCTTAAATTAGAAAATTAGGTGCATTTTCAGTTGCATCCGACACCTATGTGATAATAATTTTGTGGGCATTCTTGTTTGATTATTGCATTAGTTTTTTGCAATTATAAGTCATAAAATCAAGAACACTCAAACCCCAAAATTTCACAATAAATTTGTGTCAACCATTGCATAGGTTTAAAGCCAATTACATTTGATATTCTCTCCTCAAAATAAAAATCCTAATTCACTCTTATTTTTTTTTCTTAATTTCCTCAAACTGATTATTCCTCTTCAAGAGGATTTTTAGGCAGGTTCCATTAAATATCTTTTTGAGTGAATTATATTTCATATCTTATTTGTTTTGTTTAATTTCCTCAAACTGATTATTTCTCTTCAAGAGGATTTTCAGGCGGGTGCCATTAAATATCACTTAAGAGTGAAAGAAATATCATCTTAGTACAAATTGTAGGACCTTCATCATGGCAACTATCAAATACTTAACTGATACACAATTGCTTAAAGGTCATAACTATTCAGAATGAAAAACTAAGATGAAATACAAAGGCACAACATAGAAGCAAAACAAAGGTAATATTTCTAGTGAAGTTTCTAATTCTGATTCTGATTATGGTTCATAAAAAGCACACAGAGTGCTCATTGCTAAGACAATATTGTAGAGGGAAAACACATTTGTCACCTTAAGAAAGCACCATTTCCTCTCTCTCTTTTTTAGGCTTCATAAATAATATAAGTTTTTGTTTGAAGTACTTGTAATAAAGGGGTGATTGTACCTCTTTTAGGCTTCATACATAGCAAACTCTCATAGTTTGAAGTTCTTGTAACAAATAGAGGGAATTATTTGGTCTAAAATTGCGTAGGAGGCAAACTTTGTAAAATATTTCACAAATCTTCTTGAGTTGCACATCTTTTGCAATTAAGGCGGGATACACATTTTTTTTCTTATTTCTTCACAAATTTTTGTAAAAAGGGAAGAAGACTTATAAGGGTGCATTTTTGGCAGTGACAAACATCTTAGTCACACTTCTTTTAGAAATTTAATTACAACATGTTTTGAAACAAAGGGGAGAACTTATAAGGGTGCATTTTCGGTAGTGGTCGACACCTTAGCTACCTTATCAAAACTTTTGCAAACTCATATTGTAACCGAATGAACCTCGTATGAAGTGATATAATCTACTACACCTAGCGATTGTAGCGACTGGTTACCCATGCAATTCGGTTGGATGACAAGATTACAATAAGGAAATTCATTGATGTGAAGACAAAGTGAGGAATGACCCACTTTTTTCTTAGGAGCAGCCAGAGCACTATGAAAGAACAAGAACCAGCAGATTGACATCTTTTTCATTGTATTGGGGCAGTTATATACATTACCCAATTAATGTAATAAGGGGGATGTTAGAGTTACTATGTTAATAACTATGATTATTACCTCATTTAGGTAATTTGTAATATTCACCTAGGTAGATTTTATTTATCGCATGGTAAAAAGTAGGTTGCTACTTTTTACCACTAGTATCTACTTTTACTAGCTACCTAGGTTAGTGACTTACATTACCATTATTTCTTGTGGACGACAGATATTGTGTATTGCAGGTTAGTCTACATAATCAATTTGATTACGTTAGTAGGTTAGATATTATTTTGTTAGCCTAACCTTTTTCCTATAAATTATTGCACATCAATACAATTGGTTAGTAATTCGCTCCAATTCCTATAATCTACCCTCTTAGAAGCTTGTGCACTAGTACTAATGTATTGTAACCTAATTAGATCCTTCTTCTGTATTGGCCACTTTTTGCACTATACCCCAATTTTGAAAGTATTTGTGTTCTCTCTTCAGGTTCCTTTTATCTTCCAAGGTCATGCAAACTATCAAATGGTTTTAGAACTTTTCCTTGTCTTCCTACATCAGAATTTTATAAAATTTTTAGGTTGTGTTTAACTTTCATTGAGTGGTTAGCACAAGACTTCCCATATATTTTTGTTAGACCTTTTAGATGTTTATCTCTTGCAACTATTATTTCATATACCCTCAAAATATTTTTGCAAATTATGATCAAAAATTTTCTTCTCCTTTAGAACGTTTTCAAATTTTGACCTTTAGAAATTTTGTTCTTCTTGTACCTATCAAGACTTTTATATTGCTTACTATATTTTTGGATTTTTTGGTCATGTAAGCTCTTGAAACTTTATCATTCCTTCCTTCCTTGGTTAGAAATTTTATAAAATGGTGCCATACCTTTGATCAAAAAATTTTACCTGCATTGGTATGATGCCACTTTTCTCTCCTTTTGCCAAATTTACCTCTATTTCATTGTTATTTCAAAAATTTGTTTAATGTAGTGAAAATTCACTACAATTATAGAAACTCGCTGTAGCGAACCCAGGACGCATGCACTGCTCTTTTTATGCTACTTGCAATGCATTAAAAATCCAATATGAAATGGAAGACAATGAAAAGCATATAACACGAAAATAACAAAGATGGATATCTTTATTCGTATTGAAACCCGGTTACATGTTGGTCCCTCTTAGGGATACCCATTTCGATACAATAAGGTTACAAATAGGCAAAGAGTACCCCTTTCATGAAGAGGTGGTGCACTTTCGAAAAGCTTACCGGTTCCACACACAAAAATGTATGAGGTCTTACAGATGCCTCCTTCTCCAGGTTTGTTTCCTAGAGGGATCTATTTTGCTCTTGTATGTTGCAAATTTTGTCTGATGCATATGTGGCCTTGTAAGCAATGAAACAACAACACACGCTTAGATATCTTAGAATACCTCCATGAATGAGGTCGTTAGCAATGGATATAAAAAATGAAAGCAAGTGCAAATTATACTAATTCTATGAATGCAAACGAATGAAATGATGCTATGCTAATGATATGTTGAACAAAATAATGAATCTAATGTCTAAACCCTAATCTAAGCTTATGGGACACTTTCCAAGACAGCAGCCACTAAAGTGACTCTCATCCTCTTTTCTCCAAAGCTATAGATCAAAGCTTGTATCCTATGTTGAAATAATGGGTGCTATGCTCTTCAATCCATCAGGGCTTCACCATACACGTGATCTCAAAGGAAACTCTCCAAGTCTTGAAATATCTCCTCAATGACTTATCTTGATAAATTATCTGGAAAAATATCTCCTAGATAAAATATGTCTCTCCTCTCTTCCAAGATCAATAAAATATGGATCTTTTTGGTGCTCTTAGGCTTGAACCTTTTATAGTGTGAAACCCTAGATCTATGTCCAAGCCCTAGGAATTAATTTCTCATGCGTAGTGCAAGTTAGCATGAGAAACTTTTTGTCTTTTCTATGTTTGGAGGCTAGTTAACTGAAATATAACTACCAACTTGAGTCTCCTATGTGAACTGGTCGTTAGCATGAGAAGATTTTATCCTTTGTTTATGTTTGGAGGACAATTAACTAAAGTCTAAATGCAAACTCAAGTCTCCTATGTGAAATGGTCATGAAAAGGAATGCAAAGTCACTCCTGATCACCTTTATTACATGCAGACTGCCACTTTCACCTATGATTAAGCTTGTTTATCAGCAAAACTACTTTTAGGGATTAGTCGTTGTCATCTACAGTGACTAAAATTTGGTCATTGTCATCTGCAGTAGCTAAGGTCTGGCCGCTCTAGGCTTGAACGGATAGGATTTGGCCGCTCTTGGATTGAGCGGCTAGGCTTAGATGGCTTGAAAAGGCCCCAAATGAGTGTTGAGAACCACTCTTAATGCTTGGAAAGTTCAAAATTATGTCATCTGATATTATGAATGTGTCTATGTGAGAAGCTCCCCTAAGCATGACACATTTTAGATGTCTACATATTTCCATTTTTGTGATGCACTGTGTGGAAAACATGACGTTGAGCAAAAGCATAGACCGATTTTTTTGTAGGGTGTATGGTGATCAATGGTCTGATCAACGCTGGATGGCCCAATAATGCAAGATGGCACGCATCTCTTGAATCATTGCCCCAACGTTCGAATGACTTAGCTTAGTGTCTTGGGCATGTTAAATTGTACTCATTCCTCAAACTCAATCGGGTAGCTTCAACTGCTACAATAGTTTCGACCAGTAGGAGAGCTACAATTGAATATGTCATGTCTGCTTACGTTCCCAAAAAACAAGGGAAATTTGTGATTGTTGTATACAATGATTCATTGGAAAAACACGATTTTGTTATGATTGAGTTATATTTTGTTGATTTTTATTATGATTATGTTGAATTTTTGAACTACTTCCCCACACAATGGATTGATGAAGAAATAACAATGAATGAAGCGACAAGTTGCTTGACCAATATGACTAATTTGGTTCCTTTCTAGCATTTTTTACTTTTTAGATAAATTGATTTTTTTTATATAAAACATTCTTTTATTTTTATTATTATTTCTATTATATGATTAAGTGTTTTTATTTAAATTTTGCAAATTAAAGAGAAAAGGGTTATTTTTTGCAAATTCAAAATATAAAGAGTGTTTTTGTTTTCCCCACAAATGGAGATATAAGACAAGGAAGAGCACCTATATTTTTGCAAATTAGAAAACCCTTAAACTCTTCTCAAAACCTTGTAATTTTGCAACATAAAAGGGGGACAAAATCAAAGACATTTGCTTGCAAAATTGAAAAACAAGGAGACTCAAAAATAAAATTTTGCAAACCATCAAAGTTGAAATTGTGCATTTGTTTTCTCCAAAGGGGGATATAATACATAAAATTTGCACATTTTATTTTTGCAAAATTGAGAATAAATTGAATACTAAAGAGGTCCATCAAAACCAAGTCATTTGTCGACTGGTCTGGAAGCCTTTCAAACGCGGTCCATGTGTCGACTTGTCTTGAAATGAGTGCTAGTTTTGTTAAATTTGCAAATCAAGGGGGGAAGACAAAAAATTGATCTTCTTTGCAAAATTGTAACACAAAAGTGAGGAGCACTTTAAAACAAAATCATACTTGTTAAATTTACAAAACAAACAAGAAAAGGTAATTGTTTCATGCCCCATTCTTTGCAAATTTGGAAAACAAGAGGAGACAAAATATATCAATTTTTTGCACAACACAAATTCAAATTTTGTTGCAAAAACTAAAAGGTGCATTTTTTATTTTACTTGACACCTTAAATTGGAAAATTAGGTGCATTTTTGGTTGCATCCGACACCTATGTGATAAGAATTTTGTGGGAATTCTTGTTTGATTATTGCATTAGTTTTTTGTAATTATAAGTCATAAAATCAAGAACACTCAAACCCCAAAATTTCACAATAAATTTGTGTCAACCATTGCACAGGTTTAAAGCCAATTACACTTGATATTCTCTCCTAAAAACAAAAACCCCTAATTCACTCTTATTTGTTTGGCTTAATTTCCTCAAACTGATTATTCCTCTTCAAGAGGATTTTTAGGCAAGTGCCATTAAATATCTTTTTGAGTGAATTATATTTCATATCTTATTTGTTTGGCTTAATTTCCTCAAACTGATTATTTCTCTTCAAGAGGATTTTCAGGCAGGTGCCATTAAATATCACTTAAGAGTGAAAGAAATATCATCTTAGTACAAATTCTAGGACCTTCATCATGGCAACTATCAAATACTTAACTGATACACAATTGCTTAAAGGTCATAACTATTCAGCATGGAAAACTAAGATGAAATACAAAGGCACAACATAGAAGCAAAACAAAGGTAATATTTCTAGTGAAGTTTCTAATTCTAATTCTGATTATGGTTCATAAAAAGCACACAGAGTGCTCATTGCTAAGACAATATTGTAGAGGGAAAACACATTTGTCACCTTAAGCAAGCACTATTTCCTCTCTCTTTTTTAGGCTTCATAAATAATATAAGTTTTTGTTTGAAGTACTTGTAATAAATGGGTGATTGTACCTCTTTTAGGCTTCATAAATAGCAAACTCTCATAGTTTGAAGTTCTTGTAACAAATAGAGGGAATTTTTTGGTCTAAAATTGCGTAGGAGGCAATCTTTGTAAAATCCTTCACAAAGCTTCTTGAGTTGCACATCTTTTGCAATTAAGGCAAGATACACATTTTTTTTCTTATTTCTTCACAATTTTTTGTAAAAAGGGAAGAAGACTTATAAGGGTGCATTTTTGGCAGACCGACACCTTAGTCAAACTTCTTTTAGAAATTTAATTACAACATGTTTTGCAACAAAGGGGAGAACTTATAAGGGTGCATTTTCGATAGCGGTCGACACCTTAGCTACCTTATCAAAACTTTTGCAAGCTCATATTGTAACCGAATGAACCTCGTATGAAGTGATATACTCTACTACACCTAGCGATTGCAGCGACTGGTTACCCATGCAATTCGGTTGGATGATAAGATTACAATAAGGACATTCATTGATGTGAAGACAAAGTGAGGAATGACCCAATTTTTTCTTAGGAGCAGCCAGAGCACTGTGATAGAGCAAGAACCAGCAAATCGACATCTTTTTCACTATATTGGGGTAGTTATATACATTACCCAAATAATGTAATAAGGGGGATGTTAGAGTTACTATGTTAATAACTATGATTATTACCTCATTTAGGTAATTTATAATATTCACCTAGGTAGATTTTATTTACCACATGGTAAAAAGTAGTTTGTTACTTTTTACCACTAGTATCTACTTTTACTAGTTACCTAGGTTAGTTACTTACCTTATCGTCATTTCTTGTGGACGATAGATATTGTGTATGGTAGGTTAGTCTACGTAATCAATTTGATTACGTTAGTAGGTTAGATATTATTTTGTTAACCTAACCTTTGTCCTATAAATTATTGCACATCAATACAATTGGTTAGTAATTCACTCCAATTCCTATAATCTACCCTCTTAGAAGATTGTGCACCAGTACTAATGTATTGTAACCTAATTAGATCCTTCTTTTGTATTGGCCACTTTTTGAATTATACCCCACTTTTAAGAGTATTTGTGTTCTCTCTTCAGGTTCCTTTTATCTTCCGAGGTCATGCAAACTATCAAATGGTTTTCAGAACTTTTCCTTGTCTTCCTACATTAGAATTTTATAAAATTTTGAGGTTGTGTTTAAATTTCATTGAGTGGTTAGCACAAGACTTCCCATATATTTTTGTTAGACCTTTCAGATGTGTATCTCTTACAAATTTTATTTCATCTGCCCTCAAAATATTTTTGCAACTTATGATCAAAACTTTTCTTCTCCTTTAGAATGTTTTCAAATTTTGACCTTTAGAAATTTTGTTCTTCTTGTACCTATCAAGACTTTTATATTACTTACTATATTTTTGGATTTTTTGGTCATGTAACTTTTTCCTTCCTTCCTTCCTTGGTTAGAACTTTTATAAAATGGTGCCATCCCTTTGATAAATTTTTTTTACCTGCATTGGTATGATGCCACTTTTCTCTCCTTTTGCCAACTTTACCTCTATTTCATTGTTCTTTCAAAATTTTGTTTAATTTAGTGAAAATTCACTACAATTCTAGAAACTCCCTGTAGTGACCCCGAGACGCACGCATTGCTCTTTTTATGCTACTTGCAATGTACTAAAAATCCAAGATGAAATGGAAGACAATGAAAAGCATATAACACGGAAATAACATATATGGATCTCTTTATTCATATTGAAACCCAATTACATGTTGGTCCCTCTTAGGGATACCTATTTTGATACAATAAGGTTATAAATAGGCAAAGAGTTCCCCTTTCGTGAAGAGGTGGTGCTCTTTCAAAAAGCTTCCTGGTTCCACACACAAAAATGTATAAGGTCTTACAGATGCCTCCTTCTCCAGGTTTGTTTCCTATAGGGATCTATTTTGCTCTCGTATGTTGCAAATTTTGTCTGATGCATCTGTGGCCTTGTAAGCAATGAAACAACAACACACGCTTAGATATTCGAGAATACCTCCCTGAATGAGGTTTTTAGCAATGGATATAACAAATGAAAGCAAGTGCAAATTAGACTAATTCTATGAATGCAAAAAAATGGAATGATGCTATGCTAATGATATGCTAAAAAAAATAATGAATCTAATGTCTAAACCCTAAGCTAAGCCTACGGGCCATTGTCCAAGACAGCAACCACTAAAGTGACTCTCATCCTCTTTACTCCAAAGCTTTAGATCAAAGATTGTATTCGATGTTGAAATAATGGGTGCTATGCTCTTCAATCCATCAGAGCTTCACCATACATGTGATCTCAAAGGAAACTCTCCAAGTCTCGAAAGCTCTCCTCAATGACCTGTCTTGATAAATTATTTGGATAAATATCTCTTAGATAAAATATGTCTCTCCTCTCTTCCAAGATCAATAAAATATGGATCTTTTTGGTGCTCTTAGGCTTACACCTTTTATAGTGTGAAACCCTAGATCTATGTCCAAGCCCTAGGAATTAATTTCTCATGCGTAGTGCAAGTTAGCATGAGAAGATTTTTGTCTTTTCTATGTTTGGAGGCCAGTTAACTGAAATATAACTGCCAACTTGAGTCTCCTATGTGAACTGGTCGTTAGCATGAGAAGCTTTTATCCTTTATTTATGTTTGGAGGCTAGTTAACTAAAGTCTAAATACAAACTCAAGTCTCCTATGTGAACTGGTCATGAAAAGGAATGCAAAGTCACTCTTGCTCACCTTTATTACATGTAGACTGCCACTTCCACCCGTGATTAGGCCTGTTTATCAGCAAAACTACTTTTAGGGTTTAGTCATTATCATCTGCAACAACTAAAATTTGGTCACTGTTGTTTGGAGAGGCTAAGGTCTAGCTTCTCTAGGCTTGAGTAGATAGGATTTGGCCGCTCTTGGCTTGAGCGGCTAGGCTTAGATGGCTTGAAAAGGACCCAAATGAGTGTTGAGAACCACTCTTAATGCTTGGAAAATTCAAAATTATTTCATCTAATATTATGAATGTGTCTATGTGACAAGATCCCCTAAGAATGACACATTTTAGATGTCTACAGATGCCCCTTTTTGTGATGCGCTATGTGGAAAACATGATGCTGAGAAAAAACATAGACTGATTTGTTTGTAGGGTGTATGGTGATCAATGGTTTGATCAACGCTGGATGGCCCAATCATGCAATATGGCACGCATCTCTTGAATCATTGCCCCAATGTTCGAAGGACTTAGCTTAGTGGCTTGGGCATGTTAAATTGTACTCATTCCTCAAACTCAATCGAGTAGCTTCAACTGCTACAATAGTTTCGACTAGTAGGAGAGCTACAATTGAATATGTCATGTCTGCTTACGTTCCTAGAAAACAAGGGAAAATTGTGATTGTTGTATATAATAATTCATAGGACAAACACGATTTTTTTATGATTGAGTTATATTTTTTTGATTTTGATTATGATTATGTTGAAGTTTTGAACTACTTCCCCACACAATGGATTGATGAAGAAATCACAATGAATGAAGCGATAAGTCACTTGACCAATATGACTAATCTGGTTCCTTTCTAGCATTTGTTACTTTTAATGGATAATCCTACATCCAAGTGTGATTCCAATTGTTTATGATAATCATCTCTCCCTATCCCGAGGAGCGGTCTAGCTATTAATAGATTTCTTAGGGAGTTAGGATGAGTGATTCTATTTATGTTGATATTGCATCACTTTAGTTTAATGTTTTTGGTATCATAGGGGAATTAGGATGATCCTTTCGCACCTATGGAGCAGTACGACCATCTTGGTCTTCTTCAGGATTGAAGGGTGCCACATTGTAATTCCAAAATAAAATGTTTTTTCCCTAAGTGGCCATATTGTAACCTACTCATATCATCGAAATGCATGGAGTGTGAATTATTGCAATCATCGAGTGGATAGAGCAAGTAACTGGGTATAATGCATGCTTGAGATTATGCTTTTATGTTATTTTGGTCATTAAGATGACTTCAATTTATCAAAATGCATTTGTTTAATATTTTTGTCATCCCCCCATGGAAGGATTTTTTTTGTTTTTATTTTTGGAGCTGGCCGCTGTCAGGTCCAGCGACCTCTAAGTTTTTGTCTATGTTCGTTGTCGCCTTGAGCAGCCACGAATTTTGGGTTGCTGATGTCAGTAGCAGCTAAGGCATAATTTGAAAATATAAAAAATATGTTTTTAGGGTTTTTACTTGTCACTTTCATTTGCTGTCAACTCACTTTTCAGAGCTCTGGTGAGACAACGTTAGTTGCAATTTTTGAAGCTACTTGTGTTGAGGACATGGCTGCACAGGGCGAGGCATCAGCTGCTGGAGGAGCCAAAGCTTCTTGGGTATTCTTATTTTTTAAACTCTAACCTCTTCCTTTTTCGAATAAAATTGAACCTCACTAAGTAATTGGTAATAAACCTCACTAAACCTATTGGTAACCTGTAGCACCCTAAAATTGGCATAGTTAAACCTTAGTAAAAAGATAAAAATTTGAATTTTAAACCCAAACCACCCGTTAACCGCCCGTTACCCGCTTTCCTCATTTTCCATGCCATTTTTAGGATTTGTTTTGACCGTTGGACGATATCGTCGATGATCAGATGAAATCGTCCCAGATCTGACGAATTCATCCGGAACAGAACGTCCAGACGATTTCGTCCCAAAACCAAATTTTCATAATTAGCTTCTGTTTCAACAGCTTCTCTAACTTGGGCAGAAAGCGTGTCTATGCAGTTAGAGTCTCCCCCATTGGAGATCTCCCAAATTGGGATGATTTCCAACCTCCTAACCTCTCCCTAATCCTATATAAACTAGGATTTTCTTAGTTTATCCCCCTGAACCCCCTAGCTGACGGATTTCCCTACAGAGTTAGTTCCGTATGCATTAGAGCATCCTCGCACCATCGTTTGCATTCTATATTTCATGTTTTCTCATAGGAATTTTACTATTTTTTAGTCGGAGCAAGCTTGGATCGTCGCAGGCGATTCCAGACGATTTCGGACGATCCTGTCGAGGAGCGCAGATGATCTCGTACGATTGGAGGTGATCCTGACTGTAGTCCAGATTGGGGGCAATCAGAACCCAGAGTTTGCATTTCCTTATTGTTTTTTTGCATTTCTTTGTGCATTATCTTAGGCTATTATATTTATGCATCCTGGAGTTCACCTCATTTAGCATAGATATATGATGAAGTCAAAATAAATTGTCAAATTGATGCATTTCCTTTTAATTGCTATCTAGATCTATCATTTAGGAAAATTCATTGTTATTTCTATCATTTCCCCTTGCTTTTGCAGTTGCATTTTTGGTATTTTGTATCTATTTTTGTGATTGCAGGTTTCGATGAATTCGTCAGATTGCCGATGATCCTGAATGATCTCAGACGGACGACTATGATCTGAGATGATTCTATGCAATTTCAGATGATTTTGTATGATTCAAGATGATTTGGACTTCTACAAACCGTAGAATCTTCATTCAGACATCCGAAATCAGGTATATTCTACCCTATTTAGCACATTCTCTGTGTTCAACATTTATTCATGTTTTTTGTATCCATAAAAATCAGCATCGGCATATAGATTAGCTTAGATTCATCTTGGCCAAACCTAGGAATTGAATGATTGAATATAAAATGAATACATCAAACCTATCATCAACCTAGGCGTGGAAACTGCCACTCAAAAGTTTCTTGGTGAACCCACCATCCGTCAAAAATTCACCCTTATACCCCTCCCCCGAGAGGCGGGACCTTCAAAGGGCCTCTCAGTCCGAGGTATTGTCCCATCCTTCTCGCATCCCCCTTCGAGCATGGATCCTATAGCTTGAAGGTAAGGATGCAAAAAATTTGGAGCGATACATTTTGGTGAACCCGACGTGAAAACTAAAAACCTTTTGAAAACAATCCAAAAAAAAAAAAACATAAATGCATTTAGAATCAAAGATTGCATATCATATTTAGATGGTAGATTATAATAAAAGATGAGTTGTCACCATTAATGTTGAGAATCAATTAGTAGCTATAGAGATTACTTCTTTGCTTAGAGTATCTCAAACATATAGAGTTCCACCTTTATGGGATGAACTTAATAGGAGATTGAATATCATTTCATCTAGATCAACCGAACTTAGGCAAATCAAGAGGTTTGTCCTAGATAGAATCCTAGATCCTGATCAAGTGACCTTGTATCATGAGCTTCAGAGAGCTTGCCATAGGTGGTTAGCAGATAAAAGAGCCCTTGTGTCTTCTGAATTGTACACCTTTGAGGAATACCTCGACAATGCAGTTGTAGTACATAAATTTCTATCTCGTATAGAGGATCAAGAGGTCGTTCTTACGGATAGAAAGAGATGGAATAGAGTTCCTAGAGCTGTGTTATATCGAGAGTATTGCCATGAGCTCTATTTTTACAAGATAGAGTCAGAAGTAGATAACATCACCATAGCACACTTTGTTAAGTTCCTGAAAAACCATTTCCAATTTGAAGAGGAGCATTTCATGACTCCTGATGAACTTGATCCTATCAATGACATCTATAAACTATTTATAGAAAACTAAGCCATTCTTTTATTATTATTATTTCTTGCATTTAGTGTGTTGTTTGTTGTCTTTATAATCATAAAAACAAAACAAAACAAAAAAAATAAAAATAAAAATAAAAAGAAAACAAAATCATAACAAAAATCAAAACATTTTCTTTTAAGCATTATAGTAGGTATATAATTAAAATATATACCTCCCAAATTTGTTGCAAATATATTAATATATATTTGCTAAAATCTAAATTTAAACATAATGACTAGACTCAGGAATGGAAAACAGACTGAAGTAGAAGAAGATTGGTTAGGAAAAATGGTAAATAAACCAGATGTCCTTCCTGAAGACCCAATTCAGGAAGAAGGAACCCTAGACCAACAAGAAGAAGAGTTTGTTGACGCAAATGAACAAAGAGAAATTGTTAGAGAGGAAGGATCCTCATCTCCTAAAATATCTCCGGAAGGAGCTGTTACTTTTGAGAACATGGAACATTTCTGGAAGTTCCTCAATACTAATATTGGCACTCTTAATAGAGCAGTCCATATGGACAAGGATCAAATTAGTGACACTCAAGCAACCCTAGAAGACATATATCACACATGCACTAATCCCTTGTCCTTCGTTGATCAAGAAAGTGATCAAGCTGGACCATCCAATTTGGATATGGCCGCTATAATCCAAAACATGCAACTACAACAGGTTACCCAACCATCTAGAGTACCTGTTACCAAGCCTAGGGTTATTCCCACACAAAAGAAACCATCATTCACTGCTCTATTTCGCCAAGTTATTGATCAACATACCTCAAATCAACAAAAGCCTAAAACAAAACCAAACACCAATTTCCAACAATCTGGGATACAACATAATGCTACAACAAATCTTCTTCATAATACTCTTCCTACCAACCATTTGCATAACAACAATATAGCATCTAATCCTTACGTCATGCCATCCTACGCTCACAAATCCCATACTCATGTACCACCAAACCAATATGGTGGACAAACTGGTAATCTGGAAGCCATGGTGAAACAGTTAGTCTCCCGCATGGACCAGATAGATCCCTACCGTCCCTCGTACAATTATCGAGAGATGTGTAGTCAGCCTCTAGATCCTATAGTTGTAGCACAACCATATCCTAAACACTTTCCTATGCCTGTCCTACCAATATACAAAGGAACTGAAGATCCCATAGAGCATCTTCGTATGTTTAGGATAGCATGTCATGATATATCACATGATGATTTGTTATTACTAAAAATGTTCCCAAAAAGTTTAGGAGGAATGGCATTAGAATGGTATTATCAACTACCCACTCATTCTTTGAGAAATTTCGAAGAAACCATCGAGTCTTTTGTGCATCAATTTAGTGCCTACATTGAAAGGCATGTAACCATTAAAGATTTGTACAACCTAAAACAAGACAAAGATGAATGTTTTGCTGATTTCCTAGCTCGATGGAGACAGTTGATAGGAAAATTGCACTTTGTGTTACCTTATCGAGAAATGCTGGATATCTTTATCAATAATTTACAAGAACAACTATCCTATGAGTTATCAACTGCTACCTTGACCACCTTCGATCAAGCTATAGATTTAGCTCGAAGAGTGGAAGATGCTCTTGTTCGGAGAGGTCAGCTTAAAAAGAAAGATGATGAGAAAACATCCAGAAATCAATATAAAAATAAACAAGTTGTGGGCGATGGAGTCACTGATAGTAGAAATATCGCTACTATTAATGTTGCGAAAACAACAGAGAAATTTATACTGAAACCTCTTGATAAACCACCCCGAGAATTTACTAGGTTAAATCAACCTTTATCAACCATTCTCCCGCAATTACTAGCACGAGGATTGATCCAATTACCAAATATCCGGGAACATGATCCAACTATACCCGGATACATAGCTGATTTACACTTGTGATTTCCATAGAGGACCTGGACACGCTACCAACTCTTGTAAAATATTAAAACATAAAATACAAGACCTGATTGATAACAATGAGATGGAGGTGCAAGCCTTTCAACCTAAACAAAATCCTCCTAATAATGCTCAAAAGAACATTCCCCAAAATCAGAATCAGAATGCCAATCAATCATTGGACATATTTCAACATCCTTTACCAAAGCATGGTAAAGAGGTGGCTAATCAAATTGAGCATCATAATGTTCCCCCTCCTACCCGATATGTAGGAACTATTAGTGGACATTTACCTGTTCACGATCCACAAATCTTTGACACAACTTTATCCATGGTTACGGCCAGACCTCTACATAATATTCGGACACCTGATCTTAGTGATACCGAATATGAGACTGAAAGTGACATGGAAATCACCTCAAATCAATCGAATAGTTCTGAAGATGAATCAGATGTTGTTCAACCCATCACAAATTCTATGGTTTCGGAAGAACCATTTCCTAGAAGAGTCACTACTCGACCATCTTCTCACCAATTACTTTCTAATGAACAAGTCATAAATGCTAGACCAAGACCCATTCATCATCCACAAAATAATATTGTAGGTACCATCGGAGTTGTTACTCGACAACAGGCTCAAAATTCTCAACAAGATCAAACTCAGAACGATGGATCAGCTCCATTTGTTTTGAAAAATCCCAATAAAGGGAATCATGCGCCTAATGTTCAACCTAAACCTCCTTATAATATTAATGAACAATTATCAAATACTACAGCTAGAATTTCCCTTTTGGACCTTTTAAGATCTTCTCCTACCCATAGGGATGAATTAATGCTCACATTAAGCCAAATGATGGTACCACAAAATATTCAACTCTGAAGCCATGTCCAATACTATCATAACTCGAGAAGTCGATTGTATTGACTTTCGGGATAGAGATATACCACAACATAGTCTACATAAGGATAACCCCTTATATATTACTGCCCTAATTGGAGATGTAGCAGTTAAACGAGTCTTGATTGATAATGGTTCATCTTTAAACATATGCACTTTTGACTTCTACCAAAGATTTGGGTTTAGAAGTGACGAAATGAAAAGAATCGATATGATTATAAAAGCATTCAATGACGAAACACAAGAAACGTGTGGAGTTATTACTATTCCATTGCAAGTTGGTCCTAGAACCTTAGACACGACCGTGTTTATTGTGCATTGCCCTGCATCGTACAATATACTTTTGGGTCACCCTTGGATCAACGCGATGCGAGCTGTTCCCTCAACTTTACATCAGTGTGTTAAATTCGAATTTAAAAATCAGTTGGTTACCATTCATGGTGATCCTAGACCCTTTGATATGTGTGCTTTGGCAGAACCTGTTGGAGTTCAATTTTGCCCTGCTCTGTCATCCACACATCCTAATTCTAATCATCCATCTAAACGTGTGAAACACACACCCATAACATCATCTAATTTTTCTCCATCCACCACACCTCTACATATAGTTCAACCATATTTCGAACAAACCACATTAGGACCTCAAGAAGATCCTAAACCCACAACCAATGCTTCTTGTTTTACTCCTATAACTTCCATACCTTTAGACCCATCCATCGACATCTCTACAATGTCTACGCTTATCAAAGGCATGTTTTCCGCATCCAAAAACATAGGAAATGATCCTTCTACCTCTTACGCTCTTATTGACGAGCTCTTACCCGATTTATCTAAAATTCTTGTATCAGAGAAAACAAACGTTGCTATGCAAGATTCCCATATTTTAAATAAATTGCCACCCTCTCCTCGTACCTTGGGCCTCCCACAACCTATGGGAAGTATCTACCAAGTCGGGAGTTGTGCTTTTATTTATAAGGGATATGACTAGGGAAGAATACCTAGAAACATCAAGACTCATTATGATGGGTATGCTCGATGTTATTTTACTAATGAGTATATTAAAGCTAAACCTATAATGCTTAGATTGGGCTATAAAGGGAAAGGTTTGGGACCTTCCCAAAATGGTATGAAAGAACCTTTTGAGGTAGAACCATGGCCTGCCCGATGTGGTGTGGGCCTATTTCCTAGTAAAGGTCAGCCCTTCCCATTTGAGGATGATGACCATCTTATATGTTACCAAGATTATTTGGATAAACGTGATGCTTTGCATTTAAGGGATAATCCATTTACATGCAATATGCTATCCATAGCTTACCCTGAGATGATTTCTGAATCCGACGATGAGTTGGAGGGGGATATCTTCCATGATGTCTCCATTGAGGAATTGTTACATAACGGATTTTATTTCGATGGCTCTATACCTAGTATAGCCCAGCTTGAGGCCACGACTCCTCAAGACGAATTATCCAAGCTAACCTTGGAAGAATTACAAGAATTAGGTGTTTCACCCACCCCATCTAATTTTGAGAGAGATCTACATATGGAAGTTGAAAACGTTATAAAAATTAACATTGGAACCGAAGATAACCCTCACATCATCAACATTGGATCAGAATTGAGTCAAGAAAAACAAGATACATACATTGCATTTCTTAAAGAATATGAAGACATTTTTGCTTGGACATATGAAGATATGCCAGGATTAGACCCTTATGTAGTTATGCATCACCTAGTAGTCCATCCGGATGCTAAACCTGTTAAACAGAAACTTAGAAAAATGCATCCTAAAGTGGCCTTACTAGTCAAAGGAGAATTAGAAAAACTCTTGAAGGTTATTTTTATACAAGCTATTGATTATGCTTGAATGGATCTCAAATGTAGTTCCAGTAACTAAGAAAGAAGCTACCAAAGTTAGGGTTTGCACAGACTTTAGAGATATTAATGTTGCATGCCCTAAAGACGATTTTCCTCTTCCCAACATGGATCAGATCATTGATTTTACTATTGGGAGCGAAATGATATCCCTAATGGATGGATTCTCTGGTTATAATCAGATCAGGATAGCTCCTGAAGATCAGGCTAAAACAACCTTTATTACCCCTTGGGGAACCTTTTGTTGGAAAGTGATGCCATTCGGTTTAAAGAATGCAGGTGCAACATATCAACGAGCCATGACTTATATCTTTCACGATATGATGCATGATATTCTACATGATTATGTAGATGATATTATAGCTCGTTCCATCAAAGAAGATGATCATTTAGATGACTTGAGAAAAGTATTTGATCGGTTAAGGGAATATCTTATCCGACTAAATCCAACCAAATGTATATTCGGAGTTAAGTCCGATAAATTATTGGGGGTTATCATTTCTTTACGTGGCATTGAAATTGACCCTCTCAAGATCATGACTATCACTGATATGCCCGCACCCACAAATATATCTGAATTACGAAGTTTACAAGGTAAGCTTCAAGCTATTCATCGCTTCATCGATAAGTTGGCGGACAAAACCGGACCCTTTCTTAAGCTTCTTAAGAAAGATGTCTCTTTTCATTGGGACGATGAATGCCAGGAAGCATTTGAACTCCTTAAGCAATATCTCCTTAAACCATCGATGCTTTCCCCACCTAGATCTGATCGTCCATTTATCTTGTACATTTTTGCTTCAGATTTTGCCTTAGGAGCTATGTTAGCTCAACTTGACGATGAGAAGAAAGAACGTGCTAATTATTACATCAGCAGAACCTTAATCAGTTATGAAACTCATTATACAGTATTAGAGAAGTTATGTCTCGCAGTCATATTTTCTACACAAAAACTACGCCATTATATGCTCAGTCAAAAAATGTATGTTATTGCTAAATTCGATCCTTTGCGGTATCTCATGAGTCGACCGTACTTATCTGGTCGCACAGCCAAGTGGGTTCTTGCGCTAAGCGAGTTTGAACTCACGTTTATAGGACAAAAGTTTGTTAAAGGTCAAATCATAGCAGATCAATTAGTTGTTGCGCCCTTAGAGTCTACCCATCCCCTCATCATTGAGTTTCCTGATGAATGCCTTAAATTAGAGGCAGACCATCCTGAGCAATGGTCCCTATACTTTGACGGAGCCCGATGCATGAGTGGGGCTGGTGCAGGTATTATTTTAATATCTCCATAGAAACATCTTATACCTCTGTCCTTCAAACTAACATTTGCTTGCACCAATAATATTGCTGAATATGAGGCTCTAATCCTTGGATTACGAGCTGCCTTGGCACTAAAAATTAAAAATTTATTGGTTTTCGGTGATTCTCAACTTGTCATAAATCAAATCAATGATGTTTATCAAACCAGAGATGATAAATTACGCCCATATAAAACATATGTCTTACAATTATTATCTCTATTTGATCAAGTTACCTTGGAAGCTATTCCTCGAACTAGCAATCGTGCGGCTGACGCTATGGCTGTAGTTGCATCTCTTTTGCCCTTGGAGTTAGATGATGAATATGCTACCATCATTATTCATCGACTCTAGGAACCCGCTTCAAGCAAATCATGCTTAGAACCTTTGGATGTGTTTCTAATCAATGAAACTACTCCTGAACCATGGTACATTGATATATTTAATTTTCTTCAAAAGGGGACCTTTCCTGAAGGTTGTAATCGCAACCAACGTCGGTTATTACGTAGACGAGCAAGTCGCTTCGTAATTATTGGTAATACCTTGTATAGGAGATCTTTTGAAGGCATCTTACTGAGATGTTTGAATCTAGCAGAATCTAGATCAGCTTTGAGTGAAGCCCACAATGGATCTTGTGGGGGGCATTTTAGTGGTAGCGCCATTGCTAAGAAGCTCCTTAGGATAGGATATTTTTGGCCTACCATGGAAAATGATGCACATGATTATGTGCGCCATTGCGACAAGTGCTAGAAACATGCTGACCTTGTCCATGCGCCTGCACAAGAACTGCAGGCTATTTCATCTCCTTGGCCCTTTTCAAAATGGGGCTTAGACATCATTGGAAAAATCAACCCTGTGTCATCTGATGGACACAAATTCATCATAACCGCCATTGAGTATTTCACGAAATGGGTTGAAGCTATGCCCTTAGCTTCTTGCACTGGAACCCAAGTTTCCAAGTTTATTTTTAATCAAATTATTTGTAGGTTCGGAATTCCTGCAAATCTCATCTCAGATAATGGAACTTGTTTCAAAAATAAAGATGTCAAAAAATTATGTCAAAAATATAAAATTCAACATCGTTGGTCCACTCCCTATTATCCTCGGGGTAATGGCCAAGCAGAAGCATCTAATAAAACATTAATCAAAATCCTCAAAATACTGGTCAATAAGTCTGGTCGAGATTGGCACATCCAATTATATCCGGCTTTGTGGGCTTATCGAACTAGCGTTCGTACCCCCATAGGCACTTCACCTTTTGTTTTGGTTTATGGCGCTGAAGCTATTTTTCCCTTTGAATTAGAAGTTCCTTCTTTAGCTCTACTACTTCAAGATACTGAAGTAGGAGATGAATATCGTGTTGGCAGATTTAGTCAATTGGAACTCCTAGATGAAAAGTGCATCAATGCTTTGGAGCATCTTCGTGCCTACCAAAACAAGCTTAAGAGAGCATACCTCAAGAAAGTTCATCATCGATCCTTTGAGATCGATGACCTTGTCTTAAAAGAAAATAAAAAAAATACTAATGCAACTAAAGACCTTAAAGGTAAATTTGAGCCCAACTGGCTTGGACCATATGTCATCATTGCTAAATTTGGATCGGGAGCATATCGATTAGCTACCTTAGATGGTAAAGATCTTAAAGAACCTATGAACATTATGCATCTTAAGCGTTATTATGCATAACATTGGGTCATTTCATCATTTGTATATATTGTATTTTGCATATTGTTTCATTTTAGCCATTTATATCAAAATATTTTTCAAAAATAGTAACAATATTTATTCTTTCAATTCATCACTCAAAATCAAAATATAAAAACATCAAAATCCTCAAAATCTTCAAAAACATCTTTTATTTTCGTACCTGTCAATTCTTGAAGTATTGCAGTTATATTTTCAATTATTTTGGATAAATTAGCATTTATTTGGAATCCCGCACTTTCACACTCACAAGCATAAATATCTTGATTTTATTTGGTATGATTATTAATCTCTCTTATATCAAAGTCCACAGTTGAATTAAATAAAGTTTTGAGCATAGAGAACTGATCTTGTTATTTACTTGAACCAAGCATATCTTTTCACATTAAAATGATTTCATTGCAAATTCAATATGATGCTACATAGTAGAAGTGGTTTCTTGAGCGAAAAGTTTCCCCTGCTATCCTATCATGCACATGGTCTAGAATCTTTGAGAATTGACAAAAGGACAAGCTCACCCCTACCCGGAATAAAAATCCCTTGCTCTACAACCAATCCGAGCAAGTATCCCTAGTATAGGAAGCAAAAGAAAAAGTCAAAGCAAAAGAGAAAAAGAAAAATATTATTTTGTATCATCACAACAATATTTCAGCATTATCTCAATATCAAGCAAAAATACAAAAAAAAAAAAAAAAAAAAGAAAAAGAGAAAAGCAAAAGCAAAAAGCAATAAAATCCTTTTCCCTACCCCTTGAAAAGAAAAGAAGGGTGAATGAGCTTGAATCCCTGGAATTCTCAATTATTCAAAAACTGTGAGGTAAGCCCCATAACAGGTGGTTTGTGCCCAACCCGCTTGGCCTTGGGTAATTCCTAGCGTGGTGATATGTCTGTCACATTAGCGACCTTCTTTTGTACGAACCTATGTCGGCTTATGGATTAGCTAGCTCTTGATAACCCGACTTACATAGTAGTCTGAGTACGGTTACATGCATATAAATCATGGTCAAGGAACACTCATTTGGTTAAGTCAAATTACTTGTATCAAATTTTCTTGCTCAAAATTGGTGAATGAACAATACAATTGCACACACATTTGTATTTGAGAGATTTTGTATCATTATGATAAAGCAAGATCGGTAATGAACTCACATTTGCACATGAGGGTTCCTTATAAATCTACATTTGTCTTTGAGATAATGTAAAATATTTCTGCAACTCTTTTTGGAATAATTTTATCTTCTTATTTCAGAACATCTGTTTAGTATAAAAACAATTATATACATTGTTTTCAAAAATCACAAAATGCTTTCAAACAACATATGACACACATATAATCAATAAAAGTCATGTTCATATTATTATTTTTTGTCTATCAAAAGTCAAAAAATCAATCATGCAATAAAACTAAAATATCAATTTCTTCTTTGGATTTCGCGATGATGGTATAAGTCTATACCTATAATTCTATGCCTAGCGCAAACCATTGTTCTAATTTTATTTTCCATTTATTTTAAAAATTTCATAAAAACATATGGCTTACATCATTATGTTACACAATTGTGCTTTAAAACGAACGAACACCTATTCTATTTCATGTCATTATGTCAACATTCAATTTTGCAATGATGGTATAGTTCTTAGGGACTTATTCAAAAATTTTATCACACTTAGGAATTTATGCCTAGCAAAATCATATTTCTTTAATATGTCATGCATAATATTTTTTATGAAAATCTGAAAACAAATCATCACCATCATCACTTCCATCATCACAACACAAAATCTTAAGACAGTCTCTTAAGCACTCTTTTACTTTTAACAATATTTCTATCCTGGGATTAGCTTGACGACCTAGTGAGCGGCGACTCCATGAAATGGTCTATACCAGCGACAATGTCCTTTGAAATTATTGTTAGAAGTCCCTTTTATTTTTTTCATCAAAACACACCACAAAAACAACCAATTTATTTACATCAAATTATTTTCATTTCCAATTTTATAGCATGGCATAAATATTTTCTTTCCAACGATATAATTACATAAATAATTAATCACAAAATTCAAAATTAAAGCACCATACAACATATACACAAGTCATATCATCAAAAAGATAATCTATATATCTCAATCAATCATGTACATCATCTGGATTGGTATGCCACAATCAAAACCCTGGCATACTCAATCCCCTCAAAAATATATAATAATACAATCTACCCTCTATAGCAGCTAGCCTCGAGAAGCCCTCGAGCTCTCAGCCTCATCTCCTCCCCCACCCTGAGGTGGAGGAGGTGGTCCCATAGAGGTCCGGACTATGTCTCGGGTCCTCATCGTCGATCGTGAGGATGTCCTCGATGATCCCATCATGATCGGCTCCGCAATGCCGGCTGGCAACTACAACCTCTGACCCTCTGGCACCAGCTGGAAGTATACTCCCTGATAGAATGTGGTCTGGGCCATAGATCATGCCAAATCCTGTATGCTCGCCCCTCCGCTCCGAGCCCTGAGACGTGTAGCCTCATCCTAAAGTGTCTGCACCTGAGCCCGAAGGTGGGCAACCTCAGCCTAGAGAGCCACCGTCTCACTGCTCTCCCCTACCTCGACACCCTTGCCCTTATCGGGTGATGGTGGTCTCTCCCCCTACTATGAAGGGAATCTCTCCTCCCTCCGCCCTATCTCCTATGGCCTCTGTGGAGCCTGACCCATCCTCTGGCATCTCTCCTATGGAGACCATCGCTGCTCTCTCTGCCATGACCCTGCGTTGCCTCAATAGTAGCCTGACGCCGCCTCCCCATCCTTCGCACCATAGCGTGCACTGGACCCTACGCCCTCATCATCCGAGGAGGGTGGATGCCTACATACCAGGCATCATAGCCATCTGTAACCCCAACATCGTCACCATCCATTGGCTGGATGGGGGCATCATCTACGTCCTGACTCTAGAACCGCTGCATGTCTGGAGCCCCGCTCAGCGTAGTACTATCCCGGATAGTCTGGGAGTACTCATAATCCCTGAGAGAAGGGATCCCCTATTGTAGACCGAACTATCATAGAACCCGGTCATAGCGGTGGAGCTCTACCTCTCCCCGCTCCATCCATAGCCAATAGACTCGCCTGATGTGAGCCAGCTCCTGCCCATCCTCTGCCCACTCGGGGTGCTCTCGCCATGGCCTCCAAGTGATCTGGTCCAGGATGAGGTCATCCAACAACCTCCGTGACATTGGTAGATCTATCCTCCACTGTGACCCCCTCTGTAACCACCAGTAGAAAACCTGGGGCCTCTCCCGGTCAACCCCTATTAGTGGGAGCCCTATCGGCCTCCGCACCATGATGTGCTCCCAGCACCAAACCTGTAGTAGTGATGTCAAGACCAGACATCGGCCTCCCTTGTATACGACCCCATGTAGGATCCTATACAAGTGGCATAGCACAAAACTGCCCCAAGAAAACCTGTAACCATGGTCTCTCATGTCACAGACCACATCTGAGAGGAGCCACGGTAACCTGCATCCACTCTGGTGGCACAACAGTAAGCCACCTACCACTCCTACCAAAACTTGAGTCAGCCTAGATGCCCCAGGCATCTGCCTCAGTGACTCGATGTTCACTCCACCCTTCTCTAGGGCGAAGCTCGGGTCCCCGATCAACCTCATCATCACCTGGCCTCGATTGGCCGTAGGCATCATCAACCGTCCTTGTATGGGGATCCTCATGATCCTCCATACGTCCTCTAGTGTGGGAGCCATCTCCCCTATCGATAACCAAAAGTAGGACGACCCCGGATACCATCTCTCTGCTAGGGCTATCAGTAGCCCCATGTCTATCGGTACTTGTGGCATCTCTGCCACATGCTGTAAACCGACCTGAGCCAGTCGGTCATGCTCTGCCTGATCAAGCGTGGCTATGTCATCTCGCAACCCATCGTATTTCCACTCCCGACTCTTTAGTAATCCCTTCTACAAAACAAACAATAAAATAATAAAATTTATTAATAAATCAATCATTAAAATCAAATTACATACATTTTAATCAAGCTTAATTTCTTAAAAATAATGATATCGTCCACCATTGGATGATATCATCCCAAATTGGGCAAAATCATCCTTTGTAGGATGAAATCATCTACGATTTCATAACTTGGGGATCGCCCCTTGTTGGATGGGATCGCCCCTATATCGTCGATTTTGCCCTACGACGAAATCGATGATCTAGGGACGATTTCGATGAAATCGAGACGATTTCATCCCGACGTCGTCGACGGCCTAAAAACGGCCGCGATGCCCCAAAACAATCAAAATTTCAAACAAAAAATTGCACAAATTAAATTCAAACCTAATTTACTAGGATTAGATCCTTACCCGTAGCCCGCGCCGGACCTCTGTCGATCTGTGCGCTGTCTCAACCATTTTTCTCTCTGTAGAGCTCTAAAAACAGTAAAAATGAATTAGGGTTTTACCCTATTTTTCTTAATTTTATTTAAAATCAACAACATTTTTTTTAATTTTGCTTTTTCGTGCTTTTACCTCAAATGTTCGATTTGGGTAAAAACACGGAGGGGGCACCATAGTCAGCAGTCGTACGATTCGACCTAGAATCATCATCTAAAAAATTGAGTAAATTTTTGCTTTCTCGTAAAACGGGAAAAACTCATCTTTAACGCATTTTCTTCAAAAAATTTGCTAAAGAGGGGGCAAAATGTAGCACCCTAAAATTGGCACAGTTAAACCTTAGTAAAAAGATAAAAATTTGAATTTTAAACCCAAACCTCCCGTTAACCACCCGTTACCCGCTTTCCTCATTTTCCATGCCATTTTTAGGATTTGTTTTGACCATTGGACGATATCATCGCAGATCAGACGAAATCATCCCAGATCTGATGAATTCGTCTGGAACAGAACGTCCAGACGATTTCGTCCCAAAACCAAATTTTCATAATTAGCTTCTATTTCAACTTCTCTAACTTGGGCAGAAAGCGTGTCTACGTAGTTAGAGTCTCCCCCGTTGGAGATCTCCCAAATTGGGATGATTTCCAACCTCCTAACCTCTCCCTAATCCTATATAAACTGGGATTTTCTTAGTTTATCCCCCTGAACCCCCTAGATGATGGATTTCCCTGCAGAGTTAGTTTCGTATGCATTAGAGCATCCTCGCACCATCGTTTGCATTCTATATTTCATGTTTTCTCGCAGGAATTTTACTATTTTTTAGTCGGAGCAAGCTTGGATCATCGCAGGCGATTCCAGACGATTTCGGATGATCCTGTCGAGGAGCGCAGATGATCTCGTACGATTGGAGGCGATCCTGACTGTAGTCCAGATTGGGGGCAATCAGAACCCAGAGTTTGCATTTCCTTATTGTTTTTCTGCATTTCTTTGTGCATTATCTTAGGCTATTATATTTATGCATCCTGGAGTTCACCTCATTTAGCATAGATATATGATGAAGTCAAAATAAATTGTCAAATTGATGCATTTCCTTTTAATTGCTATCTAGATCTATCATTTAGGCAAATTCATTGTTATTTCTATCATTTCCCCTTGCTTTTGCAGTTGCATTTTTGGTATTTTGTATCTGTTTTTGTGATTGCAGGTTTTTGACGAATTCGTCTGACGAATTCGTCAGATCATCGATGATCCTGTCTGATCTCAGATGGCCGACTGTGATCTGAGATGATTCTATGCAATTTCAGATGATTTTGTATGATTCGAGATGATTTGGACTTCTACAAACCGCAGAATCTTCATTCAGACATCCGAAATCAGGTATATTCTGCCCTATTTAGCACATTCTCTGTGTTCAACATTTATTCATGTTTTTTGTATCCATAAAAATCAGCATCGACATATAGATTAGCTTAGATTCATCTTGGCCAAACCTAGGAATTGAATGATTGAATATAAAATGAATACATCAAACCTGTCATCAACCTAGGCGTGGAAACTGCCACTCAAAAGTTTCCTGGTGAACCCACCATCCATCAAAAATTCACCCTTATACCCCTCCCCGAGAGGCGGGACCTTCAAAGGGCCTCTCAGTCCGAGGTATTGTCCCATCCTTCTCGCATCCCCCTTTCGGGCATGGATCCTATAGCCTGAAGGTAAGGATGCAAAAAATTTGGAGCGATACAAGAACGAACGAAATTCGTAGTTAGGCTTAGTTTAGGTTTTTAAGTGGTGGGTTGGTCCCCATTTTTGTTCTTTCTAATTTTTTTTAATTTTATGGCCTAGGGTTCATGGGTTTGCCATGTTACATTTCAGTCGTTGTTGATCGGAGCAGCAAAAATTTGGCTATTGTCACTCAGAGCGGTTAAGTTTGAACCCCAACGATTAGAAATTTGATCATTGGAATTTTACCACTGCTGTCTCTAGCGACCAAATTCTGGCTGCTGTAGGTGACAACGACTAATCCCCTTTGCCAATTTTGCATAATTTTTTTCTTTTTATTGGATTTTTTAGTTTAATAATTTTTTTGGAATTTTGAACTACTCTTTATCTAGTGTTGCACTATAGTTATGTTTCATCTTTATTTTGCTTTTCTTAGATCCTTACTGCTTAGTCTTAGGACCCGAGGCTCATGAATGACCTTCTACCTCTTGTAGACGACACAAATTGGAGGTGGCTTAAGGGTTGCGAGCTCCAGTATGTTACCAGAAAACCTCATATTATGTCGAACCGGGTTTACCTTATGGCTTTGGACCATCGATGGGATCCTCGGACTAATACCTTCCACCTCTTGACCGATGATATGACCATTACACCAAAGGATGTGTACAGGATCTTTCGGATCCCTTTTGAGGGGGTGGCTATTATTTCTTTGACCACTAATGATTAGGTGGTCATATTCACTCAGGTTTTTGAAAGGCATTTTGAGTATGCTCTCAAGGACACCATGTTTGGGGGAATGTCTATCATCCGTTGGTATCGAGAGCATGTTTTAACAGCAAGGCATGTAGTGCTGCTGATGGTCATCAGTAATTTCCTTATCCTAGATTGCTCAGGCTTGAGGTTCCCTTAGAACCTCCTTGCGATGGTTCAAGACCTGATGGATAGCAAGGAGCCTATTAGATATGCATGGGGTAAATCTTTATTGTCTTAGTGTTACGATGAGCTGTACCACATCTATCGTAGGTGTCGGGTCAGCATCAGCTTCAGTTACCTTTTGCAGATCTGGGGATGGGAGCACATTAGGGTAGATCACCCTAAGGGGCTTTTTTTTGAGATCACAGCTATGGATAGGAGGATGAAGTGCTACAGTGCTAGATGGGCCAGAGAGAGTGAGGAGCATAAGAGCCACACTTTTTTATGGGAGCTAACTCACTACACTAATAATTCTACTAGACTCCAGGTTGGAGATGTCATATGGCACCCGTATCATGAGTGTTCTGCTTGGGATGACCCTGAAAGCTTTACTTCTAGGATGCGGTGCGAGCGATGGCTCATTGATCATAAGGTTAAAATTTGGGAGCACTTCTTCTACTCTCAGGTTCTTTGTTAGTATGGGTTGTAGTAGGATACACTAGTACCATTTTTGTATAGGCGTATCAGAGTAGAGAGAGACCTCCCTCCATGACAGGTTACAAAGCTAGCTGATGAGGAGGATGCCCCAATTGTTGATCTTGGAATGGTTGGTGGAGTTACATATGTATTTTCACAATGGTGGAGTGACCTGATGTAGTACAGTGAGGGCAGTCTGGGCCAATATAATGATGTCAAAGATGGGGCAGATCCATCAGGGGTTAGGGTTCATGCTAGGATTGCGGCGTGGGACCAGCAGGCGGAGCAGGTGGTAATGGATGAGCAAGAGGCTCTTGAGGAGGTGGAGGAGGATATGGAGCCTGAGGAGAGAGATTATCCTCTTAGGGCACAGCTACATGATGTGGATACAGAGCTCCAATCGGCCAAGATACAGGTACAACATCGTGATGCCATCATATCTCAAAGGGATACTACTATAGCTCAGCTTTCGAACCAGATACAGGATTTTTAGGCCGCTATGGGAGGAGATGCTCGAATGTAGGTTGTTGTTGTTCCTCCTACTCTTGAGGGTCCTTTAATGGCAGCTCTTGAGGGTGATATTAGTCATTTACAGGGTTTGCTGGATGAGAGTGATGTTCAAATTGTTGAGGATTCAGCCCATATTACTGCTCTCTCGAGGCAGATCAGGAGGCTAGGAGCCATCCCTATGGAGAGAGGGGATACAAGTCAGTCACAGGTTAGTAGGAGCTCTATAGTAGGGTAGTATTTCGTCCTACCTAGTCATGGGGCCTGGACTCGTATTGAGAGACCAGTAGGGTCCAGCTCACACCATTCTCCCAGAGATTCGTCCATAGGGGGCGGTGTTGTAGGGGTGCAAGCCTAGTATTTGATTGATGATGCTCTTGATTTTGATTCATTTTTGAGGTCAAATTTCCTATATGATTGTTTCCCATAGGTATTTTTGTATACCCATTGACACACATGCTTTTATGATATCTTTGCATTATGACTCTTTATGTGTATCATTTATTACTCATGTTTTTGTTGTTATTTTGTTTTATGATGTGATGTGATGATGGCTTTATGATGATGTGATGTATATGCTAGATGATATATGATATTATAGATGCTTATATGGATGATTATATGCTTATATGATTTGATGATATGATGATCAATGATGAATTCATGATTGTATGCAAATGGATATTGCCTATATGTTTTATGATGCAATAATTGATTATTAATGACTTGTGTTTGTGGATGTGATGTTATTGTTAAATGCATGTTTAATTTTGCTTTAATTGTATGCATCTAACTTATGTGATGGGATGGTATAAACGAACATGTATGCTCTAATCACTTAAAACATAAGGAATACATATGACATTGACAATCTTAATGGGTGATACCACAGAAAGTAAAAAAATAATCATGAATTTAAATAATCACTATTATCATAAGAATTGATTAAATATTCATATATGAGATGTAATGGTGTGTAATGTATTTTCTTGATAAGTTTCTATAAATTAAAATATATAAAGTAGTCAGTGGCCATCTATATACTATTTCTAATATATATGCGGTATCTGTCCTACTATGTTGACACCCCCTAATTTATAGAATCTTATAAATAAAGTAATGGTGTGAATGATGATATGATTTGTTACTATGTAAGAATTTTTTAGGGCTTTTCAAAGGTTCAAACACTCTAGTTACCCTATCAACAGCTATCTACTGACCACTCTAGACTTTTGAAAAGTAAGGCTTTTACCATGGACTTGGATATTCATGATCTATGTGTGTGCAAGTGATTGTATATTTTGAGATAGAACTCAAGAATTTCCTCCGATGTTAGGCATGATTCTTTCAACCCATTGCTAAGATCAGGGATTCTCAAGTGGTCATCTCGTCCTAAGTTGGACTTAGTTGGACTATACCACTAGGAAATATTGGGTTACCTAAGCTATCTCATCCACATTCAAATATTGGTCTATATAAATGCATGAAGCAATTATGGTAGACATATCATCATGCATAAGGATCTCTCCTTCTGATTTTGTACAATGCTAATAATTCTAGGGATTCAAGCTTTATTACTTTCTTTTATTCCTTTTGGATTTGGATATTTGCTCATATGTAGTGATGAAAATAATTTTTTATTTTTGATTGATTTTCTCTTTGAGCAAGGATTTTTGTAGTGATGATAATCACTGTTTATTTTGCTCATATGTAGTGATGAAAATCACTGTTTATTTTTTATTGATTTTTCTTTGAGCGAGGTTTCTTGGAATTTTTGATTATGTATCAGATCATTGCTTTGAAATATGGACTATATGCTTGGCTTTTTGAATTTGTACTTTGCTTCAGGTTTTTACTTATTTTGATTTAAACAAGGGATTTGGATAGGGCAAAGCTTGTCCTTTTGCCAATTCTCAGCACCTTTAAACCGGTTGCACAGGGGGATAAGCAAGGAAAATCCTTTTCGCTTAAGGTAACCTAGACCGCTTTGCAGCTTTCATCTTTTCCTTATGTCAGCTAGGATTTTAGTGTTTCAATTAGTGACGGGATCTTGAATATCCAAGTCATTATCACAGCTAGACCTTACCTTCTACTAATCAAAGTTTTTTTCCACTAAATTTGATAAGATCACTATGTGTGGTTGATTAAATGAAAAACCTTAGTATATTATGTATAGCAACAAGTAATGGTTGTGTTGTAAAACACAATTACACACATGTATGGATTTGAATGATTTGTGTGACGAACTTTGGTATCACTTTTAAGGATCTCATGACATATGCAATTGTAATGGATGTAAAAAAAATGTAATGCAATTATGTGGATGTAAGATGTGAGGTGCAATTGTTTTTGTATTTTTTGTTTTTATGTTGTTTTTGTACTTTTGTGTAATTTTGACCAAAGGGCTTATTATGCCTTTAGGGATTTTTTATTTTTGACCAAGTAGCATGAAGTACCCTTGGAGCATTTTTATTTTGACCAAGTGGCATGAATTACCCTTGGAGCATTTTTATTGAAGTTGACCAAGCAGGTTGAATACCCTTGGAGCATTTTGAATTGATTGGAGTTGACCAAGCGATTTGAATACCCTTGGAGCATTTTTTATTGAAGTTGACCAAGCAGGTTGAATACCCTTGGAGTATTTTATTTGAATTTGACCAAGAGGTTTGTGTATCCTTGGAGCATTTTGAATTGATTTTGACCAAGCAGCTTGAATGTTCTTGAAGCCTTTGATTTGAAGTTGACCAAGTGGTTTGTATACCCTTGGAGCATTTTGAATTGATTTTGACCAAGCGGCTTGAATGTCCTTGGAGCCTTTGATTTTATTTTGACCAAGTGGCTTGAATGTCCTTGGAGCCTTTGATTGTATTTTGAAATTTTATTTTTTTATGATTTGTTTGTGTTTTTGACCTATTTGATTTTTTTTTGTTTTTTATGATATATTTGAATGTTTTTGTTTTTATGACATATTTGAATGTTTTTGTTTTTTATGACATATTTGAATGTTTTTTGTATTTTATGTATAAAATACCTTTAACTGAATGATATTGAGAGTTTCAGGCTCCTCAACACCATCTAATGATATAAGATGATATGATCCAGGCCCAACTCTCTATGAAATCATGTATGGGCCTATCCAGTTTACCGCAAACTTTTCTCACAAGTGTAGCAACAGTTTCAAATTCTGTTGGTTTTATTTGAGCACTAGATCTCCAACCTTGAATTCCCTTAAGTGGACTTTACTATTGTAAGCTTGTGCAAGGCAATCCTGGTAAACATGAATATGCTCTAAAGCATTGACTCGACGTTCATCAAGAAGCATCAACTAATCAAGGTGGCTTTACCGCATGACACCATCATCTATGAAGTCCTTTAATGCTATGCGTAGAGTTGGAATTTCCAACTTTAGTGGCATGATGGCCTCAATGCCATACACTAGTGAAAATGGTGTTGCCCCAATGGGCATTCGTATACTAGTCTTATAGGCCCATAGTGCAAGAGGTAACTGCATGTGCCAATCCTTGTGATTGTCTTGCACTATCTTCCTCAATATGGAGACAATTATTTTTTTTGAGGCTTCTGCTTGCCTGTTTTCTTGCAAATAATAAGGCATTGAAAAACTATGCTGAATATGATATTTTTCATTAAAACATGCACATTTTAGTTCTTGAAATATGGCCCATTATTTGATATTATCTTCGAAGGGACCCAAAACGACTTACGATATTGTGGAGTATAAACTCCACAATCCTTGGTCTAGTTTTTGATGTTAAGGGGATCACTTCCACCCATTTAGTGAAGTATTCTATGGCTATTATGATGAATGTGTGTCAGCCTGAGGATGGGGGTGAGATCTTCCCAATCAAGTCTAGTTCCCACTACGAGAATGGCCATGCTGCCTGGATGGGTTGCAAGGCTTGCGATGGTAAGTACGTTAGATTTGCATGATGCTAAAACTTACTATATTTATTGACATACTCACAATAATTATTTTTCCATGGTGGGCCAATAGTAACCTATTCTCAATATGCGCTTAACGATGGCCATGCCACTGAAATACCCTTCACATGTGTCGTCATGAGCTTGCAAAATTGCCCAGGATGCTTCCTGGGGACCAAGACAATGAAGTAATACTTCATCATATCCTCATCTATAGAGGATTTCTCCTAGTAAGATGTATCTTGTTGCTTTCTATTTTAATGTTCACATTTAGTATGCGATAAACCTTGAGGTACTATTCCAAGGTTCAGGAAGTCCCACAATTGGGAAATCCAATCCTGATAAGCCACGCCTTATATAGAAAAGATGAATTGATTTTCTTGCATTTTTGAGCTGGTGAATACAGATTGAGGAAAAAATCTATGGTGTATGGTTGCACCACACTCCATAGGTCCTTGGGAGATCAAAGACCCTCAAGGTGCCATTTGCAAGAAATATCTGGCTACGAAGGACCAATATTGATTTGGATTGATGTTGATCATGTTGACTGATTCTTTATTGTCAAAAGCTTCAAGCGTATTGCTGAGTGTGAAAGCACTTTCACATGAATGATTGTAAAATCAATAGACGAATTTTGAGGTATTAAGGATACCAAAGAGGCCATGGTGTCTGCAAATCTATTTGACATATGAGGAATTTCCTTGATGTCATACCATTCCAACCGGGCTAGGTGGGTGTCAACAAGTTCCTTGTAAGTCTTCAGGAGTGGGCATCTGCATTGGAATAGTCCTTTGACTTAGTTTACTATGAGCAAGGAGTCACCAAAGATATTCAATATTTTAATGCCCATTTTTATGGCCATTTGGAGTCCTAAGATCAATGCCTCATATTCTATGTTGTTGTTTGTGCAAGGGAAGTCTAGTTTGAATGATAAGGGCAATGGAGTGCCCTACGGTGTGATAAATACAATCCCTACTTTGCCCCCTTGTTCACACTTCGAACCATCAAAGAACAATGACATATCTCTTTATTTCTTAGGTTCTTCGAGTTCTGGCATATCTGATAATGCAAATACCGCATCATCAGGAAACTCTATGGTGAGATGCTTGTTGTCCTGAAGAGGTGCCTCTACTAATTGATCTAATATGACTTATCCCTTGATGGAATTTTGGCTTGTGAAATCTAGATCAAATTTTATCAATAGCATGATCCACTTTGTGGTACGTGTATTGTGATATGTATTGCTCATCATGTACTTCAAATAATTTGATTTTGATATGACGTAGGTCATATGGCTCAACATGTAGTATCACAACTTTCAAGTTGCAAAGACCACTGCTAAACATAATTTTTTACCATATGAATATCCTAGCTCATAACTCACCAAGGTGCGACTAATGTAATATATGGCTTGCTCTTTGTCTTGTGCATTCTTTTGGTCTAACATGGTGCCCAACGTGAAATCAGTAGCCGATATATATAGTAAAAATGGTATGTCTGGCCTTGGTGGAGCCAACACTGGTGGTGTTTCCAGATATGTTTTAATCTCTACAAAGGCTTGATGGAATTATTTATCCCAATGAAAGGGGGTCTCCTTGCATAGCAACTGATTCATAGGTTGGAATTTGTCTTATAATTATGTGATGAATATTTTGATGGATGTTATATTGCCTTGTAGTCTCCTCAGCTCTCTAATGTTGGTAGGGGCGGCCATTTCCAATATAGCCTTTACCTTTGCAGGATCTACTTCAATGCCTCTCATAGATACGATGAATCCCAAAATCTTGATAAAATTTATGTCAAATACACACTTCTTAGGATTCAATTGGACATTGTGTTCTATGAGGTGATCAAAGACTTGTATAAGGACTTCAACGTGCTCCTGCCACAACAAGGACTTGGCCAGTAAGTCATCCATGTAATCCTCTAAGATCTTATGCATATAGTCATAGAATATGTATGTCATGGCCTGTTGATATGTGGCACCAACATTTTTGAGACTGAATGGCATCACTTTGTAATAGAATTTTCCCCATGAAGTAATGAAAGCAGTTTTATGTTGATATTCAGGCTTAATTCGAATCTAGTTGTATCCATAAAATCCATCCATTATGGAGAGCATCTCATGACCTACGGTTGCATCTACAAGAGGATCTATGTTTGGTAATAGGAATGAATCCTTTGGTGTTTCCCTATTTAAATATCTAAAGTCTGTGCAGATATAGACTCTTCCATTGGATTTCCCCATGGGTACCATGTTTGACACCCACTCAAGGTAGTCTATAAGGACTATGAATACTACATCTAGTAGTTTTTGCAATTCATTCTTCATCATCAAAGCGATGGTTGGATGCAATTTCCTCAGCTTTTGCTTGACTAGCTTCTTCATGGGATCCAATGAAAGGTTGTGAATGACTAACTTTGAATCTATCCCTGGCATGTCCTTATAAGTCCAAGCAAAAATATTTGACCTCTCTTTGAGGAGAGGAATTATGATGGTTTGTTCCTATGGAGATAGACTTTATTTGAACTTGACTTTTCTTGGTTGGGTAGGATCATCGCTGATGTCCACCTCAAAAGTTGCTTCTATAGCCATATGTGATCCATCCTCTAGCTGATGAGATGTGGGTATCAAATGAATGTCATCGATGGGATTTATAGGACCTACTGACTCAATTTCCAAGCCAACATGGAAGACATCATACGCACAACCTAAGGTAAAATGAAATAGCTATAACATATTTGTTGGGGAAGAGGTCTTTAGGATCAATGGGAAAATTAGCATGATCCTAATCAATAGCCTCTACATCAAGATGCAATGATTTGGTAGGATCTTTTGGATTATGAAGTGGAGTGGTCAAATCAATGGAGATCATGTTGATGGATGGGATGAAATCTCTAGGACCACATGGGTGCAATATTATCTCAGGGGTTTCCCTTCCATACTTATGATGAGGTTCTAGAGGAATGGGAATTTCTAGATCCAACCCATGAGCAAGGCAGATAAAAGGATCATTGGGATCTAATCACTCTCTGAATGTAGGTATATGGGGATTGACCATCTGGTGAATGGCAGCTAGGTCAACAGGTCTCCCGAAAAATTGTAGATGAGGGTCTATAGCACAGAGTGTCGCATCTCTCTACTAGCTCGTTGACTTGCAGTAAGTGGCGAGGCCCAAGATAAGCCATCTCAATATCATCCTCAAAGTCATCATCACTTATCCAGAAATCGTTAGCATTAGTATACAATCCTAAGACAAGGGGCTCATGTCTTGGCCCTAAGTAGGCCATCTCTGTTTCATCTTCATATTCTTCGTCACTTATGAAGAATCCATTTGCATTTTTCTCTTGCTCCAAAGTTAGGGGGTTGATGGATCAGGCCTAAGTAGGCTCTTTCTGTTGAGTCTTTTGATTCATATTCACTTTCCTCTAATGTATATCCACCCTCATCATGGATGGACCATGTGAATATTTGTAAATAGTGAGGCCCCTGGTAGGCTAAGCCAAGTTTTGCCTCATCATCACTTGGTTCATATCCATTCTCATCATCCCATGAGTTGTACCCTGTTGGTGTGGAATCAATTGAGATGTTTGAATGATAAATTTTTGGTGGTAGTACATCTATTGTGGCCACTTGTTTTTTGCTCAAATTTCTTGTTCTTAGGGGGTGATAAGAAATGAAATCGATGTCTTCTCCTGACCCTAAGATTAATCTATCCAATGCCACTACAAGAGAGTCATCTCGACCTTCGATATAATATCCTAACCTAAAAACTGTCATAGGGAAGCTAATATTTGGGCTCGTATGGATGCCTACGCCCCTGCTCATATATACCAAGGCCATAGCCATGCCAATGGCAACACTCAAAGTAGCTTAGAGAAAAATCGAGATTAGAGAGGTAACAAACATTGATCGTGAATAATTTGTCACAATCCTCTTCTATGTTTGAAGACTTATGGGTGTAGTCCAGGTTGGCATAGATAAAATTGATTTGGTTGGGAGGGATTCCAAGTGGAACCACTATTCCCACTGGCAGCCTCAAGTTCTTAGATCTTCCTATGTTTTTTGTAGACTCAATTATAGGTGTAAAGGTAATGTTCTGCACAAGCTACTCCCCTATGCCTATGCTTGCCAAGTGTATTGATGCATACGACATGGATGACCCTATGAATGATACTAGCAAAGCAGGGTGGTAATCACTACCTTCATTTTGATCTTGAAGATATTCTTCTTCCATAGGACTTGGCATTTCAGCAATGACTACGGTTGACACTTCCTTCGGCCTTTATTATTTGAATAAGGGCACCTTTAGCTTTTGATTATCTTTTGGTTTTGATGTTGATGGTACTTTAGAAGCATTGACTATTTTGAGTGCACCGGGAGGTGTTGATGTGCATGGGTATTTTCTTACCCTTTTGTCTTTGTTATCCATTTGTGTGGTTGGAGATGAAGGTGCTACGTATAGGTGGGTAGAAGGGATTACAAATTATCCTATAATATCCACCTGATGGACATATTTAAAAGGCTCTTCATCGGCTAGAACCACATGGACTTTGTTTTCGTGCACATACTTGACACACTGATGCAAGATCTAAGGCACACACTTCATGTCCCTTATCCAAGGATGCCCTAAGAGGATATTGTAGTGCATAGCTCCTTAAAAGACATGACATATTACAGGGATGGTCTTATGCCCCACATTGATGGGTAGGACTATCGTTCCCATAGTATTACATAAAGCATCATTAAAATCTCTCATGTGTAAGCTCTTGGAACGATATTGGACTTGGGATCTTGAGGTGCTCTATTATGTTGTTGTAATGATGTTTATTTATGAAATTGTATCGACAAAGACCCTCTCGAAAGGTAAGTCATTGATTATTGCCATAATGTCATAGGGTCTGGTAAGGTAGCAGGTGCTGTCTTAATCTCATAATCATAGAATCAAATTATAGGTTCCTAAAATTCTTGTACTTGTCCCACAAAGTGAGTGAATACATTTGCATATTGTGGTTGAAGCTCAATTGTCCTTAAAATCTCCATTAGAGTCTCCCTATGCTTTGGGGATTGTTGTATGAGCTCATAGATGGATAACTTAGCTGGAGTCATTTGTAGGTTTTGCTCCAATCTACTCTAAATAGTTACCACAGGTCATGTTGGTGGACCTAGAAGGTTGTCTTGCCTTTGCCTAGGTGTGACTAGGACGTTCATGGGAGCTACAAGAGGTTACGGTTGACCATATCGCCTAGTCCTTTTTTCTATGTTAACAATCTCAACCATCCCAATGCATCTATGGGTAGATATATCAGCTTGAACCTGATTGACTTGGACCCCTTGCTCTCTAGGGATGTCATGATTGGGCAACGAGTTTCTATATATGCCCATGTCTCTATTATCAGGAGCCAGTGGGTTGTCAACTTTGAGTTCTCCCACCTCAATCATGTTTTACACTTGATGCTTAAAACTAACGCAAGCCTCAATATCATGCCTCAGTATCCTATGATAAGGGAAAAATTGATCTTCCCTATATCCTTTTGGCTTAGGATGGCTGGGATTTATAAGAGGTATATCAAGAAATGTGATCCTCCTAGCCTCGCTTAGCTGATTAAATATTGGTTACATTGATTCTATCAGAGACATGAAATAGCGAGGTGACTTGCATTCTTTGTTTCACCCTTGATTGTTCTTTTGGTCATAATTGGATGGTGGAGGATGTGCTTGATAGTTCTGGGGTTGTTGTGCATCCCCATCCTTAGGTGTAGCCAATATGACTTGATGTACTGGAGTAAGGTTTCCCTGCTTCTATTTGTACTTGTCATTCTTACCATTCTTGTTTCACTCCTTTTTGTTTCAGATTTAATGGTTCCCTCATCTACTTTTATTTCTTCAATGAGATTGGCCTATGCCAAGGATTCCTCAAATAAATGATATTGCTAAAGTTGTAGCAAGAGGAAGATGTGTTTAGAGCAACTCTTTATGAACATGTGAATGATCTCTTCTGTGGGAACGGAGAATGATAATTTCACCATGACTTTTCTTCATCTATTCCCATAATCCATTACTGGCTCATCATCATATTGTTTCAAGTTGGCCAGGTCTGAAAGGTTCACCTTATTCTCAGCATCAAAGGAGAAACACTTTAGTAATATGTTTGATAGTTGTTAAAATCTGTTTATGCTATGCTTAGGTAGTTGGTTGAACCATTGAGTGACAACACCTGGAAAATGTTATTATGAATGTTCTTAGCATGAGAGCATAATTATCTTCAAGATTAAAATAGGCATTGAAAAAATTGGTGACGTGTTCTTGTGCATCCTATTCACCCTTAAATTTTCTAACCTAGGCATATCAAAGTGCTTAGGATATGGAGGGCTAGGGATTTATGGGAACAAAGGTTGGTTGTGTATTTTTCTCAATGTTGGCTAGTTCCCGGTTGCCTCTTGTTTCTCAAAAGCTTTCATATTTTTAGCAAGCTCTTGAAATGCCCTTGATGCATGGATTTCCTCCTATTGTAGGCTTACTTGCAATGGCAATGGAGGGGACTCTCTATCCATTTTATTTGTTCCATTTTCCTCCCTCCTATGAGGGGACTCAGGATTGTGATTCTAGTTTGTTATGTTTGCCCTTTCCCCACTAGTTGGATTTCATTCATGGTTTGGTGGAGGATTTCATTGTGGGCTATATTGTCTAGTGCACCTCTCCTTAGGTGAGTTAGCATGTCTAGTTATTTGGTGGTCACCACCATTTGTTTGTAAATTTTTAAGAGCTAGCCGCTTAGCCTGCTCTCTTAAGCATTGCTCATGTTGGTTCAATAGTATTTCTCTTTTTTTATCCTTTTCAAGAGCTTCCACTAGCTCTTGCTCCTTACGTAATGTATTTACTAATCTCCTCATTCGGTCAGTTTGCACTGTCATAGAAGAATCATGTTTATTTGACTCTGTTCTTGTTGTCTTGACTTACAGATTCCTTGAGGAGGTTTCTACTATACATGTACTCTTGCTAGCTAATGTGACTTGTTCAGTGTACTATTGAGTATTCCTATGATCAAAATTTGTGTGTCTACTATAGGTTCACTCTGAGGTACCTCCAAACTAAAAGATGTGTTTAAAAGTCATAGTCAATGAGCTTCTAGATGTAGAGTTCTCAGTAGCTATATGGTAGAGAGCCAAAATTACAGAGAAGAAAAATAGTTTTATTTTATTCAAATGCAGCAGATAATTACTGTTACAACAGAGTATCACAGTCATAGAAGAATATTACATAAGTCGCAAAAGAATTGCGACTCTACAAAATTTATCAAATCTGGAAATACAAAAAAAAAATATTATCATTCCAGCCTCCCTGTGCATGCCTTTGCTCTCCTTTTTAAATGTTATTAGGTGACGTTCCATTTCCAGCTGGTGGCCCTTCGTTTCCTCTTCCAGAAACTTTTGTTTTGCCTCCTCATGTTTCTTCATAGTCTAGGTATTCGACACCTCTCCCTTTCTGACTCTTCGTCTTTGGCTCGTATTTCGACATGAAAATACGACGTCGCTATATCATGACATTTTTTTGCCTTTGGCTCTTTCTCTATCTTTCATTGCAAAAATGCGACATGTCACGATATCTGAAGAACACAAGCTTATACTGAGAGAGGGGGTTAATAGTATAAGACTATTTTTTACTTTTTCCTTCAATTCAACTTTCAATTTAATATTATGCAGTGTAGAGATAGCAGTATCAATAGCCGTAATCAAAACAATGCACAAAACACCATCCACAATAGAGACACAACAATTTACGTAGATCACCCAAAGTGGGCTACTCCACGGATAAAATATTTCACTAAATTTTATCAAATCAAATTCTGGGAATACCTTTCCCGATTACAATGTTTATGGGCACCAACCCAAAGGAGACACCAATCCCCTAGCTCTGTTCTAGCTGGTGATCCTCTAGAAAACCTCTGCCTTCGCTGCCCTTAGCAAATGGAACTCTATCCACAGAAGACACCTGTCTTCCCTGCTCTGGCTGGAGACCTCTGTCCTCAACTCTGTCACCTCCAAAAATTGGTCCTCGAATTTGCACTAAACACAGTCCTTCGGTCTAGCACAAATGTCCTCTTATCTGCACCAATCTCTGTCCTCAACTGGTCCTCAAATATGGTTCACAAAAGTGGTTCACAAGCTTTCACTAAAGCTTGCTTAATCTTCACCCAAGTCTTCACCAAGACTTGTCTCAGATCTGCTCTGCAAGTTCTCACTAGAACCTCCCAGACTGCTCCAATACATACACAACTTTTGTGCTTTTACAGCCACACTTTGCCTTCTCTCAGGCGTCTCTCTACACACACTATGCACTATCTTCGCACACTCTGAGCATCAACTCCCCACTTTTGCGCTAACAACACTCTTTCGACTGTATCTCGCACACTTCGATGCTCATTCAACGATGCATCCAATGACCGCTTTTGCTCCTTTGCGCAAACACAGTAGCACCATCTTCGCGCACTCTGATTCCTTGTGATCTCTCTCACTTAGACGATTCGACAAAATGCACTCTGTTCTCGATGATCGAACTCCTCCCCCGCACTCTATCTATGAACGTCGCACTTCGAACGCACACACTCAATTCGATGCCCAACTCTCCAAACAACTCTTCTTTTATACTAACATTTTCAAGATCAAAACCTTGATCTTAGTTGGTTGTAACCCTAAACTGCGTCGGCTCAAATTTAACTCTGTCGGCTTCACTGTCTCTGTAACTTTCCTGTAGCTTCTCCGTGAAACTACAACATGTCGCGATATCGTGACACCTTTGCAACCGTACACTTTCTTTTGCCTTTTGTCATGAAAACGTGACACTTTAGCCTTTAACAACTTCATCTAAGCTCTTGTCATGATATCGTGACACTTTTGTCTTTTGCTGATGTCATCTTCACTTCTGTCATGAAATCGTGACATTTCTCGCTTTCTCAACCTCTTCTTGGCTTACACTAGCGAAAATGAAACATGTCGCGAAATCGTGACACTTTCGTTGCTTTATGCTTTTGTCTGCCTTACGCTCGCAAAACTGGAACATGTCACGAAATCGCGACGCTTTCGCCTTCGAGCTCTTCCTTCTTGAATTCATCGTGAAATCATGACGCTTCTTCTGTTGAAGACTTGCTTACTGTCTCTGTCACGAAATCGTGACACTTTCTCCAACTGAATGCCGCCATCTCAATCTGTCATGAAATCATGACACTTTCTGCATCCATAAGCTTTCTCTTCAACCTATCATGAAATCGTGACACTTTCTGCATCCATAAGCTTTCTCTTCAACCTGTCACGAAATCGTGACACTTTCTGCATCCATAAGCTTTCTCTTCAACCTGTCACAAAATCATGACACTTTCTACATCCATAAGCTTTCTTTTCTGCTTGTCGTGAAATCGTGACGCTTCTCATTTCAGACTCTTCCCTTTGCTGCATGTCGCGAAATCGTGACAGTTCTCACTTTAAATTCTGCAGCATGTCACAAAGTCGTGACACTTTTTGAATTACTTTCTCTCTCTTCGAACTTGTCGCGAAATCATAACAGTTCATATTGCGGACTCTCTCTTCTGCATTATGTCACGAAATCGTGACATTTTTTTGTCCGTACAACCTTTCTTGCATTATGTCATGAAATCGTGACACTTTTCCTTCTTTTGCCTTCCTGCACTTTTCGAGTCGTGAAAATGCGACATGTCGCGAAATCGCGACACTTTCCACCTTGCTTTCTTTCTCTGCCAACATGTCGCGAAATCACGATAGTTTTTCCTGCATCTTCTTTGTCTTCCAACATGTCACGAAATCGTGATAGTTTTGCCATCTCTTTCTCTCTCCTCTAACATGTCACGAAATCGTGATAGTTTTTCCAACCTGCTATTTATGTCGCGATATCATGACACTTTTCTTACTTGTCTTTTTCTTTGATCTTTTGCAAATGGGCTACTATGATCTTCCTGGAAACTCACTGTCCATGCTCTGAATAATCTTTGAAATTGTCATGTCGTAACCTTCATCAAAACAAATTATTTGCCATCAAACCAAATCCCTTCGAAAGCTTCTTGACATCAATGACAACTTATCCACTTGAGCAAATGCAAAGTACCCAAGGTACCCAAAATTGCCAACAATCTCCCCCTTTGTCATTGATGGCAAACCTTTACTGAAAACACTTCTCAAGAGTCAAAACTGAAACCAACTGTGCTATCAACTGAGAATCTTCCTTTGAAGTTTTGCTCCCCCTGACTTGAAGCTTTCCTCTTTACTTGAAGCTCTCCCCCTTACTCATATCTCTCCCCCTTTGTCATCAATGGCAAAGGGTCACCTTTGGGGCTCGGGACTAAGAATGAGCCTCTTAGCTTAGTCCCTCCCCCACCTCCTGATGAGGTGATTAATTCTAGGGTGGGAGTAAAACTCCCATTAGGCACTGATCATCATCAGTGTCTATAACTTCCTTGTCGGGTCTTCTCTTAACCTCTTTGTTCATCTTCCTGTTCTTGTCACTGTTCTTGTTCTTGTTCTCATCCCTGTTCTTGTCCATGCCTTGATCCTTGGACCTGTTCATACCACTGTTCCTATTCCTGTACCTTGGAAGATCAGCTCTACACTGTCTAGCTGTGTGACCTTCATTGTTGCACTTATAACAAGTAACAATGTTATTTCTTTTAGGCATACCTGTTCTTTGAATCCGCCAGTTCTGCCTAAACCTGTTCTTGTTATTTACCTCGCAATAGACTGCCTTGTGCCCGAAATATTGACAAGAGTAGCAATACCCTCGAAAGAAACTAGCGCTTCTAAAATTACCATTCACCTTCTTCACTTGAGCCATGCAATGTGCAGCCATGTGACCAAACCTGTAACACGCAAAACATCTGCCGTGAAATTTTCCTTTATTCGACCTCTTGGGTCCTGAAAACTTCTTCTTCTCATTCTGAATTTCGTTTTCTATTTCTGCGCATCTATCATCCAAGGACTCATAATCTGGAATACTTTCCTCATCAGAACTCTCTTCCTTTTGGAGTCTCTTACTAGACTCTCCAACTTGTTCCTTGACAAAACCAAGGCCTGTTTTATCCGTTGTCTTTCTTTGACCTTTGATGAGTGACTTAACCTTTTTGGAGCTATCTTGAAACCTGTAAAGCTTATCCTTGTACTCTTTAGTTTCCTCTTTCAAAGAAGCCATTTTTTGTTCTAACTCACTATACTCAAGAACCTTAGACTCTAACTCATCCTTGAGTTCTTGTGTCTTAGCCATAGAGACGTCGAGACTTTCTATGAGATCATCTCTCTCCATACAACATTCATCTAACTTATCCTTGAGTCTAGCATTCTTCTTTCTTTCCTTTTTCAAAACACTAAGAGCGTTAGTAAGTTCACTTTCTAGATCCTTTATTTGTTTGCATTCTGAATCATCAAACCCTTTTTCAGATTTCCTATCACTAGAGGTGCTACCTTTTTCAAAAACCATACATGCATCTTCCTTATAGTTTTTTGAAGCATCCTCATACATACTAGAAACCAAATCATTATTTGTGCAATCATCCTCAAGGTGACCAAAATTTCCACATCTAAGACATTTCATGATAATGAATCTATGTTTCGGTTCTTCCTCTTTTTTTGATATGAACAACATCTCATTTTTAGTATCACTTGAAGAACTTTCACTGTCACTACTAGAACACTTACTTGCTTTGTCTAGGTATAAACTCTTCTTGTGCTTGTGAGAATACCTCTTTCCTTGATTGCTGTGCTCATCTTTGTTTTTCCTGTGATGCTTGTGCTTTTCAGAATCCTTGCTCTTAGAATCCTGTATATCTTCATCACTTTCGTTCTTGGGAACAGTACAGTCAGTAGCATAATGACCAAACTTTCCACAATTGAAACATCTTATATTTTTCATGCTTTTGTGCTTTCTAGAGAACTTGCCTTTCTTGTTGTAATATGCCTCTTCATCACTCTCTTGAAGCTGTTTACCCTTGGATTTCTTGGTAGCCTTGAAAGCTGCCTCTTTCTTGACATCAACCTTCACTTGAGTTCTCAACTCAAATGCTATAAGTATACTATGGAGCTCATCCTTTTTCAACTTATCCAAATCTTTAGCTTCCTCAATAGCAGAAATATTTTCACTAAATCTATTAGGAAGAGATCTTAAAATCTTATCACAAACATCATTTTCAGCAAGCTCAAGACCTAAGTCTTTCATGGAGTTAACAACCTCATCCATACGAAGCATGTAGTTACTAATATTTTCATCATCATTCATCTTGAGTTGTTCAAACATACCTTTGAAGTGTCTCAACTTAGCCTTTCGGACATTTACATCACCTGTGTGAACTACCTGCAACCGTTTCCACATTTCACTAGCTGTCTTGCAGTGAATCACCTTGGTAAGATCTGCCTTCATGCAAACCTTTCAGGATTGCATTCATTGCTTTTGAATTGCTGTGATGTAGGAGCCTGTCTTCTTTAGTATAAGGACCATGTTCAGGAATAGTGTACCCATCTTCAATCACTTCCCAAACCTCATTCCCAAGTGCCATTAGATGAACCTTCATCCTTGCACTCCAAAGACCAAAATCTGATCCATCGAGAATAGGTGTTGCATTGCCACTTGAATAATCCATTGTGTTCTTTGCTAGCTTTTCCTTCAAGCTGTTAAACTTTTTGAAGGCACCCGCTTTGATACCAATTGAAGAACACAAGCTTATATTGAGAGGGGGGTGAACAGTATAAGACTATTTTTTACTTTTTCCTTCAATTCAACTTTCAATTTAATATTATGCAGTGTAGAGATAGCAGTATCAATAGTCGTAATCAAAACAATGCACAAAACACCATCCACAATAGAGACACAACAATTTACGTAGATCACCCAAAGTGGGCTACTCCACGGATAAAATATTTCACTAAATTTTATCAAATCAAATTCTGGGAATACCTTTCCCGATTACAATGTTTATGGGCACCAACCCAAAGGAGACACCAATCCCCTAGCTCTATTCTGGCTGGTGATCCTCTAGAAAACCTCTACCTCCGTTGCCCTTAGCAAATGGAACTCTATCCATAGAAGACACCTGTCTTCCCTGCTCTGGCTGGAGACCTCTGTCCTCAACTCTGTCACCTCCAAAAATTGGTCCTCGAATTTGCACTAAACACAGTCCTTCGGTCTAGCACAAATGTCCTCTTATCTGCACCAATCTCTGTCCTCAACTGGTCCTCAAATCTGGTTCACAAAAGTGGTTCACAAGCTTTCACTAAAGCTTGCTTAATCTTCACCCAAGTCTTCACCAAGACTTGTCTCAGATCTGCTCTGCAAGTTCTCACTAGAACCTGCCCAGACTGCTCCAATACATACACAACTTCTGTGCTTTTATAGCCGCACTTTGCCTTCTCTCAGGCATCTCTCTGCACACACTATGCACTGTCTTCGCACACTCTGAGCATCAACTCCCCACTTTTGTGCTAACAACACTCTTTTGGCTGTATCTCGCACACTCCGATGCTCATTCAATGACGCATCCAATGACCTCTTCTGCTCCTTTGTGCAAACATAGTAGCACCATCTTCATGCACTCTGATTCCTTATGATCTCTCTCACTTAGACGATTCGACAAAATGCACTCTATTCTCGATGATCGAACTCCTCCCCCGCACTCTATCTATGAACGTCGCACTTCGAACGCACACACTCAATTCGATGCCCAACTCTCCAAACAACTCTTCTTTTATACTAACATTTTCAAGATCAAAACCTTGATCTTAGTCGACTGTAACCCTAAACTGCGTCGGCTCAAATTTAACTCTGTTGGCTTCACTGTCTCTATAACTTTCCTGTAGCTTCTGCCATGAAACTACAACATGTCGCGATATCGCGACACCTTTGCAACCGTACACTTTCTTTTGCCTTTTGTCATGAAAACATGACACTTTAGCCTTTAACAACTTCATCTAAGCTCTTGTCATGATATCGCGACACTTTTGTCTTTTGCTGATGTCATCTTCACTTCTATCATGAAATCGCGACATTTCTCGCTTTCTCAACCTCTTCTTGGCTTACACTAGCGAAAATGGAACATGTCATGAAATCGTGACACTTTCGTTGCTTTATGCTTTTGTTTGCCTTACGCCCACGAAACTGGAACATGTCACGAAATCATGACGCTTTCACCTTCGAGCTCTTCCTTCTTGAATTCATCATGAAATCGTGACGCTTCTTCTATTGAAGACTTGCTTACTGTCTCTGTCATGAAATCGTGACACTTTCTCCAGCTGAATGCCGCTATCTCAATCTGTCGTGAAATCATGACACTTTCTGCATCCATAAGCTTTCTCTTCAACCTGTCATGAAATCGTGACACTTTCTGCATCCATAAGCTTTCTCTTCAACCTATCGCAAAATCGTGACACTTTCTGCATCCATAAGCTTTCTTTTCTGCCTGTCGCGAAATCGTGACGCTTCTCATTTCAGACTCTTCCCTTTGCTGCATGTCACGAAATCGTGACAGTTCTCACTTCGAATTCTGTAGCATGTCACGAAGTCGTGACACTTTTTGAATTACTTTCTCTCTCTTCGAACTTGTCACGAAATCGCAACAGTTCATATTGCGGACTCTCTCTTCTGCATTATGTCATGAAATCGTGACATTTTTTCATCCGTACAACCTTTCTTGCATTATGTCACGAAATCGTGACACTTTTCCTTCTTTTGCCTTCCTGCACTTTTCGAGTCGCGAAAATGCGACATGTCGCGAAATCGTGACACTTTCCACCTTGCTTTCTTTCTCTGCCAACATGTCACGAAATCGCGACAGTTTTTCCTGCATCTTCTCTGTCTTCCAACATGTCGCGAAATCATGACAGTTTTGCCATCTCTTTCTCTCTCCTCTAACATGTCACGAAATCGTGACAGTTTTTCCAACCTGCTGTTTATGTCGCGATATCGCGACACTTTTCTTACTTGTCTTTTTCTTTGATCTTTTGCAAATGGGCTACTATGATCTTCCTGGAAACTCACTGTCCATGCTCTGAATAATCTTTGAAATTGTCATGCCGTAACCTTCATCAAAACAAATTATTTGCCATCAAACCAAATCCCTTCGAAAGCTTCTTGACATCAATGACAACTTATCCACTTGAGCAAATGCAAAGTACCCAAGGTACCCAAAATTGCCAACAATATCGCGACACTTTTCTGTCTCTGGCTCCTTCTCTGCCTTTCCATCGCGAAAATGCGACATGTCGCGATATCGCGACACTTTTCTGTCTCTGGCTCCTTCTCTGCCTTTCCGTCGCGATATCGTGACATGTCACGATATCGTGACATTTTCCTTCCTCGTTGCCTTTCTTATCTTCAAGTCGTGATATCGCGACATGTCACGATATCATGACATTTGCCTTCGGATGCCTCCGCTTTTCTGTTCGGTCATGATTTCGTGACATGTCACGAAATCATGACAATTTCTTTGGCATCTTCTCCCTCCTGCTGCTGGTCGCGATTTCACGACATGTCACGAAATCGTGACATTTTCATCGGCATCATCTTTCGGTTGCTTTTGGTCATGATTTCGCGACGGTCATGAAATCGTGACATTCTCATCGGTACCTTCCCCTGGCTGCTCCTAGTCGTGATTTTGCAATGGTCACGATTTCGTGACATGTCATGAAATCATGACATTCTCCTTCGCCCTGCTTCTCCTGTCATGATTTCGTGATGGTCAATTTCGTGACATGTCACGAAATCGTGACATTCTCCTCGGTACCTTCCCTTGGCTGCTCCTAGTCATGATTTCATGATGGTCACGATTTCATGACATGTCACGAAATCATGACATTCTCATCGGTATCCCTCTCTCCTAGTCACTATTTCGTGACGGTCACGATTTCGTGACATGTCACGAAATCGTGACATTCTCCTTGGTACAAAGCCCTGGCTGCTCTTGGTCACGATTTTGCGATGGTCATGATTTCATGACATGTCACGAAATCATGACATTTTTGCCCCGCACCTTCTCTCTCCTGGTCGAGTCATGAAAATGTGACATGTCACGATATCGCGACACCCAGGCAAACACTTAGAACATTTTTGTTGATGCAAGATTGCTCTGCTGCCATCGGATGCTCCTGCATCAGACATCTGGGGTAGATTGAGAAGTGATCCTCACTTCTGAACTGTTAGAGGGAGACCCAGGTGGTCAACCTCCATTTTAGACAACCAAGTTGCATCTTCTACTGGTCTGCCCTTCCACTTGACCAAATATTCAAAATACTATCTATTTTTGGTACTTCTGCCTTCTCTAGTGTCCAGTATTTCCTCTATCTCATCTATGGTTGGAGTAGATGCTGGAATACTCCACAACTCTGCACTTGGTGCCTCACTACTATCCCCTTCATGGTATTTCACTAAATCTGAAATATTAAACACGGGTGATATGTTTAACCCACTTGGCAATTCTACTTCATACGCATTGCCTGAATCCCGTTTTGCTAGGATTCTGCATGGTCCAAACTTCTTCATCTTTAGTTTGTTATAGGTTTTAGCAGGAAATATTTCTTTTCTCAGATGGACCATCACTTCATCTCCCACTTTGAATTCCTTAAACCGTCGCTTCTGGTCTGCTTTCATCTTATATTGCGTATTCATTTTAGCAATATGCTTCTTCACTTCTTCATGCAAGTTCTTCAGATGCTCTGCAAAATCCTCAACCTCGACACTGCACTTTTCCCCTGTATTCAGCTTCCTTAACTCAGAAACATTTCTTGGACTGCTTCCATATATTATCTGAAATGGAGATTTGTTGGTACTCCTGTTGACAGAATTGTTATATGCAAACTCTGCCTATGGCAAAATCAGATCCCATCCTTTGGGCTTATCTCCTATCAAGCACCTCAATAGGTTACCCAAACTTCTGTTTACCACCTCTATTTGCCCATCTATCTGTGGGTGGTATGCTGAACTGAATTTCAAATCTATCTTTAGTTTCTTCCATAGGGTTCTCCAGAAATACCCAACAAACTTGGTATCTCTGTCGAAAATGATACTCTTCGGTAGACCATGCAGTCGTACCACCTCTTTGAAAAACAAACCTGCAATATGAACTGCATCATTAGTTTTCTGACAAGGGATAAAATGTGCCATCTTTGAAAACCTATCAACTACTACAAATATGGAATCATTTCCCCTCTGTGTCCTTGGTAGACCAAGAACGAAATCCATGCTGACATCTTCCCATGGTTTCTCCGATACAGGTAATGGCTGATATAATCCGGTGTTCTGTCTCACACCTTTCGCCATCTGACAGACTCTACAGCTCTGCACAAATTTTTGCACATCTTGCTGTAGTTGTGGCCAATAATAATTCTCGCTCACAAGGGCAATGGTCTTATCTCGACCAAAGTGCCCAGCCAATCCTCCACTGTGTTTTTCTTTGACTAGGTTTTCCCTCATGGAACTTCTTGGAATGCATAACTGGTTTCCTCTGAACAACATTCCATCTTGGATCAGAAAATCCAACCACTTGGTTCTGTCCAAGGTAACTGGTGCCAAGCAAGCCTTCCAGGCTTCTGCAAAATCGGGATCTTCAGGGTACAAACCCTTCAACTCATCAAATCCCAACACTTCCACCTTCATTTCTATCAGCAAACTCTGCCTTCTACTCAAGGCATCTGCAACTCTATTGGACTTTCCACTCCTGTGCTTCAACACAAAGGAATAACTCTGCAGAAACTCAACCCACTTCAAGTGCCTCTGGTTCAATTTTCCCTGGCTATTTATATACTGTAAGGCCTGATGATCAGTATATAGCACAAACTCTTTTGGCAGCAAATAATGTCTCCACTTCTTCAGGGCCTGAACTATAGCATAGAACTCTTGATCATACACTGAATACTTTTTCCTGGCATCATTGAGTTTCTCACTGAAGTAAGCAACAGGCTTACCTTCTTGACTCAGCACAGCTCCAATGGCACTACCACTGGCATCACAGTCTACCTGAAATACCTTATTAAAATCTGGAAGTGCTAAAATAGGTTGCTCAGTGACCTTCTTCTTCAACATATCAAAGCTCTTGTCAGCTCCTAAGGTCCACTTAAAGTCTTTCCTATCCCCTCTCATTGTTTCTGTAAGGGGTGCACAAATCTTGCTAAAATTTTTGATGAATTTCCTGTAAAAACTGGCTAGACCATGAAATGATCTCACTTCAAAAGTGCTTCTTGGAGTAGGCCATTCAATGATAGCCCTCACCTTTTCTGGGTCCATTTTTAGACCTTCAACTGAGATGACAAATCCCAGGTATACCAACTCCTTCTTCACAAAATTGCACTTCTTCAAGTTGATCAACAACTGTTCTTCCCTCAGCTTCTCAAAAACCCTCCTGATATGCATCAGGTGCTCTTCCAGGGTTCTGCTGAATATCAAAATGTCATCCAAATAGACAATAACAAACTTGCCTAAAAACTCCTTCAACACTTCATTCATCAACCGCATGAATGTGCTTGGTGCATTGGTTAGCCCAAATGGCATGACCAACCACTCATACAAACCTTCTCTGGTTTTGAAAGCAGTTTTCCACTCATCTCCTTCTCTGATCCGAATCTGATGGTAGCCACTCTTCAGGTCAATCTTGGTGAAGTACTTGGCTCCACTCAAACAGTCCATAATATCATCCATCCTTGGTAATGGAAATCTGTATTTTATGGTGATCTTGTTTATAGCTCGGGAGTCTGTACACATCCTCCACTCCCCATCCTTCTTTGGTGCTAGTACTGTAGGTACCGCACATGGACTCAAGCTTTCTCGAATCAGTCCCTTTTTCAACAACTCATGGACTTGCCTGCTCAGCTCCTCACTTTCCACAGGAGTCATTCTGTGGGCTGCCTTGTTGGGTAAACTAGATCCAGGTACCAAATCAATATGGTGACTGATCTTCCTCATCGATGGTAAACCCTCAGGCACATTATCTGATATGATGTCTGGAAATTCTTCTAATAGGTGTTCGGCCTCTGCTGGAACATCTATGTACTATTCTTTCTTAATAGTAGGGATTAATGCATAACACATTGAATCCCTCTTCAGACCATCCAAAAACTGTCTTCCATCCACCAGGCAGATTCTGGCACTACTGCACACTTTCTCATCCACTTCCTTCAATGGCTTCAATTTGTGACGTACTCCATCCTTCGTCAGAGAGTACGTATTTGCATGCCCATCATGCACTGCACGTCTATCAAATTGCCATGGTCTTCCCAACAACAAATGGCAAGCATCCATCGGCAAAACATCACATAGGACCTCATCTTGATAATTCCCAATGTGAAATTTGACCAAGCACTGTTCACTGACAAGTGCTCTGTGGTCTTTCTGCAACCACGCAATCCGATATGGATGCGGGTGCTTCCTCTTTCCCAATTTCAACTTAGTAACCATCTCTTCTGAAACTAAGTTGTCTGTGCTACCATTATCAATGATAACATTGCAGACCTTCCCTGCACATTTGCACCTCGTGCGAAATAGACTCTTCCTCTGTTCTGGTTCTTTCTCATCATTCAACAGTGCTCTTCTCATCATCAGCACTTCTCCTCCTTCTGCTTCTTCAGAGTGTTCTGACTCTGCACCTTCATCTGCCACAGCAGCTCTGGCATGACCCTCAGGTCTCTTGTCCATCCTTTCTTGGTGTTGAGGACACTCGGATGACCGATGTCCCTCTTCTCCACACTGGAAATAGGTTCCACGGAATACCCATCTTCCATACCCACGTCTAGGTCTACCTCTTCCTCTCTGGTAGCCATTGTTCTGATCACGCGGGCGGTAGGTATTCTCCTTTTTCTGTTCTTGGGGTTTGCTTGTTTCACCAGTCTTCTTCTGGTCTCGGTAATTTCCTCCATCGGTTCTTCCACCATGATCCCTTCCTCTCTGTTTGCCTTCGAATCTTCTGTTTAGTTTCTCTTCTACCTTCAAGGCCAATTGGTATGCATCTTCTATGGTGGCTATTCTGATCAAGCTGAGTTCTTCCTGAATGTTCATTCTCAACCCATTGATGTATCTGGCTACTTTCTCCTTATTAGCCCCTGAATGGCCAGTTCTGATGGAGATCTTGTAGAATTCTTCTATGTATTCTTGGACAGACTTGCCTGACTGCCTCAGACTCTGCATCCTCCTCAACAGGTCCAACTCGTAATCTACGAGAATAAATTGTCTCTTTAGTTTTTCCACCATTCGGTCCCATCTGGTTATTTTCTCCTTTCCATTTTTATTTCTTTCGAGTTGTACTCCTTTCCACCATAAACTAGCATGGCCTTTCAATTTTGTTTTTGCAAATTTTATCCTATCAGGATCTGCAACCTCCTCATACTCAAAGTATTCCTCCATATCGTTGATCCAGTCAATCAACTCTTCTGGGTTGAGATTCCTAGAATATGTAGAGACATCAAACTTCGGTCTCTTCCCGGCCTGAGATAGAGCTTTCAACAATCTAGCTTCAGAAGGATCCAATGCTTCTTCATCATCTGATGGATCCTCAGTTTCCTAGGCTTCATCGTCACTCTGGTCTTCTCCCTTTGGTTCGACCCTTTTTCGCAACTCTTCCTGCAGGGCTTGCACTTGCCTCTGCAACGCTCTGAAATCTTCATCCTGCGCCACATTTCTCCCATGACCATGATTTCTTTTTGGAGGCATACTGCTCACTCCTCTCACAAATCCTTCCACAGATCTTGGTGCAAGCTGCCTCACTTTCGACGGTCTGCTCACACACTCAGGAACTCCCGCTCTGATACCACTTGATAGAGAGCCAAAATTACAGAGAAGAAAAATAGTTTTATTTTATTCAAATGCAGCAGAGAATTACTGTTACAACAGAATATTACATAAGTCGCAGAAGAGTTGCGCCTTTACAAAATTTCTCAAATCTAGAAATACAAAAAAATATTATCGTTCCAGCCATCCCCTGTGCATGCCTTTGCTCTCCTTTTTAAAGGTTCTTAGGTGACGCTCCATTTCCAGTTGGTGGCCCTTCGTTTCCTCTTCTAGAACCTTTCGTTTTGCCTCCCCGTGTCGCTTCGTCGTCCAGGTATTCGAAACGTCTCCCTTTTCGACTCTTCATCTTCGACTTGTCTTTCGGCATAAAAATATGACATGTCACGATATCGTGACATTTTTCTGCCTTTGGCTCTTTCTCTATCTTTCATCATGAAAATGCGACATGTCACGATATCATGACACTTTTCTATCTCTGGCTCCTTCTCTACCTTTTCATCGTGAAAATGCGACATGTCGCGATATCGCGACACTTTTCTGTCTCTGGCTCCTTCTCTGCCTTTTCGTCATGATATCGTGACATGTGATATCGTGACATTTTCCTTCCTCGCTACCTTTCTTATCTTCAAGTCACGATATCGTGACATGTCACGATATCACGACATTTGCCTTCGGATGCCTCCGCTTTTCTATTTCGATCATGATTTCGTGACATGTCGCGAAATCGTGACAATTTCTTTGGCATCTTCTCCCTCCTACTGTTGGTCATGATTTCGTGACATGTCGCGAAATCGTGACATTTTCATCGGCATCATCTTTCGGTTGCTTTTGGTCATGATTTCACGATGGTCATGAAATCGTGACATTCTCATCGATATCTTCCCCTGGCTGCTCCTGGTCATGATTTTGTGACGATTACGATTTCATGACATGTCGCGAAATCGTGACATTCTCATCGGTATCTTCCCCTGGCTGCTCCTGGTCGTGATTTCATGACGGTCGTGATTTCGTGACATGTCACGAAATCGTGACATTCTCATCGGTACCTTCCCCTGGCTGCTCCTGGTCATGATTTCATGATGGTCACGATTTCGTGACATGTCACGAAATCATGACATTCTCATCGATACGCCCTGGTTTCTCGTAGTCACGATTTTGCGATGGTCGCGATTTTGTGACATGTCATGAAATCGTGACATTCTCCTCTATACGAATCCCTGGCTACTCCTGGTCATGATTTTGTGACGTCATGATTTCATGACATGTCATGAAATCGTGACATTTTTGCCCCGCACCTTCTCTCTCCTGGCCGAGTCGTGAAAACGTGACATGTCGCGATATCGTGACTCTTTTTCGGTCGTGATATCGTGACACCCAGGCAAACACTTAAATATTTTTTTGTTGATGCAAGATTGCTCTGCTGCCACCGGATGCTCCTGCATCACTATAGTTCTTTGAGTTGGTCATGTAGGAAATCGATCCAACCCATCTAGTTGTCTTATTTTTCATGGTTGGTCCTGTGGGGTGCCATTCACTCCTATGAGGTCATAGTCTATGGGAATATTTAATTTTGTGTGAAGGGTTTCTTCTATATGATTCCCATGACTAGATGTAGCTCTAGTTTCCTACTCTTCGGTGGGCAGACTTGTTTCATATGTTTCTTATGAATCTTGAGGTGTTGTGACTCTTGCTTGCCTTCTTGATCAAGATGGATTTGTGGTGATATGTTTTCTCCATGTGGATGGAGATGTAGCAGTCTCATCATCCCTATGTGAATAATGAGTTTTAGAACCTTCTTTATGTCCATGTGAAGAGGAAACCCTTGAAGCTTCCTCACATATTTGAGATGTTTCTATGTGTTTAGAGGAGGCCCTTGAGGTCTCCTCATGTCTCCTTGATGAGGATGGTTGTGAAGCCTCTTTTTGTCTATGTGACTTTGTTCCATGATGTGGTTCCCTACTTGGGATTTCTTGAGGAGATCCCCAAGGGTTGATTTATTATACCTTAGGCTCGTGGAGCTATGTCTTATGGTCTTACGGGTAGGTCTTTTAATATTACTACGACTCCACCAAGGGTATGAGTTACTTCAGTATCTCCCTCAATATCAGACTGAGGGTGTTTACTTATTGTTTTGACCAGGTTGTCTATGAATTGATATTTGAGTTGAAATTTAAGAATAGCCACACAATACCAAACAAATGTTTATCTTGATTATTGATTTAAGTGTGCCCTAAATTGTTTGGTGTGTTTTGATGTGTTGTTATTTCTATTTATTGCTCTTGTTCTTGGATTAATAATGAGAAGACTCATCCATAGTGACAATCAAGTACACCCATTCCAAACATGGTTTTCTCAAAAGAAGCTAGGTTACACCATTGAATACCTAGTGGGGGGTTCGAATAGCTCTTCCACTCTGAACCAATAATTGTTACAATAGTGGGAGACAGTTTGAGCACAAGTAATTTAGTGTCACTAAAAGTAAGTTTCTCAATACATTTATAGGAAGCTCTAGGGGGTAAACCAGTGGAAGGATATGAATTCCAACGTCACTGGACTGAATTGAGGGTTGGTGATGAAATCCAACTCCCCAATGTTTAAATGAGATGTGCGTGTGTGGTGTTCATTTTAAACTTGCATAACATAAAGTGCATAATATAGCAACAATGACTCTTTCCTATATTCCTAAGTGTAAAAATACATTTCAATATTCAAAAAAATGCATGAACTACTATTATTTGTATGAGTGCACTTTATTTCATGCAACTACGGCCTCTAGTAGGGCCTCAAAGCAAGCAAACAACATACAATGTCTAGCACGTTGGATTCTAAGGAAAAATTTTCAGGCATAAGTCGATGTTCCTAAAAATGCCTAGTGGAAATATAAAATAATATCTAAGATATGCAAAATGCTTAATTCTTTCTCCTTTTATTCTTTCAATTTCCAAACATAAATGTGCTTTAAGTTCTATGTTTTAGACACATAGAAGTAGACAGAAAGTTGTAAAATATTAGAGAAGCTATACCAAACTTTGATCCAGCTTAGATATTTTGTGTTTTGACCTCTGTTGCACTTTAGTTTTGGCTACTATTGACCAAGGCAACTGATTCTTGGACATTGTTAGTGGGAATGACTAAATCTCTATTGGCCATTGTAGCTCAGAGTGACTGATTTTTGGCCACTGTAGCTCAAAGCAGCTATCCCTACATACAAAACTAAGTTAGTATTTTGATAGAAAATAAAAAATTAGTGGAGGTCCCACTGTGATCGCCATCTGTAGCGACTCAAGATGCATGTACCGCTCTTTTTATGCTACTTGCAATGTATTAAAAACCTAAGATGAAATGGAAGACAATGAAAAGCATATAACATGAAAATAACAAATATGGATATATTTATTCATATTGAAACCCAGTTACATGTCGGTCCCTCTTAGGGATACCCATTTCGATACAATAAGGTTACAAATAGGAAAAGAGTGCCCCTTTCACGAAGAGGTGGTGCACTTTCAAAAAGCTTTCTGGTTCCACACATGAAAATGTATGAGGGCTTACATATTCCTCCTTCTCCAAGTCTATTTCCTAGAGGGATCCCTTTTGCTCTCATATGTTGCAAATTTTTTTTGATGCACCTGTGGCCCTGTAAGCAATAAAACAACAACACACGCTTAGATGTCCAAGAATACCTCTCTAGATGAGATTTTTAGCAATGGATATAACAAATGAAATCAAGTGCAAATTATACTAATGCTATGAATGCTAATGAATAAAATGATGCTATGCTAATGATATGCTGAAAAAAATAATGAATCTAATTTCTAAACCCTAAGCTAAGCCTGTGGGCCACTGTCCAATACAGCGGCCGCTAAAGTGACTCTCATCCTCTTTGCTCCAAAGCTATGGATCAAAGCTTGTATCTAATGTTGAAATAATGGGTGTTATGCTCTTCAATCCGTCAGGGCTGCCTCGTATACATGATCTCCAAGGGAACTCTCCAAGTCTTGAAAGCTCTCCTCAATGACCTATCCTAATAAATTTTTTGGATAAATATCTCTTAGATAAAATATATTTCTCCTCTCTTCCAAGATTGATAAAATATGGATCTTTTTGGTTCTCTTAGGCTTGCACCTTTTATAGTGTGAAATCCTAGGTCTATGTCCAAGCCCTAGGAATTAATTTCTCATGCGTAGTGTGAGTTATCATGAGAAGCTTTTTGTCTTTTCTATGTGTGACATCTAGGTCATAATCCTTGGTGTCATCTAAAATATCCAACCCTAACTCTTTCAACTTTTCCTCTAATTCATTAGTTGTCCTTTTATTTTGGGATATAATTCCAAGATAGCCTAACTAAATTAGGGTTATGTAAAATATTATTTTGATTTGCCCCCTTCTATAGGTGACATTAACTAAGTCTTCTTATCTTAGTATTTTAATAAATGCTACTCTCTAGAATATATTTTGGTAATAGATATATAGGCTTGTTGAATCCAAAAATATGAAAAAATGATGTCATCCTCTAGGAAATACAAGTCCCATTTAATCTGTAGCCACAATACTTTGATGATCTCATCTAATATGCACCAAAATATTTCTACTTTTATTGCACTCACCATTGGTATTAAGAAATCACTTACAAAAAGGTAACCAATATGGAATAGGTCTTGTTTGTTCTTCATCTTCTACTTTTAAATTGAAATTCTTAAATAACCATATGTTTTGACATAACACTAAATGGGTTAGGAATGAACAATACTTGAAGATCTAATTATCCTTTAAGTTAGTCAGACCTTTGTGAATCTATTGGGCTATAAATTTATTAAATTCAAGGATCAAAGGCTTACCTTTTGAGATATTCCTTAGAATATAAATGACACTTAGTTCTTCTTCTGATACTTCTCTATCATCATCAATACTAAAAATAAATATTTCCATGCTCAAGGTATCTTTGGAATCTTAATTAAATACTTTTAATCTTAATGGAAACTCCAACATAGCCTCTTCAAACTTATTGAGCTCTAGATTCAAGAACTTTCACTTATCTTTAATCTTGGCATAATACCAATTTGCAATTTATGGGCTTATTTTGAACCCTCCTAGTATTGATAGGATTTGTTTTATAGCTTCTCCTCTCATAGTTATTTTGCAAGGGTTATATCAACTCATAAAAACCTTCTTTAAGTGAGAGTCATAACACAATGCACATGCCTTTACCAATTTATAATAAGGATGGACTTGAGGAACCATGTATTGAGCCAAGTAGTTGGTCCAAATCCTTGTGAAAAGGATGATCTTTAACTTTTTAAGTATCTTTGGTACTCATATTCTATTAAGATCTTTGCATCTCTAAATAGATTAGGATCCATCATTCCTTCGGCTACATATTTTATGCATTTTAGCAATTTAGTTCTTGTAACTTGAGCATGAGTTACCCTATTTGGTGTTAAGTGAGTAGTTGAAACAACTTTTGATGGTGTAGCAATAGTTTTATTATTTTTAGTGGATTCCATTATTGTTGTAAGCTTTTTAATTTTAGGAAGCTTTATTTCTACCTTAACTCTTGATAGCTCTTCGAGGTTTCTTTGATGCAAATAAATATGAATTCAAGGAGAAGATTCATTAATAGGACTTCAACATTTCTTTTATAATTAGTGCACCTATGGATATTCAACCTCTCCTTGGCTATAAAGGGCAGTTGTAATATTTCTTTGAATAATAGGATCACTTAGTTTGTATGCTATTACTTGGGATTGGTTGATTTAAAAATTTATCATCCAATTGTTGCCTTCTTACTAATTTATTCCTAAAGTTTCTCCTTATGTTATTTTGCCTAATATAACAACTAAATATTTACCTCTTTTTACACAATGAGCTTGACACCAAGTGCTATAAACTACTTTAGAATTTTTGACAATTCTAGAGGAGATAGAGAATTTAGAGCCTACGAGATCATTTCTCCCTGCTTTCCTTGAACTCATAATTTTTTATAGGTATGTATAAATATAGAATATCCCAATTCAACCCATACTTATTGGCTCAAATATCTCACTAATATTAATATATCAAGCTTTGACAATCCATTATTCCTTTTTATCATTAAGTTCAATGAGATGTGCTCCTTCTTTGGACACTTTTGGCATGAACCACTCTTCCTCCATTATGAATATATGATTAGTGCTTGTACCTATTACTGGAAGATGCTCAATATGATGTATGTGAATTGGTTTTGACTAAATTGTTATCCTAGTCCTATATCAAGCTTGAAAGATCATTAGCAACCAATCCATATATAGGTAGCCTCCAATTTTAGTAGTAAAGTCTCTTAATAGATAAATATCAAATGATGTTGGGAGATCAATCATTACTATATATCGAGACATTATAAAAGCTAGATTTGCATGTAAGATAAGTAAAAGACTTTCCACAACTCCTAAGATCTAGATTGCAGTACCATCCAATTGCACTATCCTTTTTCTTATCATATGATAAGCCAAACCTAATGCATTTGCCACCCCTTTTGGCATGACTAAAGTACTAACCCTAGAGCCTATCAATCAATTATGAATTAGTTTATCTTTATATACTAGGGATAGATAAAAGGGGGTAGGTTTAGGTCTACTTATCCCAAGGTTAGATACTTGTAGGAAAAATGGTGTATTCTATTATGTTGGCTCATTTTCTTCCTCCAAAACCTTCTTTAGATTTCTCTTTTGCTTGGGCATGGACAAAAAATCCCATACAAGAATAGCCATCATGGATTTCTTTATATGATACACCACACTAAATGACCTAAGGGAACTGATCTTCTAAGGAGCACTCAATTTTTTTTGAGCTTTGGGTTTTTCCATAATTGCTTGATATATTTTATAAATTTTGATTAGGGAGTATACTTCTTCAAAACTTTTGAAGCTCTTGGCTTGCTAGTGATAGGAGGTTTCAATGCATTGGGCTTTGGTACTATTATTGAAGGTTCCATTATGGGCTTAGTTTTCCTTTTCAAAAGGTCTAGGTCCAGTTGGATGCTCTTCTCCCATTCTTCTAACACTCACATTTTAGCCCTTATTACATATTTTTATTGGACTTATGGTTTGGTGACTACTATATTACCCACTCTATCAAATATTGCATACACTTCCTCCTCATCCCATGTTACCAATATTTGCTTTGAAGGCGCACAAATTGATTTATATAGGATGGGATAGGAGAAGGTTGTTTTTTTATCTAGTTTTTGACTCCTAGATAAGATTTAGGTGCCTGAGTAGGCATAATTTTACTTGACATAATTGTAAATGGCTAGGAGCTTTCTCCAAGATAAAGTTAGGTCAAGTAAGAATTTATAGGTGCATAGTACCAAAAAGTAGATTCCTCAACATAGTTATTTTATATAGGAGATATCTCCATAGAAGGATTAGGAGGTACTTATTATATAGGTTTTGGGACTAGAACCATTTTATTATTTTGTCTTTGTGGCTGATTTGAAATATTTGATCCAAAAATGAAGAGCACAAAAAGTGTAGCAAAACAATTGCAACAAAAAAAACACAACAATTGTTATAATGCATGACAATCTAAATTTGAGGGACCAAAACTAATAAAATTTTGATAAAATTTGGGGAGTGAATTCTAAACACAAATACCTTTCCAATGGTGTATCACATGCACAAAATAGACCTATAAAACAAAATTTATGAGCTTTAAAAGTTGACTGCAGGTTTTAGAAAAACAAGGACAACAAGCATATTTTTCATAAAATGAATGGAATAGAAAGTTGTTTTGCATTCCAAACAAACTCAAAAGTATTATAAATATTTTACACAATATTCTATAGCTATAATACTCTATTTTACATTTACAAGAGATAAAATGATGTTAAAACACTTCATTTCACATTATAGGAAATCCAACAATCATGGTGACTCTTTAAGGCCTATATAAACTTTTGGGCTTATTCAAATTCACGGGAGAACTTTTGGTTTTGTATTTTTATTAGTTAGTATCAATCTCCAACATACTCCCCCTTGATTTTGCATGGTGAGACAAGTTTATCTCTCAATCTCAAAAAAAAATCTTTATTGACACCTTTGGTAAACAGGTCTGCAAGTTGTTGTTTGGTGCTACAATATTTAAAATCTACAACCTTATTTTCCATAATGTCTCTTATGAAATGAACCTTTAAATCAATATGTTTAGAATTACTATGATGGAGTGGGTTTTTTGCAATCTTGATTGCACTTGTGTTGTCACAAAAAATTATTGTTGGACTATTTTAAACTTCAGCAATCTCTTCAAGTGCCTTTCTCAACCAAAGTGCTTGTGTACTTATTGTAGTACTTGCAACATATTCTACCTCTATAGAAGATAAAGCAATAATGCTTTCCTTCTTTGAGATCTATGTTTTCACTCTTGAACCAAGTGAAAAAAAAATCTAGAAGTTGATTTTCTATCATCTAAGCAACCTCCCCAATTTGAGTTACTTTATCCAACAAGCTCCATTTTGTTGTTAGCATCATAATTTATGCCAAAATTCAAGGTTCCTTTAACATACCTCAAGATTCTCTCAGTTGCTCTCATGTTTTTTTTTTAAGGTTCATTCATGTACCTTGATACAAGTGAAACTATAAATGCAATATTAGATCTTGTTGTAGTAAGGAATATTAAGCTCTCAACAATGCTTTTAAAAAAAATTTCTTCAACTTTCTCTTCTTTGTAATCTCTACACAACACTTCTCCATGTGACATAGGTGTCCAAACTGGTTTACAATTTTCCATGCCACATTTCTTCAACATATCTTTTGCATATTTTGATTGAAAAATAAAAAATTTACCATTACCTTGATTTAATTCCACACCATGAAAGTATTGCATTATCCTAAATATTTCATATCAAATCCCTTCATCATAACATGCTTAAAATCATTCATCATATTTGAACTATTTCCCATGTGGATCAAATCATAAATATATAGACACATAAGAAAAATATGATCACCTTCATTATTGAAATAGAGTGTGGGATCATTCTTACATTTCTTGAAACCACAATCTTGGAAGTACCCAACAATTCTTGAGTACCATGCTCTAGTTGATTGATTAAATCCATACAGTGCTTTATTAAATTTATAAATATGGTTTTCCTTTTATTTCATTTCAAGTACTTGAGGTTTCTGAACAAAAACCTTCTCATCTAGATAACCATTCAATAATGCACTTTTCATGTTCATGTGATAAAATTTCCACTATTTATTGGCTACCAATGAAAGATCTATCCAAATTGTCTCTTGTCTTAAATAGAAGCAAATGTTTCTTCGTAATCCACACCATATATTTGAGTGAATCCTTTTACAACTAGCCTTGCTTTGTATATTTCTATGCTTCCATCACTATTAAATTTTGTTTTGTAGACCCACTTAGATCCAACAATCTTCTTGTCCTTGAGCAATTCCACAAGTTCACAAGTGTTATTTTTTCAATGGAATAAATTTCTTCTTTCATTTATTGCACCCAAACATAATTAGTACAACCATCTTCATAAAATGAAGGTTCCAAATCAGTTTTAGAAAATATATCATAATTCACAAACTCACTTTTTGGTTCTTCTTCATCATCACCATACATTTGGAGATTTTCCAATCTTGAAACAACTTGGTCCAACTCTTGTAATTAGGTTCTTGTTAACCTCCTTTGAAAGTTTTTATCCATAATTTGGTTGGTTGGATGCACTTTGAGTATTCTCTTTCCTTTATTTATATTCTTGGTGGGACTTGTAGATGAGTTGATTGTTCTTGAACATGGTATAGTCTCCTTTGAACTTGTTGATGGGCTGCTAGGTGGGCTTGGAGGAGGAGAGGGAAAATTTGAAGTTTGACTCCCAATTGTATTATCTTCTTCAACATCATATATTTTTCCTATAGATTTTTTATGAGTTTACACTCCCCCTTAATAAAAAATACATCTTTAGAGACTACAAACTTATTAGTTTTTGGATTATACAGTCTACATGCATTACTTATTTTAGAATATCCCATAAGAATGCATGGCTCACTTTTCCAACTTCTTTCTAACTTCATCATTCACATGTGCATATGCAAGACAACAAAAAAATCTCAAATGACTTACAATGGGTTTCATGCCATACCATGTTTCATGTGGAGTCTTCTTGTGTAGTGCTCTTATGGAGCATCTATTGAGAATGTACACTATTGTATCAATTGCATAAGACCAATAGGAATTTCTCAAACCTTTTATCTTTGGCATGCTTCTTGGTATTTCTACAATGGTCCTATTTTTTCTCTTAGTTACCCCATTTTGTTGTGTTGTATATGTGGTACTAAGCTACCTCTTAATGTTATATTGTTTGCAAAAATTATTAAAATCATTTGAATAAAATTCTCCTCCATGGTTAGTTCTCAAACACTTTATTTTATATCCACTTTCATTCTCAACCAATGCTTTGAAAATATTAAACATGCCAAAATATTCATCCTTATGTTTCAAAAAATACACCCAACACTTCCTTGAAAAGTCATCAATGAATGTGAGAAAATATGAAGACTTACCCAAACTTCATATTTGCACAGATCCACAAATATTTAAATATACAAGTTGGAGTGGGTATGAGGCCCACCATGATTTTACTTTTGGAAACTCCTTCCTTGCATGCTTTCCAATCACACATGCTTCACACACACCCTTGTACTCTCCAAACTTAGGTAGTTCATTTACCATATATTTTGAAGATAAATTCTAGACTTTTATAATTCAAGTGTCTAAATATAAGATGCCAAAGCCAATTCTTATCTTGAAGTATCATATGTGACATGTTCATATTCCAATTTCTTTCAAAATTTAAAGGAAACATATCATTATTTTTCATAGGAACAATTATTACCATACGACTCCTATTATTCTTATCATAAATGATACATTCATTATTGTTTTTTTATTAGATTGAAGAACAGATTTTGAAAGGATCCTTGAACCTTTTACAAAGAGATAACTACAATAGTTCTTTGTCTAAAACTAAGGAATAAAACCCAAATCCAACATGAAAGAGAAACAAGTACGCCAACTACAGGATCACCACCCCAACAAGAAGAGACAAGGGATCTAACTTTGATTCTAAAACTAACAACACTGAGCATCCATTCGAAGCCGAATATAGAAAACTAGATAAATGTAGATCCCCCATAAACTAAATAAACTTTGACACAAGGACCCCATAAAATATTCAAACAAAAAAAAAAGCACCAATAAGGGTCCCCTCTTAGATAAACCATATGCTAAGAGGAGAAAAGGAACTAACAAAAAATCCTCAACAATTGAAAGAAGTCCATCCAAATAAAAAACAATGACCAAAAGCTAATTGATAGGACGAGAATATACTTTGATCAACATGGTGCAAGGATCACAAAATAAATAGCTTGACATATAATAAATGCCCAAAATTACACCATCCCATCATAAATATAAAATTTAAATTTGAATTCTAGCACAATTGAGATAACCCAACTACCCCAAACATAGCTTGGAATCCAAAACCCTGGCAAAACTAGAGAGAAAGAACTGAAACCCAGACTCCAAATACACCAAATAAACAATAACCTCCACTAGAATCTAGGCTTATTGTAATAAAATAGCTCTCATCAAACTCCCAAAGAGACCCAACTCTAGATTCTAAGTGAAACTAGCTATCAACCAAAAATCCTTGCAAATAGACTCAAAAAAGACACCCAAAGATTCCAAAATGAAAACACCAACTAGAATAGAATACATTCCAAGAATAGAGTAACCAAATCCTCTAAATAACTTAGACATGCACATCATTTGCAAGGTTTAGGAGTAAATTTCCTACCTCCAGATGAGATTTGGGAAGCTTGATAGAAAGGCTCAACCTTTAACTATCTTCTTCTAGATTCTAGATGTTCCCAAATCATAAAAAAGGAATGAGATCCATTAGAAAAATCATAAGAAATTTATCTCTTTCAAAGAGATTTAAAAGAAGTTTTCCCATATTTCTCTCAGTCCCCACCTCAATGGACTTCTTTCTTTGACTATGATTTTTAGGACCAAAATATCCTTTTTCCAAGAGAGTATTAGGAGAAACCATCAATGACTCACCTGACTGAGCCCCTAAATGAAATACGTGCTCTTACATATCTTAATTAGAAATTAAACCCAAACAATCAAATGAGTTCTAAAGAAGCTCATTAGCAGCTAGAGCATCCGATAAAATATTAGTAAGACTAACCTCCTTCAAAGAATGATCAAAATATAGAGCCTTTGCAATTGGACTAGGTAACCTCCCAACCTCCTCCCAAGGGTGGTAGTCAATTTTACTTCCATAGACTTCCCTTTCTCCTTGACAATGCTTGCCTCACCACCCTCAAGCAATGTTGTTAGAATTATATTGAATGTTTTCCATATTATTCAAGATCGGTTAACTCTAAAATGACTTTACACTTTGTAAAAATTATCTCATTGGGGTTCGAGGGTTTAATCTATTTTTAGACCCATATGGGTGTTTTTGGGTTAATGTAATGTTAGCCCATGGTTTTGTGCCCATGATTTTGTAAAACCCCTTCTTGTGTTGTTAGCATATAAAGCAACACTTGCATGAGGGTTTGGAAAATGAATTTGCAGGAAATGTAATCGCAAGCAAAAAGCGAGCGAAAGGATATTATTGTATTGGAGATGGTCAAGTTTATACAATAAGAAAATATTCTTGTTGGGGATTTTCTCGAAAGGGTTTCCTAGGATAAATTCTTGTGTAATGTGTTCTTCTTCTCTATTTTTCCTTTGATTTTGCAATTACTATTTTTTTGGAATTTGTTTATTGGGGTATTATTTCTCTTCAAATGTCTACAAGGATGATGGGGCCTCCTCCCTTATCTTTATTTAGGCTTCCTCACTACCTACAGGTTAGTAAAATTAGGAATCCACTTCCTCTTCTTCTTTCTCATATTATCATTATCCCTAGACAAAATTTTGGAGGGATAATGCTCCATGCTATGACCATGACCTTTACAACCTAAGTAAATAATAGGTCTATTTTCATACTCAATGAGTTGAACCCATGAGCCTAAAATTGAAATGAGCTCAATTGAGGATGGGAGATCCGCCTCAATGTTCGACATAACATATATTCTAGAAAATATTATTCTTGTTTTAGATCTAGCCATAACATCAATCAAAATAAGGTCATTAATAGCCTTTGTAATGCCCCCAAGGATGCCATCATGCTAGAAATGAAATGGTAAACTAAGGAGTCTGATCCAGAGTGGGATCAAGTTAACTTTCTGAGTTTTTAGATTAAATTCTATCCCTCACTTACGAAGGAAAAGGCTCCTTTTATTAGGGAACTCCACATAGAATGCACCTAAAATTCTATTCATAATTAAGTTTGATTAAAAATAAATTCCACTTGGCTAGTGCCCATCTTCTAATAGAGTCCAAGTCTAGCCTACTCCCCTGAAACTTACCCATAAGGATCCATGATCCTTCCCCCAAGGTAAGATTGAGGTCTCTCAGAATATGCATTTGATTACTAATTAGAGTAAGGTCAAAAGGAAACTAAGACTCACAAAAACCACCACTTTTGGATGCTACCATAGCATAAGAGCTACATAAGACAAAAGGTTTACCACTAGATTGGTACCCCTAAAAAAAGGGGACCACCACCATGATTACCTAGAACCCACCCACACTCCTCCATAGGAGTTGGTAAACCTCCACCTTGCTTAACTAGAACCCATATACAACCCTCCATAGGAGCCATAAAACCTCCACTTAGCTCCCCTAAATCCTAATCAAGACCCTTCATAGGGATAAAAACACCCTACTTACCAAGATCACGAAGCTCGAACCTAGGCCGACCCCACCATCCAACCCATCCTCCTCAAAATCCACCTAATATGAACCGAATAAATTCACCTCACTTTCTTGCTCCCATAGATTCTCCACAATCGAATGCGTCCTCAACTTCACCAAACTAATATTAACAAAGTATTGTCCAACACTCAACAAATTATTCTTCAAAATAGAAGCATAGTAGATATCATGAATTTTCTTTATACCTTCTTTAGTGCCAACATCCATGGTGCCTTTTATAGCAACATCCAAAGTGTTTTTTTTAACAAGAATGATCTTGGTCTTTAAATTCTCATTCACATCAACAAAAACTCTCTCTTTCTATTCATGTGGTTAGAACAAGAAAAATCTAGATACCAAACTTCTTGACTAGTTTTTTCAGCCATGTCACTAGTCAAAAACAAATTACCTTTTGCAACTTCATCCTCACATACATAGTGAGCTCTTAAATCTCCATTTGTGTTCTTCACCCTATAATATCATGCAATATGGCCCATTTTATGATAATTGTAGCATTCAACTCTTTTTTATTATTCATTCCATGTCCTCTTCTAGTAGAAAATAACTCCTCTTACTTTTCCTCCTCTACCTCTTGAGTCATTCTAATTTCTTCCTCTTCCATGTGCTTGTTTATTTGTACTTGGACCTGTTTCATAATTCTAAAAAATAATTAATTTAGAATTAAAATAATTACCCTCATTTTATTTATTGGTTTCTCTTAGTATTTCCTCATGTGACATAAGAGAACCAACTAGACAATCAAATTCAAGTGTAGACAAATATTTAATCTAAAAAATTATTGCAACATGATTCTATTTAGGGGTAAGAGATCTAATTACCTTATTCACAAGTACCTATTTCTTCAAGGTATCTACAAGGGTGACCATATTGTTCACCACATCCTTCAATCTAACACAATAATTACCCAAACTTTCAGCCTCTTTCATATGTAGATTCTCAAACTCTTTCTTCATGGTCTGCAACTTTACCATTATCACTTGGTCACTTTATTGGTAATCATCTTGAAATTCCAATCCTCCTTGGTAATGTACAAATAGCAAAACATGGAAAAAAATCTCTTGTCAAGAGTAGACTAAATATGGTAGAGGGCTAATAAATTCTTCTTCTTTGCTTCCATTTTTGCTCTCCTATCATTTCCTTGTAATGTGTTCCAATCAGGTGGTTCTTCATAAAAACTCTCCACTACCTCCCAAATATATTTTCCAATTAAAAATTTTCTCATATTTATGCTCCAATAATCATAATCTTATATGTAAAATTTTGGAATGGGTAATGAGTTGTTGAAGTTGGCAATTAGAATCAAGCAGTAAAAAATGAAGTTTTTCTTCAATGAAATTGCCTAAGAAATTGAAATAATTTTAGACTTACCATGAACCCAAGTTCACTAAAATCCAAAAACCAACCAATATATGATACAAAATGAAGTATTTGACCCAAAAATGAAGAGCACAAAAAGTGCAGCAAAAAACATAGCAATTGTTGTAGTAGTGCACGATAGTCTAAATTTGAGGGACCAAATATATTTATAATTTGATGAAATTTTGGGAGTGAATTCTAGACACAAATATATTTCCAAATATGTATCACACATACAAAATAGATTTTTAAAATACAATTTATGAGATTTGAAAGTTGACTGCAAGGTTTATAAAAACAAGGACAACAAGCATATTTTTCACAAAATGAATGGAATAGAATGTTGTTTTGCATACCAAATGAACTCAAAAGTATACAAATATTTTTCCACAATATTCGATAGCTATAGTACTCTATTTTATATTTACAAGAGATAAAATGAGGTTAAAACACTTTATTTCACATTCTAATAAGTCCAATAGTCATGGTGACTTTTCAAGGCCTTAGAAACTTTTGGTCTTCTTCAAATTCATGGGAGAATTATTTTTTGTCTTTTTCTTAGTTAATATCAATCTCCAACATGATTAGGATATCTATTAGCTTAAATTTGGGCCCTTTTATAGTCATTATAAGGAGGCCTATTACCCTTATTGCCTTGTTGGAAGGGAGGTCTTAGGTTATTATTGTACTAAAACCTCTAAGTATTTTGTTGCCACTTCATCGACATCTCATTAATGACTATCTTGAGTAGACTTTTCATTGATTCAAACTTAAATTTGTATGAATCAAGGGGTGTTAGAGCAAAAATAGGAGTAGGTACTACAAGTATAATTGAATCTAGATGAAAAATTGTTGGTTGGATGGCTTGAGGAAGTTGATATGGGTATTGAACACTAGGATACAAAGTCATTAGGGGCCTAGAAGCTAGTATTCCAATCTAGATCAAGTAATTTTCATCCTATATGGCTAAACCATAAGATTCTAGTAGATAATTTCCTTCCCTAACCTTAATCATAAATGATATTTTAGAATATAAGGCCTTCAAAAAGAAAAAATGTCATACCTATGAGGGGGTGAATCTCATCAAGTATTTTATGCCAAGCCTGATGAAATTTGATATTGAAATCATCCATGGCATCCATTGGTGATCTCTTTATGGTTGATAATTACTCTAAGGTACATTACATATACCTTTTATCTAAACCTCTCCATGAACAAGGTAGCAAGTTGGCCCCATCTAGCAATAGATTATGGTTGAAGTGAGATATATCATCCATGAGCTTTGCCTTTGAATAATGCTACCAGCAACCTTAGAGCCATATTTTTCTCTATCAAATTATGAAATGCACACAAGCTAACCATGTTATGTAGGTGCTTAATGAAATTAGTCATAACTTCCTTGATGTAGTATGGGAGATATTTTAGTGTAGATGTTAGAATCTCATCCCATATTACAAGTAGAGAAAGAGTTCTCACTGGACCTATGTCATTCCAAGCAAGGATTATTTTGGGTGGTTGAGTAGCCATGATATAGGCTCTACCTCTTCTTCTTATTGTAATGGTGTTTATTGGTGGGAGTAATGCTTAAATATTAGCAACAACAAAGGATATTGTGGTAGGTATTTCATTCATAAAGTTCTAAATTATTTATTTTGAGTAGAGCCACTAGGTGAATATTGCATTTGCTCTTTAAATAATTAAGTTTATATCTTCATAGAAACCTCAATCTAGTGTCTTTCTAAGTGGATTATTTTGGATGTTTGTATTTGATATGAGTTTCCAAATTATATTTATCAAATGCTTCAACTAAGCAAATAGGTAGGGACATTCACGAGGGCCTCACCTTATTAGAGTTCTTCTTGATGATGGTACCAAAAAAAAAAAAAATTGGGTACCATTATGCATGCCATTAAATTGTTATCCTCTCTAATTATCATGCTCACCTAATATGGAGAACCAGATGACCAAACTATCATGCCTCACATGGAAAAACACAGTAGGGCAACTCTAAGAGAATGGGAAGTAGCTCGATCAAACTACCTCTAGGGTTTTTTGTAAGGTTGGGTCCTTTGAAAATATGATTTGTAGCACTCTCTAACCTAACCTACCTGGTTATTAGGTGCATAGAGTAAAATGGAAAGAGAGACCACAAGAAACAAAGATAGCAAAAAGGAAAAATTTCCTAAGCTAACATAAGCTAACCAAATGTGATGCACGAATATCATAAGATTATCCTACATAATAGTGGGATACATGCATGAATCATTTGTAGATAGCACACAAGGAACACTTTTGCTTTTGAGTATGAAAAGTTAAGCATAGATTGCATACAAAAAAAGGATATAAATAAAGTAGTTATGACCTCTTATACATGTGCATCATCATACATACATACAAGAAATAGGACAAAAAAATGGCTTCCAATATATATATATATATATATGAATGTTATAAATTATGCTAGAAGTTAGGGTTTGAAAGCGTATTTGCAAAATGACCCAAGGTTTGGATCTATACTATTATATAGAATAAAATGAAAGGGAAGTTACATACAAATCATTTGTCTTGAATAAGCAACATACTGATTCTTTACAATGCATAAAAAATAACTATTTATAGATAAATTGGGGATATTTTCCTTCAAAACTTGTATACGAGCCTCTAACAAATCTTCTCTACTACTCCCTTGATATGATCCTCCTTACATCACTTTTAACCCTTCAAAGTTTCTATATCTATATTCTTAAATTTTGAGTTGTTAGACATTAAATTGCCTCCCTAGGGATCCTAAAAACTTATTAGATGCACCTTCTGTAATCAATGTTGTTAGATTTAGTATTGCTATTATTATGGCTACTAGGATCTTGAATTTAATAGGCCACCCACTTTCCTTGGATTATTGAGCCCAATTAATACTGGTAGGTGATCCTTAACTTTTCTTATTAATGGATTATTACTTCAACTTATCTACCCTTTTGAGAGCTTGTGCATCAGTATTGATGTCTTACAACCTGAGCGGACCCTTTCCTTGTAGGTAACTTTCTACATCATGCCTCACTTCCTAGAGTCCTTATGTTATCTCTATAGGTTCCTTTTATCTTTCAAGCTGATGCAAGCTATCAAATGGTTGTCAAAAAATTTCATCATCTTCCGACATAACTTTATAAACTTTTAAGGTCAGGTCAAACTTTTATTGGGTGGTTAGTAGAAATTTCCCCTATATTTTTGTCAAACCTTTCGAATGTATTTATTTTTGAACTTTTATTTCATTCACCCTTAGAATTTTTCTATGAATCATGATTAGACTTTAAAAAATGTTTCTTCTTCTTTCTCCTTCAAAACTTTATTAACTTCTGATCTTTGGAAAAAAAATTACCTCTATCAGGACTTTTTTGTCACTTACCATCTTTACAAAATAAATTTCCACATAGGCTCTTGAAAATTTTGCTTCCTTCCTTGGTCAAAACTTTTATAAAATGGTTACAAGCCTTTGATTGAAAATTTTTACCTAAATTGATCTGATGTCTCTTTCCTCTCCTCCTGCTAGCTTTGTCTCTATTTCATTCTTATTTCAAAAAACCATTTAAGAAAAAAATCATTGAGTCTAGTAAAAATTCACTATAGCTATAAAGAATAAAATCATAACACATTGGATTGTAGGGACAAATGTGATCAAAATGAGGGAGAAGAACTGAATTTGGGATGGAATCAGGGTATATGGAGTAGCCATTAGAGGATTAAATAAGCTTATTGGTTGAATAGGCCAAGAGCTTATGATATGGTAGGGTGGTGGGAATAGAGAAAATGGTAGTGATTATGGTTGAGGAATTGAATGTGAGCATTGCCAAAATGGATTCACTTATCAAAATAATTGAAGTAATATCATTCAATATGACCAAGAAATGGATGTTGAAATGGAAACAATTAGAGTCAAAACAATTTGAGTGGAAAAATTTGGGGTGGAAGCAAGGGAAAAACTTACTAGGGGAGGAAGGGAAGTAGCTTGTTTTTGTACCCTAAAGGATTCCTCCCTATTCCTTTTTTTCTAGAGGCTCAATTCCCTAAACTAGGTTTTTCTTCTTCTTCAAACCTTCACTTGACCTGACTTAAACTTGCTTCCCTTTTTACTATACCAACTATTGAAGTACCTATTATGGAAATGCAACAATGGTAGAAGGTTCATGGATAGGGTCTACGATTAGGGATTCCTTGGATTTTGGTGGGGTGTCCTCTAAATGGTATATTCTCATGGCCAACAACCCCACCATTTCCACTATCTAACCCATCTTGGCACCAATTTCTTCTTTAATACTTTTATTCATTGAGTGCTCTTAGTGTCTAAGTGTTTTTTACTGTATAGCTTGATAAATTTTTAATATTCATTCAAATTATCATAAGTTGTAACAATATCCCCAATAACCTACCTAAAATTCCACCATGCATTTATATTTTCCTTATTTCAATGCTCCTCCCTTAGGATCTACTTCTTTTTGGACCTAATGTGGGTTCTAGAGTTTTCCTAGTACCTTTTTGGATAAAAGGTTTCATGAGAACTTGGATTTTAGGGTGGATTTATGATTAAATTAATTGGTTGTGTTCCTACCACCTCCATTGGGTTTCTATGGGCCACAATATTAGGTCTTGGCTCATGAAAAAAATTCTTTGAGGTTTTGATGCTTGTCAACTAGGCAATGAACTTGCCCTCAGGGTTATATTTTCATTCATCTTTGATTGTTTCCAACCCTAGATCCTTCAAATTGTTTTCTAGGGTAGGTATTTACTTCCTCTTAACCAATGTTACACCATCAAGATTAAGAGAAGGCTTATAAATCTATTTTTTCCCTTTCTACTCTGTTATGCCATGTCAATAACATCCATTTGTCTCATTAGCTCTAAGGTAAAAACCCTATCCGACATAGATTTGGGTAGCTGATAGATTGATAAATTAAATTCATAGAGCCTAAAAATAGTGATGTCTTCCAAAAAATATCAATCCTCTCTAAATATAAACTACAAAATTTTGAGGTTAGACACTAAAATGCACTCCAACATTTGCCCTTTCAAATCCACCAACATGGGAGTAAAATAATTTAACAAAACTATAATATGAAGAGGAGATACTAAGGACCTCTATCCTAAAATAAAAAGGTTGCATGTGCCTAGATTCATTCACTAGATTTATATTTAATTTTTTTATATAACTTGGTATTAGGAATGAGACAAAATGAGCCAAAAATACTAAAAAATTAAAGACTTAGGTGTCTTTGAATTTTGAAAATCTATCATGAATATTGAAATCAAAAATCACCCTTTCACTCTTGGGTGTGTACCTTATAATGTGAATAATATCTAGTTGAGCTATAATTACACTCTTATCATTTTCCAATACAAAATTGAATGCTAGCATGCTCAAATATTCCCTCACACTATCATTGAAAGCTATGATAATCAAGGAAAATTTTGATAGTGAGTTATTTTAATTTTGGCACACATTATTCAAGAACCCAATATTATCTTGGATAGCTATGTAGTACCTGGTTGCACTCTCTAGACTCACCCTATGGCCTCCCAAACTCTACCAATAATATTTTACAAATAACATGCACGATGACAAAAATTCTAAAACTCTTGTTGCCTACTCTAACCTCTCAATCCTGGACATCATATTACTTGATACATGTAGCTACTTATAGTAGTTATGAACCTAGGGCACCATGTATTGAGCCAAGCCATTAGTTCATATTCTTACCCCAAAGGATTTGGGATCCTTAATTTTGAATCTTTAAAAATCTCTCTCCCTTGGGTTCTTGGTATTTTTGGACAATTTAGAATCTACTACGCTATCAACTGAGTCCCTACCTAACTCGGGGACTATGAATTTGAAGAACTTAAAATTGCATTTTCCTAACCAATGTGGAGGAAGAGGCTGAAGATACACCTAAAGTGGAACCAATGGAAGGGTCTGGTCTAGATTCTAGTTGGCAAGTTGTGGTAGTCTACCTCCTTGCCTCAATGGTTAGTATTGGCTCCTTTGAACACCCCTACACTTGCAAAATTTATCACTTACAATTTTTCTTCTACAAATATTAGCTTTGAAGTTAAAATAGCACTCATTAATTTGAATGCTTAGGACCTAGTCAAAAATAGATGAAGGCAAGATGCTCTTTACATAGACTTCCACATCAAAGATCGAGGCACTTACCAGCATTGAATTCATGTTATGTGAGTTCACTCTTTCCTTCTACAAAGCTAGTAGGAAGTGACTTCCACATTTACTAGTATTACATTCATGTTATGTGAATTTACTTCCTTTTTCTAAAAATCCAATGGTAATATATTACCACCTTTTCTAAATAATGAATTCCTATTCTTGACACCAACTACCAATTTTTCAGCATTTAATTCACCCTACACAAATTCATTCTTCCTCCATGCAAAGTTGGTGGAAAGAAACTACCATCCTTTTTAGCATTCACTGATTAGATGGTCTGAGGGTCTTACTTATTGGATAATTAGATAATTATCACTATCTTGAGGAGCCACTTGTATTTATTATTTTATAAAACAATGTTGCTTTTCAATGATTCGATCATCCAGTTTGTGCTACCTTGGTCTTGGGCCCTTCTTTGATAACTCTTGATTGAGTGTGCACTCACCATGTATCATCATCAATAGCATGGGATAATGAACCCAAAAATATATTTACAAGATAGGGAATAAAATTTGGATAAGTGTGATACAAATCTACAAGAGAGAGCCTTACAAATAGGATGACTTGTGGATCTTCTCACTTTGATGATTTTATGGTTGTCGCTACTCGAGAAGAAAAATCTCCACTTAAAATATTCAAAATCATGTAGACCATTGATATTGATCAAGTTGGAGTTTTCAATGATACAGATTGCCTTTGAAAACATTTAAGTCTCTTACATAGATATAAAGATACCCACAATCACATGATCAAATGAATATTTCCAATCAATGGTGCAAACCAAGCACCTAAAATTATAACCTATTAAAAATAAAAATCAAAATATTATGCTAAGTATGATATATACAAGAGTTTCCCTCTAATTGTGGTCATGGGTAGCTCTTCAAGTAGATCCTATTTACTAAGATCAGTAATGCATAACCATCAATCATTGAGAGCTCAAATTAATTCTCCATCTTGTAGGTGGTGATGATGTGAGAGCCACTCCAAAGAATCAAATTTATTGTGATATCCTAGTTTACTCCTATCTTTATCCCATTTGAGTACCTTATTTTCAACCTTGAAATTTTGAGGGGCTACATTTTTATTAAAACTTTTAAACTAACCCTTGATTATTTAGAAATTATTCTCTATTTTTTCTCTCTGTTCTTCAAGTCTAATAGCTCACCCATTCTTATGGTTATGGCATCATTTTTATAGAGTTCTAGTTGATGAAGTAATTGTAGTATTAAAAACTCTATGGACATAGGCAATCTCTTTTCCTTTACATAGAATAATATGCAAGGTGAACATCCTATGGTCTTTGAAGTAATTCTATCTACCCATTATGCTCTTCTAAGATGGAGGTTTCTGATTCTTTGAACTAGTTATCTTTAAAATCTTTATTAGATTCTTATTGGTCAATTTTGTTAGACCATTCTTCTAAGGATAGTAGTTTGAGGAAGCCTTTAAATATATGTCATAGTAGAGGGGAAAATAGGTAATTTTAGACACAATAAAATACCTTTACATTATCTATGATGATAATGTTTAGGATATCAAATCTAGTTACAATCTCCTCCAAGAAATCTTCTTTTTACTAGATTCCTTTAATGAGACTGCTTTTGTCCATTTTGTAAATAATTAGTGGTACTAAGAACCCATTTGTGACTTGCACTTAATGGTGGATTAATAATATCAATGAAATCTAATCTCCATTAGGAGAATGACTTGTCTAATGCTATGGGTTTCAAATGCATGGGAACATTCCTCTTATTTCTAGAGAAAAACTTAAACTTATCACATTTCCTTACCCATCATTGAGCATCTACAAATATGCTATACCAATAATACCCAACTCTCATTATTTTTGTATAGTAGCTTAAGATAAAAATGGCCTCTTGAGAATCCTTGATAGAATTATTGAAGTGGGGAGTGAATTTGATCCATTTTAACACATCTCAATATAACAATATTAAAGTTCATCCAAAATAAAACACCTTCAATGAGAACATAATGGGCATTTTGCAGTTTGAATGCCCTCCTTTGATCCCTATTCAGATCATATGGATATTGACATGTTTGCATTTACCTGACTCTCTCATAAACCCAGTCCTATACCTTTCCATTTGAATTAACAAGCACACATCCTTGTCAACTTCCACATCTGGAATATTTTTATGTAGTCCTTAGTGTAAGGTTTTCTCCTTGATTAATTTTATTGGTTCAACCTATATAGCATACTATAGAATATTATTAATTCATACTACTTGATTTTCACTTAATTATCCATCCATTATGTATTACTTTATGCTTGAGTGGATGACAAACAATGATCTTGTTGTTATATACCAAGTATCTAAATTTATTCAAAGCTTTGATCAACACATATACCTATTTTTCAATAAAATTATCCCTCCTCATAGAACTTAAAAGTTTGATTTAAAAATTCAATTGGGTGTTCATTTTTACTATCATCCTTTTGGGTAAGCAGTGTTGCAATGTTGAACTCACTCCCATATGCATAGAGGATGAAATATTTATTGAAATTTGGGTTTTATAGAACTAGAGACTCTAATACAACTTACTTTATTTCTTAAAAAAATCCTTCCTTAGTCCACTTAAATTCCTATTCTTTCTTCAACATATAAATTATGGGTCTAATAATACCTGCAAATTCTAATATAAACCTTCTGATAAATTTTGTTTTACCAAAGAAATATTGAAGGTTTTTCTTATGATAGGGTAATGATATTCTAACAATGGTCTTAATCCTATTGGGGTCAATGTCAACACCTTCTTTTGATACAATATGGCCTAATATTTTACCTTGAGGAACACAAAAGATACATTTTTTGGGGTTGAAACAAACACCAAACTCTTGGTAGTATTTGAAAACCTTGTCAAAGTGTATAAAATAATCCTCCTTTTACTTGGAGAAGACAATTAAGTCATCTAAATAGACCAAGATTATTTTATTGATCATATTTGAAAGTGATGTCCATGGCTCTCTAAAATGTAGCACTAGCATTGGATAGGCCAAAAGGCATTCATTGATATGCAAAGGTGCCCCATTTAGTTATGAAGGTTGTCTTATGTTGATCTTTATCCTTCACCCATACTTGATTATAGCCAAAGAATCCATCCAATAGGGAGAATCTGTCAAAACTAGTAACAATCTAGAAAATCTAGTCCATTATGGGTAAGGGGTAGTTATCCTTTAACAAATCTTTGTTCAGGTCCCTAAAATCAACACATAGCATAATCTATCCATTCTTTTTTCTCATAAGCACTAGATTCGATACCCCTATGGTATGATTGAGGGATATATAATCCTTGATTTGATTAATTTAGATAGTTATTTTCTCATAAGAGGCTCAATATTAAGATTAATGGGCCTCTACTTTTGCCTCAAAGGTTTAGCCTTAAGATTTAATTTTATTATATGTTGGATTATATATTTATTGTAGAATTTTGGGTCTTCATAATTCCATGATATCACTCTATCATAATTTTGGTATAGGTAGATCAGAGATTCCTTCTCCACTCAAGTAAACACTTTAACCAGCTTTAGAGTTTACCTTGGGGTGACCTCTACCTCTTGGAAGTCTTCTTTATCAGTAATAATCCCTCTCTTTCCTTTGAAATAATAATCTAGACTGAACAAGGACTCTAATGTAGCTAACCCTTTTGGAAGGTTTTTAGACTTCAATAGTGTGATTTGATCCTCTTATGCCTCTTCAACCTTGGGGCTTATTTCTTCTATAAATTTAGTTACTTTTTGGATGAAATGAATAATGTGTTCATTGCTATCAATTACTTGCCAATGTACCTCATTATCTAGAACTATTGACCTTATCACTGTTAGAGTTAAAGTGCACTATGCCTTCACCTTGACACTTGTCAGTTTCTCTTGACAAGTGTCATGTGTTGAATATAGGCTTATGCCTATATATTGTAACCATTTTTATCAATAAGATCAATCCCATTAGTTTTCCCTCCTAACATTTGGTATCAGAGCAGGCTTTACCTGCCCTGTGAAACCCCTTGAGGGGGGATTTCCCTCATGGAAATCTTCCCTCCCCCTGATTTTTTCTTTTTTTTCCTTTTTTTTTTTTAAGTTTTTTTTACCGAGGGAGTATGCTCTCCATCATTTGATGGATCAGAAACCAGATGGTAAAAATATTAAAAATTGGGAGGTCATTTTATTTTTTTCTTTAGTTTTCCATGCAGATCCGTTTCATTTGGAGGTAACCTTATTTCGGGTAGCACGGTTTGTCCTTGGAGCTCTGAGGGCAGATCTGTGCTGGTGCACAGGTTCACTTTACCATATGTGGATGAAAGTGAATCATTAGGCTATGAAGTGATGCCATTTCAAAGGGTGTGAAGTGATAGCGGATTGGGGCCTTATTCTCGTGGAACTGTTCTCTTCATTCTATTATCGTCGGGACTATTGTTTCAACTGCCAGTGAAGTCTTGAAAAGTGGAGTTTCGATGATGGCAACAAACGGATGGAGCATTGTCGTTAAAGGACCCATGGTATTTGACGGCAATATGAGCTTCAAAGAGGAGCAAAAGCTTACGAACGAGCCTCTACAAACTAAATCTGGGTTCAAATCCATCGATATAATGGACGCCAAACTATGGAGACGCCGACACCGTTGCTGTTGTTGCTGTTGTTGCTTCTCCTGCCTCAGAATCCTAGTCGCTTTCGTCATAATCATCATCGTCCTAGCGCTTAGGTGGAATACAACTACCTCCCTCCACCATATACATTCGCACTGAGATATTTTTTAGTTTTTTTTTAGTTTTGGTAGTTCTGAAGTGCATGGCAACTCTAATTCTTTTGGAAAGGGAACCAACCTATTTTATTTTTGGATCTGTGCATGGCCTGATCAACCTGCATTTCCGGTCATGATGATTTCTTCGTCCTACCACCTGCAAATGGAGACCGTTTGAATGCTTTTCTACCAACCCACTTCCCAAACCGCCTCTGCGTCGCATTGGAAACTCAGATTGGAGTCATTCAAGATGGACCACTCTGGCAAATAAGTGGAATGTGGTGATTGTAGAACTGGGTCGATGTTTTTTTGAGGAAATAAATGGTGGAAGATGCGTCTTGTGTGGCGTCAAAAATTCCCTGCGTGGTTGAAGCTTCAGAAAGTCCATTTTGCTCTCGGTCTCGACTGCTGCAAGCGACCGTAGGGCGTTTGAATTTGTGCGGAGCATCAAGGCCTTAAAGCCCCATCGTTGCTCATTGGGGACTTAAGCGGCCCCGTTAGCTGGGGAGATCTGGAGGATCGAAGGGATGGCATTTCCAACAGGGGTTTCGAACCCTGGCCCTACCTATGCAAAGCTTCCAAGCATTTGAAGTCTAGCTTGTCAATAATTTCTCATTGAACTTTTAATTTTTTGAGGTTCAATGATGGGTAGAAGCTGCTATGATGATGTCCTCCGTAGTCAAAATTTTGTCATAATTTTAGTTTTTTGCAGACCATTTTTAGTTTTAAATACAGCTCACCAGGTGATAACACATCGTTCGAGGTGGGTAATAGTTTCAAAATGGTACTATAGTTAGCAATAGCATTTGCCATGTGGCCTTGTGCATGAGAGGCCCACATGGCCTATTTTTTTATATAAGGGAACTTGATAAAATGGCCGACAAGATATTTATGGCCCATGAAATTCTTTAGTGGCACTAACTATTTTTTTTAATGCTCTATGTTTTTCACATGGGAAGTGGCATATGGAAGGCCCACATGGCCTGTTTATTGTAATTTTCAAATTTTCAGAGATGATGGCCAACATGGCCTATGTAATTCCCCTGCGATGGAAATTGAGTCTGTCTTTTTATTTCGTCACAGTGCGATGCCAAGAATATGATATTCCTGATTTATTTTTACTGCCTAAATAGGTATGGTATTGGTTTCCACATGTTGAAAGCCCCATTCTAATACAAGTATAGGTGTATTTATAGTCGTTGGAAATGTTTTTCCATGATGGACATAATGGTGGTGTCATATTGTAATTTTGAGGCTATTTCACTTCAGTTTTTTAGCCTCAAAGTTTTTCTACCTTGGAGTGCACTCTCGGTTGAACCCGACACTCCCAAGGTAATTTCATATGTGATATTTGTACCTAGTGATCTTTTCTATACACTTGGCGAATGCAGTGGCTGGTTACCCATGCATTTCGGTGGGATGACATGGTCACCATAAGGACACTTATACTAGGGACTATAGACAAAGACACCCTAGACTCTATCCAAGGTTTTTTCAGATCTACTTCTGAAGACTACAGACGAAGACACTTCAGAAGATTCTCTTCTTTTCTTCTTCTCTCCTCCTATTTTGATCTATGGCTCATTTTATTGTATTGAGTGCATTTTCGGCAGAGACCGACACTCTTATATGGCTCATTTTTCCTTTGTATTAGGTGCATTTTTGGCAGAGACCGACACCTTCTAGATTGAGTTCACCATAAAGAGAGATTTGATATTTATGGTGAATCTAGTCAGTGACCTACGAGAGGCAACATACTCTGAGGATGACCTGCAGAGGCAACAGACCCAAAAGTGGCTGACCCTGAGGCACCCATGATGACCTTGAGGCACTTAGACGGCTGACCTAGTGGCAATAGACTCATGGAAGTGGCTGACCCTGAGGCAACAGACCGAGATGTATACACAGTGAATCTAGCATTATTCATAGTTGGAGATCCAAGCGCAAAGAGCACGAGCCTAGACCAAATCAGCAATAAGAGAGGATGATAGGTTGTTTTAGAGAAGTCAACATTAAGGGGGAAATGTTACCTAATGTTGATTTGTTTTGTTTCTTCTTTAGTTAGGATAGTGCACTTTAAGGGGGAATGTTAGAGTTAAAGTGCACTATGCCTTCACCTTGACACTTGTCAGTTTCTCTTGACAAGTGTCATGTGTTGAATATAGGCTTATGCCTATATATTGTAACCATTTTTATCAATAAGATCAACCCCTTCAATTTTAGTCCCAACAATCACTTACTTCATGTGTTGTTGATTTTACCTTAAATCATTCAAGGATCAAATTGTGATCCTATGACTGCCATTTGGTCAACATCCATGTTTTGGCCCCTCAAGATAACTTTAAAATTTATTGCATCAAAGACTTCAATCAAATCCCAAATCCTATGTTTATAAGACCTTATTAGTTTATTCTTGAACAAGCATTTAGATTTCACCTATTTAATTACCATCTTGATATCACCAAACTTTTATAATATTTTGATACCTTTATTTTCTACAAGTTGGAGGTCATGCACCAATATCCCATACTTAGTGACATTATTTGAGCAATTGAATTGTAATTGATAAGACTACAATATCATTTATTATTTTGCTTAAAAAAATAGACACTAGCATTGACTTACCTTTTGCTCTTGATACCATAAAAATATAGTCTTCACATGTTAGGTCTTCTTCAATTTTCATGATCTTGAGGATAGAGGGATTCTCCTCTTGAATCAAGTAAGTACCCATACCTATTTTCGAGAAGACTTTATATGGATTAGAATCCCAAATTTAAGCTACCCATTGGTCCATTTGATCATTGGAAATAGAAGAATGAACTTCATCAAAAAAATAAGTCTAACCTAGACTACCCTTCCTCTGTAATGAAGTTTTGATCAATATCTAGCTTGATTGAAGGCACATGTTCAACATGATGTATATATAGAGGTTTTGGTAGGATATTTAGCTTAGTTATATACCAAGCTCTTAATAATATATGTATCCAATATAGAGATATTAACCTCCTATTTTAGCAGTGAATCCTCTTGACAAATAGATATTGAAGGTAGATGAGAGTTCAATCATTGCATATCCTAAGAAACTATGAATTTTGGGTAAGCATATAGTGTAAGTGGAAGTTTCCTTACCATTTGAAATATTTGAATAGGACTTCCATATAACTAAAAAACCTCTTTATTAAAAAGCTCATATGTAATCCTTAATGCATATACCACCTGTTTAGCCATAACTAAAGTGTTTGACCCAAAATCTACCATAGAATTATGAATCAATTTGTCACCATAGACTACAACCAAGTAAAATGGTATAGGTTTACCTCAGCTTGCCTTAGGGTCAGATACTTGAAGAATTGTAGGTGACTTATGCTTACCTAATGCCTTATGTCTCTCCAAATATTTCTCTAAGTATTTTATCCCAGAGAGGCATGGGTATAGTGGACTTCTTTAGATGATCTACTATGTTAAATAATATGATATATTGGAACCTATAAGTGGTGCTTGATACCCATTGAAGTCTATTCCTCTCTACTATAGGATAGGTAATTCTAGTTTTTCTAAGAATTAGCTCATGTTAATTAGATATCTCAAAGACGTCCCTCTTGGTAACCACCAAGATATTTTACCTATTTTGATCAGGTATGACAAATGGGGAAGTGCCTTGTCTAGGATTAGCTTAGTTTTTCTTTACTCCTCTATTAATTTCCTTTTGGACCTAGTCATATAATCATATTGGACCTATGGCCTTCTTGGTGATGAAGTACTTACCCCATCTAATACAGTGGACACTTCTTTTTCATCCTAAGTTATTAAAGTCTACTTGGTATTATGGAGTTTGTTTCTAAAAGAGTGTTTTATGATTGAACATGAGTGGATTGGATCTAAATTTTTGAATCCATCCCTAAGCAAGCAATAGGTTAATGAGCATGTGCAACTCCATTTTGTACTATTATGGTTTACTAAGGAACACCTTCAGGATAAGCATTGGAAGGATGGGTGTCTAGGTAGGTGTAGTGTCATGCATTAGAAGGATGGGTGTCCAGGTAGGGGTAGCTCCATGCATTGGAATATTCCACATAATTATTCTGCATGGGGATTATATCCCTAATAGGGTTAGGGATAATCTATTGTAATGAGAGCTACATAGGCACTTTTTGTTTATTTGAGTTTTGGTGTTGGTTTACATTCCTATTGGGATGAAAATAGGAACCCTTATATCCTTGGTCATTCTGAGGGGGTCTATAACCTTGAATATTTTTCTAGAATAAAGGTCTCTAATTATTTTGATATGGGAGTATTTGTACATTATGTTGTAACCTAAGGACTATGACCTCATTAAAAATAGTTCTAAATTATTCATCTCATCAAGATCATTGGAGAAGTAAGACTTTGTAGAGTGATACTTCAAAGTAGGAAGAAAAGTATAGAAGGAATCAGTTGGAAAGTCATAGGATATATAACAAAATATGGTTGGTAAGGTGGTTGAATTTTTGGGAGCAAAGGCAAAGGGATCTAGGTTTGGTAATCTTAGTTGACCTTGATATGTCCAAATAAGAAGCTAGTTCTAGGGTCTCCTTGTCCATATGATATTTTTTGACCATATGGCATTTTATATATGGGTGGATCCACTTGAACATATATCAGTTGTAACTTGTAACATTATATTGTTTGATAATGACAATATAATGTTTGATTATTGTCATTATCAAACATTATATTGTATGTTTTGTTCAACTAATTAATTTGGAGTAAATTTTTTATTTTGGTTAGGCACAAACTATTATTTTTTATAAATTTGTTGAGGATTAGGATTCTATACTATTTTTTGATTATGTATATTTTGTCTATTTTGAGAGTTTTGTTGATATTATAGAGTACGTTAATTGGGAATGATGTTCAATTTTTTAAATAATTGTTGTTGACCTTGGGGAGGCAATAAGTATTGAGGTAACTATTGAATTTAGATGGTTTTTTATCCTTATGAAACTTCTTGTTTTTTTCAATGAGTTTACACATATTTTTATGAGGGGTCATGGTCCCCTCATACTGAGTGGGGTTTGAACCTTGGACCTCTCAAAGAGAAGCCAAAGCCCTTACCATTGCAGTAATCTTACAACTATTTATGAAACTTCTTATTGGTTTGATGAGAATTATCAATTTTGTGTAACATTCTAATTATATGATAGAATCTACAAAGTTAGTTGATTTTGTATATTTTTTCTAATTTATTGACCTTGTTGGGGTTTTCCCATAGACTAGTTTTCTAAGTTATGTCAACCATGCATGCCATATTGGTAAAAAATACATTTTATTTGATTAGAACACTTATTTGTTGGCTTGACCCAATTTACTATTGACTACTACTAGTTTTTTGATATAACCTTGTTGGTTTGAAATAACTTGTTGATTTGGTGTAGTTGGTTGTTGACTACCTAAGACTTGTTATTGATTCAATATGATTTAATTTTGTTAAATTTGTGGTTTGGTTGCTATTTTTTTGTGAATATGTAGGACCTATAATACTGAAGTATGGGTTTATAAGACATGGCTAAGGTGGTAGTTCAAGTAGCATGTCATATAATGGATTTGTTATAGTAGTTTTGAGGATAGGCTTAGTAGCAGTCTAGGCTTGACTATTTTGCATTGTGGTTGGGACTTCTTAGCCACTAGTTTTCCTTATTGAGGTATAAGGGTTAATATATACTAGTGTATTTGTATATTTTAATGATGTTTACATGTAAGAAATATCTAAATTTATATTAGGATTAGCTAAAATTATCATTGTTTTCTTTTCTTTAGACTCACTTATTTTGGAGGTTATTATATTCCTTCTAACTCTTGTATCCAAACTATAATTATGGGTTTCTTCCCCTTAGTACCCTTCTTCTAGTAAGTAATAAATCTAACTAGATTAATCTCTTATACTATTTATCATAATTTTAATAGTGTATTCATATCCATCTATACTTTTATGGATTGAATTCATCATACCTAAAAATATTAAAAATTAGCTTTAAGACCTTAAACAACTAGTTTTAGAGAGCATATCATTCCTTAAGAGATCAAATCATTCTTTCATAAGGGAGCAAATTAGTGCTTACAAAGCTTGGATAAAATTTGAAATCCTTTATTTCAAAATAAATTGCATAGTCAAAAAATCTACCAATTGGGTGTTCAAGTAGGTCAATTTGTTATATTCAAGGTTTATTAGGTTCAACAAAGTAAATTGCTCTTTGATGATGAATTGGTTGATCTAAAACACACTCAGGTTAAATTTAGAATTTTTGTGGAAGCTATGGAGTGAATTTCTCTTGGAGAATGAATCAATATCACAAGATTTATGAATATTTTGGGGCAATTTATCTTATATGTAGAACAACTGACTCTAATATGGATTTGATAAAATTTTAGAATGACTTAGGTAAGACTAAGAGGTAACTCATAAAAAAAGTGAACCATATGTAATGGATTCTATGGTATTAAAATATGGCCGCACCCATGTTACATCATGACCACATAGTGGTATTACAATAGATTAGCAATTATGCATGTATTGTTTATAAATAATTGAATAATGGATTCCTCCTTAAAAGTCAAGGAATTTAACTAGTTGAGCTAATAACATTTGATTTTTTAAGATTCGCCCAAGATATTGAACCTTGGATTAAGACATGAAATTCCTCCCTCCAACTAATTGATCTAAACCCAAAGGGTGACCATTTGAGAGTGAATTGCTCTCATGTAGAGTTGGAGTTTTAGAGGTGACTTGAAAATTTTAAAAATCTTTTGACAACAATTAATAATTCCTAAGTTTCAGTGAACCACATCTAAAGGCTATTCTATCGTAGAGTGAATCATTTTTATATTGAGTGAGCAAATCACTCTTCTAAGGATTTAGTGAGTTTTTTTTAATGTTTTGATAAACTTTAAGGTAAATATTCACATGTATGAAAAAATAAGTCTCATGAACATCAATAAGCCTCAATTAGTAAAAAATGCATTGAAAACTAAATTCTATGCAATAATGATGAAAAATATTTAGGGATTTGATGTGGAATCTTGAACCAATGTAAATTATCAAGTTATTTAAAAATATTATCATTCATGAAATGTTGTGACCTAAGAAATTCAATTTTCTTAATTAATATAAAATGACTAGATCTAAATTTGAAATAAGCATATTTGAAAATTTATTTTTGGGTTATGGTAGATACAATATTGTAAATAAACTATTTAATAGATTTAAATAAATTTAAAGCAATTTTGAATAGATTTAAAATGTAAGTGCATATGGAGCAGGTTTAATTTCATATGGAATTCACACTTATGGTCCTACCAAAACTATTGATTTGTGAAATCATTTAATAAAATGCATGCACCTACAACATTGTGATTCAGTATATAAAGGGCATCAAGTAAAACCTAAATATATATATTAAAGAGTGAAATCCCAACTAAACTAACCGATATAAACTAATATATTACATAATCACCATATGTTGTATTATAGTAGCTATTATCCATGTATCGCTTGCCAATATTTGAACCTTGGTCTCCTCCTTGAAAGTTGAGGAATCTAAAAAATTGATATAATGTTATTTAATACCATTTCTACAATATTTGATCATCAAGAGTAGCTCTGATATTCTAAAAATACCCAAAGGATCCTTACAAATTAGTTCTTATCTCAATTTATAATAAAAGTATTTAATTATTAGCTAAAATAAAATGATTTTACTCCTAGTAAATTTTAATTTGGCAGCATCTTTCATAAAAATTGATGCTTAGACAACTAAAATAACCTCTAAATTTATTATATATGACGTTAATACTTCTAATTCCTCCACTAGAAATACTAGAAGACAAAAAAAATTAATTTTTAGGTCACTACCTCAAACATCATGTGCTAAATTTATTTCTTTTTTTATTTTTTGCCTTAGGAAGTGATTTGCTCTTTATGATGATAACAATTCACTCTCTTGATGTGATAATGATTTAATCCTAGGTATGTGAGTGAATACCTTCTAGGCTTGGCTAATTATACACTTAGATATGTCTCATTCTCCTTTTTGTTGGGTTGCCTTCAGGTTTCAATTTTTAGTGAGATCAATACAAATTTTTCCTCCATCTCTATTTGCATGACTTATTACTACTACAGCACAGTGGCACTAGTTAGAAAAATATAGATCCTACTAAAGTGGGAATCCAAATGCAACCAATATGTTCTTGAGGACAATAATTATAGGCAAAGATTCTATTCCTAGTGGAAAGGACATTCTCATAGGGAATTTGTGCATATTATATTAGAGACATAGATATTACACAAGTTTCACTTCATCCACTTAAGCCCTTCTAGTTATCATATCCTTGTTAAATACTATAGTCACTAGAGGTGGATCATCATCCATAGCTAAATAATTAGTAACAATTGTAGATTTTATGGGAAACTTTAAGACCAAATCTGAAAATATGACCATCTAAGTATCTTCCCTTGTAAATTGTATATAAAAAACCTCATAAGAGCCTAGGATAGTATGCATGTGGTCATGAATTTGAGGCTCACTCATTTCCATTCCATCTAGAATATTTCAATTCAAGATAGAGAATATTGAAAGGACTCATTTGAAGTTTCTCTTATCCAATGATTTTATATTCCTCATGATAATTTTAAGGAATGACTCTTCTATCTAGAGAGTGGCCTTTTTCATTTCAAATATCTTAGATAAAATCACTACTTTAATTGGTGATTTCATCAAGGAATAAGTATTCATTTTAATTGGTTATATGGGATTCAAACAAGCCTCACCTGTATTACATCATCACCACATAGTGGCATTACAATAGAGCTTAGATATTATCCATGTATTGCTTGACAAGATTCAAATCTAGATATCCTCCTTAAATGTTGAGGAATTAAACCTATTGAGCTAATACCATTTGATTCATCAAGGAATAAGTTACTTTAGTAGATTCCTTAAGTTTTTATTAGCAGTCTTCTCATGAACATTTCCAGACTTGGAAGATAATTTTCCATATTTAAATTGCTCTTTAATCAGAAGAGGAGCATTAGGAATACTATCATAATTGCTATATTGTTTTTTTATTGAATAGGATTTATGTATTTCTTGTTTCTTAATTTTTCTTTTCATATTTGGTTGAATATTTTTCTTACATTAGGCATTCCCCTACTAATTGTAGTAATTTTTTGTTATGGTAATTCAAAAGTCTCATGTTGAAGTTATATTATATTGGCATACTTAGACACAATATAATTAGTATAAATAAATTCCCCATTATCACCCTTAGGTTAGGCATATTATTGATTTACTAATTGGGATTTCTATTATTGGTTTTGAATAATAGCAAGTTTTTGTTACTTTTGACTCTAAACAAGCCTCTATTGCTAGTTTTGGTTACCATGACATCTATTACTATTTTTTTTACTAAAAAAGGTTTTGGATAGATTGGGGTTGTTATGTAGGATTGCGTAATGAACTGTTACACAAAATCTCAAGGTGAAAGTGAAATCCGAATACACTAGGATCATAACATTCCCACCCACTTCAATACTAGACTTTGAACGGTGGGCCTGAATCTCCATCCACTCCCAAGAAGGGGCTTTAGCATGGCAAACCTTAATTCCCACCCACTCTACAACTCGAACCTGTGTGGTTGCTCTAATACCAAATGTAACGAACCGTTACACCAAAACCTCGATGTGGAAGTGAAATCCGAATACACCAAGATCATAATAGATTGGAAGTTGAGGCATATTGCTAATAATAATTTATAGAGTACTATATATCCCTAGCCATTGATATTGAGTGTGATCACACCTCTTTTCTTGAATTTTCTTTTGCTCTTCATACTCTTCCATTCTATCCTTTATAAATTTATTTAGATCAAATTTATGCCTAAATATCTATTTGATATATATATATAATAAGTTCATCACATTCATAACGATGATGTCTACATATTCTATGCCAAAAATAAAGTTCTTTGAAAGATCATACAATTGTATGGCTTTAGATTAGAACCATAGACATAAGGTCAAATTCAAAGAGTTTGGAAAATTATTTTAATATCATCAAAGGTCCATTAAAGGGATACATTTGATTTTGGTCTATTTTTAGCTTTAGTGATCATGTTAATAGGAATTCCAACAATCTCTATATCATGGATATTATCTTAAACAATAATATTATAAACCCCATCACCTAAAATATTTTTTTTAGAGTTCTCAAGTTTGAAATATTTTGAATTACCTTATGTTCATAATTTTTTAAGACAAAAACTATAATCTTATATAAGGAGGTTAAACCACAAGGGTTGTGTTCATGTATCTTAGATAGACTAGATTCCCTTAAGCCTTTAATAAATATAGAAGGAATGACCTCGTTAGACATTTTCAAATTTAGCATTACACTTCAACTTTTCACAGTTCTTATAATATTCTCCTATAGGCTCACTAGACCTTGTTTATGTTGAAGGAAAGCATTCAAAGCTTCAACAAGTGATAAGTATTCATAAAATTCCTATTTCAATTTATCTATAAAGGACTTTAGTCTATCAACAAAGTATTTAGACAAAGATAAAATCAATCCAAAGCATGACCTATAAGTTCCCTAGTCATTAGTTTCAAAATGGTTGGTTTATTTTCTAACCATTCATAATAAAAAGTAGCAAACTAATTAATGAAGGTTTTGGGCTTTGCTATTACCATTAGAAAAGAATGTTGGGACTATTTCATTCAAGATAATGGATTCTACCTCTAGAGCTAGGGTTTGACACTAATAATTTTTTATTATGGTGTTTGAATATATGAATAGATTCCTTTTAGGATTACATGGAGGAGGGGGAGGGTATTGATATCTAAAGGATGAGTAGGAGGAACAAGGGTTTGAACAAAAATATTCTTATTGCTATTATCCAAAACAATGTTTCATCATTTTCTACATCAAGGCTTCCTATAATTATTAGAGGTCCCTCGCTATATTTGCAATGATTGTATAAATGTTAATATCATTTAATTGTTATATTGAAAGATTAATGTTAAAGAGGATTCTTTAGATGAATGTCCAATGTGATTATACATAGATGAGATAAAATAAGGGTGTTGTTGTTGTTGGAAAATATCACATGTTTACTATTACTTAGTAGTTAAGTCACCACACTAAGTGGACCTTTTATTGACATAATCACTACAATAAGCAACAACCTTGATGTTTTCACTTTAAACACTAGAATCACAAGCATGACCAAAGGTAAAGATACCATGAATTATGTTATACATTTCTTGATATTGCTTACCATAAGAACACATTATAAACTTATTACTAGTAGATTGAATCCAGGCTTTAATGAATACTTTATTCACTTATTTTAGGTTTTTTGGGGGGTGCCCCTCATAATGGTTAGACTTTTTTGGCAAGTTTTTTCCTTGAATTGAGCTAGGTGTTTTTATTCTTCTTCTCCATATTGGGTGACATCTTCCAAATAAACTTCTTCTTAGTTTAGAGTTGTCCCAAACCCTATATGCTTAATAATATAGGGATCGTGAAAACAATAATTTATTTTAGAACCATCTTGGATAACATTTTTCTTGGACCTAGTTATTCTACCAACACCTTGAAAATAAGGGAAAGCCATAATGAAAGGGGCAGACAAATGGTAAAATTCTAGATTTTAAAATTTGAACTAAACCTAAGGTAATACATAAAACAATAGAACCTAACAAAATCTAGTGGTTATTATTTTTTAGTAAGTTTGACTTGTTATCTAATACATATGACATTATGGAAATTAATATTTTTCTTGTCACATAACAAGAAAAATGAAAACCCAATTCAATTTATTCTCGAACCAATTTATGTAGAATTTGAAGAGCTTTAAAATGAGTGGTCATATAAAGAAATCCAATAAATACTAAGGGAGTTATGACCATGTGAAGTTAGCCATCTGAAATAAGAATAGTGACAAATTTTCAAGTCACTAAAAATGAAATTGTAGATATCTATCAAATAGGGTTTGGATTATGGAAGAAGAAATGAAGGGCTAGGTTTTTAGTGAGTCAATACATTTTGTATGATAGATTTTTTTAGCGAAGTTTCTTTTTTTCCTTATTTTTATTAGAAATTTTGCATCCAAATTATTTTAGGTTTTTTCAAATATTTTAATTGCTATAGGATATTTTGGTAATTTTTAGTAGATTTTAAGTTTTTGTTTCCTTCCCATGGATTAATTTATAGCTATGTCCTTAGAATCACCTCTTGTAGTAGAGGTTAATGATCACCTCATAGAGGATCGATCCTTGTATCTCAAATTTAATGGGTCTTAGCTAAGGGATTTATCCTTGAGAAAATGGATTAATAGGATTTGGAAGTCTCCATAAGTCATTATCTCCTTTCTTTCCAAAGGTTTATTCCTAGCCATTTTTTATTCCATGGAGGAAAGAGATAGAATCCTAAAATGGGGTCCTTAGTTTATGGGAAGAGCATGACTCTTCCTTACCCACTGGTATGAAGGATTTGTACCTGAAAATGTAAATCTATATCTAGTACTAATCTGGGTTTAGATGTATGGGTTACCCATTGAAATTTAGAAAATAGAATACTTTAAGACTATATAAAACACTTTGGGAGAATTCCTTGAGATTTTAGAAACTACAAAATAGAGATTATTGGCTATTTATGCTCAAATATTGATCATGATTGCTATAAGTAAACCTTTACAAGAATCACTCATTCTTAAGTATGGGGGTAAGTTGTGGATCCAAACCATAGATTATAAAAACATATATTTTAAAATTAGAAGATGTCATGAGGTGGGGCATATTGAAATATCATTCCCTAAGAAGAGTTCAACAAAAACATATGTAGAAAACCATAAGAGAAACTTAGAAATGGATACAGATCAGGATGGGTTTCAACTTCTAAAAAATAGGTCTAGATAAATGGGAGTAAATAAACAGTGGATACCAATAAGAAAGGATACCAAATATTTTGAGGATTTAGCCTATGAAGAAAAATTAGATCAAATATTAGAGGACATAGTACAATAGGTTCAAAATATTAAGAAGGAATAATCTATTCAGTATGATTATGCTTTATTTGTGAACATTCTTGATGAACCTAAGGAATGTGTCTCATCAAATTTTGAAGACTCTTTTGAAGTACCATTCACAATTTAGAAGAAGAAAATTGGTAGATAAAATGCAGTGCTAGATTTTTTGGACTATATTACATTATTTGGTACATGCTCATGGATCATTGTAAGTATTAGATTAGGATGTGTATCATATATTAAAGTGTGAGTATTTACTTTATGTAATGTAATAATGCACAAGTGTTATTAAAGTGTGCAAAGTATTTATTTAATGTAAATATGCACAAGTGTCCAATATGTAAGTGTGCACATGTGTCCTTAGATTAGATAGAGTCAAGTGAAGAGTCTAGTTACAAGTGTACATCAAAGATAGCTTCATATGTGTGCAAGTAATAGCCAAGAGTCACAAGGAAAGGAAGAGTCATGGTCATCCAAGAGTTCTCCTAGAAAGGCTATATGTGTGTGTGTGTGTGTGAGTGTGATAACCATAAGTTATTTGATACGATATTAGAAAGCAGGTTAATATTGTGACTATTGGGTTCTATTGTAATCTCCTTAAGAGATTTTGTAACAGAAGATAGTGCAATACAAGTTGCATATATTTGAGCAATTAGTGTGTGAATTCATCTATATTCAACATATTAATTTTCTTTATTATTCATGTTACAAGTATATATTATTTTTGATATATTGCAACTTTATATTTGATTCTATGGTTATTTACATTAATATTTAAGCATTAAAATATAACAAATACCTCTACCATTAATAAGGAAAAATCAAAAAATGAGAAAGATAAGTCAAAAGATTTTGTAGTAGATCCTGGAGAGGATAAGTCTAATGAAAAAGAAAGTTGTGAAATAATATTGAGAAATAGAATAATAAGACCTAATCCTGATATAAACAAGGAAAAAAGAGAAAAACCCTCAAATTATCAAGCAAGATCCAACGAAGCAAGAGCAAATATAGAGAAAGGAACATAAACTAAATTGGTTGAACTTCTCTTTACCAAACAACAAAATGATTTTGGTAATTCACAGGTGATTCTAGTAGCCCCTAATAAGACATGATTATAATATAATGGAATATAAGGGGTGCTAATAAACCCTCAAAAAAAGGTGTATTAGGGACCTCTATTTAAGTAATAAGGTTGATATTTTTTGTATCTGGGAAACTATAATAACAAAGGAAGAAGTTTCCAAAACTATGAAAGTAGTATGGGCAAGATGGAAATGGTATGTTGTGTATTCTGAAGGAGCGATAGGGGAATTATAACATGGTTGAATCCTATTAGAACCTCATGTGTAACCATTCATAAAACTAGGCATTGGATAGCCTCTTTAGTCACATGTTACTTTGCAAATATTTGTTTCATCCTTATCAATGTCTATGGACCTACAAATTAGTCAGATGGATTAGAAGTATATAGTGGTATTGAAGCCTTTATGAGAAGTAAAGACCAAGAAAATTGATTCATGATCATAGGATATTTCAATACCATAACCAAGTTGGATGAAAAATGAGTGAACTAGAAAATTAACACAAAGGATAAGATATTTATTAGCTTTTATTCATAATAATAATCTATAGGATTTTGAGTTTGAAGAATACAACTATACATGGACCAACAATAGGAGAGGATATAACCTAATAAAAAAAATAAGATAAATGCATACTCTAAAATTATTGGCTAGATGAAGGAACTTGTGCTAAAATTAATAACTTGACAAGGATCGGTTTAGATCACTGGCCAATAAGAGTTAAAATGGTGTTAAGTGAATTAAAAAAATCATGTTTTAAACATGAGTAGATGTGGGAAGACCATCCTCAATTTGTGTATTTGATAGCATAAACTAGATTTTTTTTGGAAATAGTATGTTGTATACACTTCCTAATCAAATTAAATCAATGACATCTAGATTAAAAGAATGGAACAAGAACACTTTTGGAAATATTTTTAGAAGAAAGAACTAAAAGATAAACTTTAAAATTTCTAAAAAGGTGATCATAATAATCCAAGCTCGGAGGAAAGGAATTTTCTTAGTGAATATCATAATATTTTAATAAAGAGAAATTTTGGAGATAAAATTCAAGATAAACTTGATTAAAAGGATATATAAATACAAACAAAATCATAGGATGACAATAGTATAGAGATCAACATCTAAAATTAGTAGAATTAAATCATCAAAAAGAGTTTGTATTGAAGACCAGAGTGAAATAAAAAAGGAGATAAGGTATTTTTACCAGATCTAGGATTAGAGGAGTTTGAAGTTCTTAATGATAAACTATTGCAAGAAATACCTTTAGTCATAACAGATGAATATAATAAGAAACTAATGGATCCTATTACTCTAGAAGAAGTTCATTTAGATCTTTTCCATTTTGAAAAGGATAAATCCCTAGGTGTGGATGGGATATCTACAACATTATATCAACATAATCATGATATAGTGAAGGATTATTTATTAGTGGCAGTGGAATAGTCTAGGGTAAAACAATGCATTCCTTATAAATTAAATACAACCTATCTTTCCCTAATTCAAAAAAATAAGGATGAAATATTTTTTATTCATTTAGTCATATAATCCTATGTAATATGGCATATAATATTATCTCCAAAGTGATTTCAAATCAATTAATATCTCCATTGGACAAAATTATTTCAAAAGAGCAAGGATGATTTTTGAAAGGGAGACAGATTCTAGATAGGATTATAGTAGCTCATGAAGTTATGCATTTAGAAGCTTCAATAAAAGAGAGAACAATGATATTAAAACATGATATTAGTAAAGCTTATGATAAGGTTAAATGGGATTTTATTTTTTTAATATTAGAAAAGTTTAAATTTGGTAAGAAATGGGTCGGATGGATTAAAGTTTATCTCTACAATTTCATATTTAGTATTCATCAATAGGTTAATAATAGAATCATTTAAATCCAAGAGAGATCTTATACAAATAGATTCTCTATCATCATATTTATTTATTATTATGGTTGAGGTTTTGGGTAGGAACTTGAAGAAGGCTAATAAATATGGGTTGATAAGTGGTCTGAAGGCTAGTAATAACATCGACAACATTACCCATCAATAATTTGTAGATGATACAACCATTTTTGGGAAAGCAAGGATAAAAAAGGTAAAGCTTTGAACAAATTATTAAAGGATTATAAAATAGCATGAGGGAAAAAATTTAATAGGAAAAAATCCAAAATTTACTTTCAAAACACCCCAGCTAGAATCAAAGCAAGGATATTTAGGCTACTTCAAATGAAGGAGGTAAATTTACTAGAAAATTATCTAGGGATGCCAATATTTCAAGGGGAGAATGAGGATAGAATTATGGAATCCAATTATAAGTAAAGTTTAAAATAAACTATCAACAGGGAAAGGTAGATCATTATCATTAGTAGGAAGAGTGCAACTAATTAAATCGATATTATAGGCCATTCCAACTTATTATCTATTCTTGTATACCATGCCAAAAAATATAGAAAAAGTTTAATATATATTTTATGGTCAATTTTACATGATAAAAGAAAATTTTATTAGTGAAATGGAGCAAGGTGTGTGATGATAAAACTAGGGAAGGTCTAGGTGTAACAAAAAAAACATGTAATTTTATTAAATTTGAAATATGTTATAATGCAATATTTTCAATGCCCCTTTGGGCTACAATGAGGGTATTCTTAATAACAAAGCTCTTTTTACAATACATCTTTTGACATCTAATATTATTTCACAACCTCGAGGAGGGATGTGTTTATGCATACATACCACCCTATATTGAGGATATTTTCAAGCACCTACACACAATCAACATATAAATCAATAGCACTTGTTTCACAAGAAAGTGCAAGAAAATAATAACTATTTAATGCATTAAAATAATATCAAAACAAAATAAAATCACATAATATAGTTTTTCCCACATTTTTGGATAATATGTTGGTTTGCAAGTTGTTGAATTTGGTTGTTAAGCAAGACCATCCCTTAATTAATGGTCTTACCTGGTATGATCAGATGAAAATTTTCTTCAGATAATATAATTTGTATGCTTCCCAAAACCTATCCTTTAAATTTGGTGTCTATTGGATCTTTGGCCTACACACGATTTCACAAAACACAAACATGCATGGAGAGGCACATGATGTTCATGGTTAATCGATAAAATTTCTACAGCATATATTCTAGATAAATTCCAACAAAGTTTTCCTACAATATTCTACACACCTATTCTAAAACAAAGGAAATGAGAACCTATTTATAATTTTATCCAAGGGTGAGGATCATGATGATGAAGAGACAACTTGATGGACAAGTGTCATGGTGAGGGAAGATTGAAATATTGAGCACCTCCACTTGGTTGAATAGATGGTTAAATGTGCAATATTTTGTATTTAGGCTATGACATGTTTCATTAAATCCCTTAGTGGAGAGATTCCTCACCCACAAAAATGGCACACTCCATTAATGTGCCTGGGTGGAGGGAATCCTCACCCAAATGCATTAATGAAGCATGGAGTATGGAGGAGAGAGGGGAATTAATACTAACTAAGGTGATGTGGACCATGGGTTAGGATAGGGGGATGGTCTCATTATGACCATGGGTTATGCATAGGAAGGTTCTTAGGATGATCAAAGGGGCTAGGATTAATTTTTCTAAAGTTGTTATGGTTTAATTAGCATAAATTAAATTTATTAAATATTAGCATGGGATAAATGTTAGCATGAAATTTTTTAGGTGTCCACATTTACCTCTTTTTGTACTACATTGTGTGTAAACATGGTGCAATGCAAATACCTATGATACAATATGAATGGATTAACGATGGTAAGGATGAATTGATGATGGGTGATGATGGTTGACCATGAAATTTGGTGCATCACAATGATATTTGTAGGGGGAGACATAATTTTTTCTTAAATAATGAATAATACAGGATGTTCCAATTATGGAAAGGACAAATATCCTTGAAACTTTATTTTTGATAGAATGATGAGCTCATTTTATTTAGTAGGTAGACTAGACAAGGGTAGGTATCCTCATGATGCAAGCATTTATTATATAAGTGGAATTACTTTACCACCTTGATTAAGCGAGTGTGTGAGTAATCATACAGAAATTGGTATGGAGTCTACTAAATCAAGATTTAACTGGAGTTTGAGTTGAGAAGAAAAATTATGATTTTAATCCCAGTAGTGGAGGGTTGGTGATAGTCTCACAGAAAGACTCTTATACAAAATTGATTCCATGATTGAGTGTGTGGATATTAAGTATGTTCAAGGACACATTTATGGTTAATATCTACCCCCTTAAGTTATGAGTTGAGAAATGAAGAAATAGAAGACAAAAATGAATCACATGACCAAATATCATTATGCAAAACAAAAGGAAAAATGGGAGAGATGATAAATGATGAAATGGTGCAATAAAAAGGTAAGATGATCTAGATAATGTTGCATTGCAAGACCATTCAAATTATCTTGCACCACCATATCGTACAACCGGTATAGCACCAAGTGAAATAAAAAGATGTGCGGTCACACAAAATCTCATTTGTGTTGTGCAAATGATAAGATGAAAAGGAGATAATGATGGGTGAGAGGAAGAAACTAATGTGGAGGGTGACCAAATTCAAGATGATATGGTGAATAGTGATATGGTATGGAGAGGTGGTCAACAAGTAGGATAGGTTAGTAAATTTCTAACCTAAATGAATTTTGATATTAGAATAGACCCTAAGGCTTTTTTATATGTTTTTTTAAGTGTTGATGTGGTGATTTGGATTCAGTTGGGTTTTGTTTATTTGTGTATGTTTGTAACTATGGATGCAAATGCAAAGGAGGATGATATGACTATGACACTGGTTCTGGCCACTCCTCAAAGAGTTGAGGAGAGACCTAACACAAGGAGACTAGGATTTATTATGGGTGATAGGATTTGAGGGAGTGGTCCAGTTAGAGTGAGTTAATGTGGATCGTGCATACCTAATAGCCTTATAATGTGATAGGATCTTGATAGATGCACCTTCTATTTATCAATAGGGGAAATGACACTAACCCTAGAGGATATAAACCATATATTGATAGAGGGGATCATTTTTATAGTATGAGAGGCTAGAAAATAGGTGGAGGTTAAGGGAAGACACTTTAGGGAGTAGTGAGAGGATGTGAACATTCATAATTATGGCATTCAATATGAGGACTACTTAACCTCTAGGGTTTTGACTTGGCATCACACCCTAGCTATGATACTAGTCTCAAGATTTATTCTACTAGATTCCTCAGGACTATTATTCCTATGGAACCTACTAGGTATTGTATGGGAATTAGTGGAGGATGGAGTTGTGTATGCATGGGCTCTAATACTATTAGCATAGACTTATAGGAAGTTATACAAAGTTAGTGTTAGTGGGTGACTAAAGCTAAGCTACAACCTATTGGTGTAGATTTGGCTATGGAAGCATATAACAGTGGAGAGGCCATGAGGTATTTTTTATGATGCTCACCACCACATGGGGGTAGGGTACCCTTATGCACTATGCTAATGACAAGATAGGGTAGTGCATAGGAGGAGGGATCACGAGAGGTTCGTAGAGCACTATCAAGATGTGCTCATGGGACTAAAACTAGAGGATATTAAATGGTTGCCTTGAAGAGGTGGTCTAGCATGGGAGGGTGAGGCTAAGTAGCTAGCCCGAGTGTGAAGGTTTTGATGGTTAGTTGGTCAAAAGGCCTTTGTGGTAGATTTTTTTTAGTTCTCTTGAGTAGTTCAAAAGTTTGTGCTAACACAATGACTCTTAGAGACCCCTATCATATATCGATATATGATGCAATAGAGTGGATTGGTACCATATATAGAACCCTAGTGATGGATCCAAACAATGTGATATTCATATCAAACATAGACAATATTGGTACTACACCAAAGTATGACCAATGGTGGTTGACATAAGAGTGGTATTGTAGGGTGTTAGAGGGACCAAAGGTAGTAGATTTGAAATATAGGGAAGAGGAGGAGGTGCCACTCAGGTGGTGGAGGCACCAAGGAATAAGAGAGGAGGTAGGTCCATTAGGGACCATAGAGATAGAGAGTAGAGGGATGAAAAAGGTTACAAAAGGGAGATACTGGTGATAGATATATATATGGTAGGGATGACAAGGTCTCAAGAGAGGGAGACATCAAAGGTAGTAGGAATGGAGGCACCAGATATAGTAGAGGTGAATGCACCTAACATGATAGTTATGAAAGTACCTAACACAATAGGTATGTAGGAGCCTGATGTAGCTATTGAGAGGGAGGATGCACAATCACTAATAGAGGAGGTGGAGAGACTAAGGAAGATATTACAACAACTAGAGGTAGAATAGGTTGTATGGGTACTCAAGAGGATCAAATTGCTAGAGGAGAATGATACAATGATAGTAGAGAGGGACATAGTAGTGGGGAAGAAGGAAAGAATAGCTACAAAGAGGGATACCCTATTGAAAAATATGGAGGAGATATAGATATTCTTGAAGACAGGGGTAGAAGAGTATGACATATTAAGAACATAGGTAGATAGGTTGCAGATAGAAAGAGAGGTAGTAGGGAGAGAGATGGAGGAGTTACAAAGGTAACTCAAGGTGATGGTCATAGTATAGGACCAAATGAAGTAAAAATGGATCAAATATGATTAGAAAGGGATGGTATCTTACAATAGGTGGAGCAGTTACATGCATAGCCACCAACAACAATGAGAGGTATAGATGGAGGGGATGTGGTCCTACAAGCTAAGATTTCATAGCTATGTTAGACCAAGGATGAGTACAGGAGCATTGTGGTATGGGTGAGGAAGATATTTCTAGCATATGAGGATGTTATGGTGAGTTGGGTTGTGTTGATTCCTTTATAAATAGGTTCTTCATCTCAATAAAGCCACAAGATCATGACATTAATGATACTAGCAGTACCTTGGTTTATGACTCCTACAACATTATAGGTAGCATAGCCAGTGACATCATAGGTAAATAGATGACATGGTGAGGGGGATGGATAGGAGGGGAGTGGTGAGACTCCTAGAGAAAAACAATAGTGACATTTCTATTTTTTGTGTGGTAGATTAGCCACTATATTGTGTTATTTTTTAGAAGTGGATGATGATGTTAGGTAGTATGTATATATATGAGATAGGATTGTATAGCCCAAGGGAAAATTTTAGTGTAGCTCTAAAGGGCATGGGTGACAGTGATGTACTATATATTATTGATATAGATGATGAGGATTTTATGTTTGGCATGATGTGATGCATGCAGTTTATTTTGATTTGTATGAGTGATGGATGTATGTGATTAAATAGATATGTTAGAATTAATGTATGTAAGATGATTTATATGATATATTATGATGCATATATGGATGTGCAAGGTATAGGTACAAATGTGTTTATGTAATCACCTTCAAGAGTTAGTGGCTATGCATTTCTCAATGTAAAATGAATGTAATTAATCAATGATATTGTAATTGTAAAAGAACACACAAACACAACATAATACAATATAACCAAGATGACTAAAATACCTAGGATATGATGGAAAAGATCACATATAACGAATAATATGTGAGTTAAATAGATAATATCCAATAACAGATGCACAATGAGACAAAGTTAAACTAAGGATACATGTACAACATGTGATAGCGAGCCAAGATGCTTGTCACTCAAATATCTTAGGGTTTTGAACCCAAGAAGTATTCAAAGACACTCAAACACCCTAGGTGTGATATTCAAACTCATATAATGGTCAATAAATATCCCATAGATATCTAGACTAGCCTAAAAAATATTAAGCCAATCATGGACCGAAGTGTGTGTAGTGAAATTCATTTCCTATTTTGAGTAAGGTAAGACTAACCAATTGTGACTCAAGCCAATAAAAGCTAGCTCACCTGCAAGCAATCAGAGGTATATGCAAAATAAATTCACTAATATAATAGACATATAGCCACTTAGAGGGTATAATCCACTACTAATCAGGTGTTTTTAGCCCCAATGAAGTTTATCCCCACAATCCTTCAACATAGCTCCACTATCAGCTAGGCATCTATAGCCTTGATGGAGGTGTCTAAAATACCTAAGGAAATGAATATGTGAATATCATTTGTGTTTTTTTTCAACTTACTTTTGGATTCTTAGGTTAGGATTATGTGAATAATAGGACAAACAAGAAAAAAATTGCATTTATGGATAGACCACTCATGGCATTGTCTTCTCATAACTCAAAATGTGATTAATATATGATATGTGATTGGTCCAAGAGAGAACTCAAGTTAGCCAATGGAGGACTAACATACCTTTAGAACATGATGACAATTGAAAAAGCATGATTGGAACACTAGGAGTGGTTGAATGACAAATGAACAAAACATCATTAACATTGGGACAACTAGGATCTACAGTTGAGAAACATATGAAACATAACAAAAATGTATGACTAACATGGGTGACAACACAAGACATGGTGAGAAGGGACAAGGGGATATGAAATGAACAAAACACACCATAGACATATGGATCCAATATGTACAACATGGATGTCATTGATTAAGTACACCAATCAAGGTTGAAAAATGCATAACCACCTATCCAAAAGGTGATAAAATTAACACATTAGGAGCCTTAGTGTATTGATGTATGCATGTGATGGATGGATGCAACTCAAAGAATGATGATAAAATAATAAGAATAAGGAATAGTAGGATGATGGATAAATGAAGAATAAAAGAATTAAAGGTGGAGATAAATTCAATTACCACTGACATAAAATTAGATTGAGGGAGCAACAACTCCCCTAGACAAAGAAATGAAGGGTAAGAAGTGAAGAGAAAATAAAAGAAAAAGTAGGAAAGATGAAAGAAGAAAAAAAGCATAGAAGAACATAAGATAATAGGAGGAAAAAGGAAATGAACAAAAAGAAGTAAAAGAACTAGCCATAGGTACATAGTCACTTGTAGTGTTACTGTACAACAATGACATAGAACCAAGGAAAAAAAAGAGAGAAAAAAGTGTGGGAAAGAAGAAATAAAAGGACTAGCCATAGGTAAGTATCCAATCAGAGTGTGACAATACAATAATGATATGGAACAAAAATAAAGAGAATGAGAAGAGAGATGAAATAAGTAAAGGAAAAATAAAATATTGGATGATGGTGGATTGCATGATTGTCATGAATACTGGTGGGATTTTTATTTTATTCTTTTAAAACAAAGAATGTATAAAAATATAGAACCTATTGAATATCATTATGTATTTAATACCAAAATATGAAGTATGTTTATGGTCTTAGGCTCCTCTATCCCTTCAAGAGTAGATAACTTGTAAGCACCAAAACCAAACTTATGTTTGATGATGTATGGAACCAACCAATTGGGATCGAACTTATCACATAAATGGCTAGGAAAATTTGAGTTCTATTTATTTTCCTTTAACACAAGGCCATCGACTTGAAAATAATGCTCATGAACCTTGTTATCATAGGTGTGCTTGATCCAATATTGATAAACATAAAAATTCTCAAGCCATTAATTTGACATTCATCAAGAAGAGTAAGTTTATCGAGATGAGCTTGGTGTGTAATTTCATCGTCGATGATTTCTTGAAGTGCAATTTGCAAGGATGGAATTTCAAGCTCAAGGGGCATAATGGATTTAGTGCCATAAACCAAATAAAATGGTGTTACCCCAATAGGTGTGTGAATGCTCATGTGATATGCCCAAAGAGCTAAAGGAATTTGGATATGCTAATCTCTATGGGATTTCTTAGCCATATTCTTCAAGATCATACAAATGGTCTTGTTTGTGGCTTAAGTTTGGTCGTTACCTTGAGGATAATAAGGAGTCAAAAAACTATGTTGAATATGATATTTATCGCAAAGCCTATGAACCTCCTTATTATTGAAAGGCGCACCATTATCTAAAATGATCTTAGACGGGATACCAAAATGATAAATGATGTGATGCAAAATAAATTTATAAATTCAACCACCAATAATTTTAACAAGGGGAATAACATCAACCCACTTGGTGAAATAATCAATAGCTATGATTATGAAGGTATGTTGGTCGGATGAAACTAGGAAGATTTTTCCCACAAGGTTGAGACCCCATAGTGAAAAGGTCCATAACGATCAAATGGGCTACAAATCTTGTGATGGAACATGGGTAATATTGGCATGGTGTTGGAACTTGATACATTTCTTGACATATGCATAGTAATCTCATTCCATGGTGAGTCAATAATAACCCATGCACAAAATATAATTTTTAATGGCAATTCCACTAAAATGGCCATCACAAGTACCATCATGAGTTGTAGAGATGACCCAATTGGATTCACATGGTTCAAGACACCAGAGAAGAATATCGTCATAGCTCCTATGATAAAAAATATCTCCCAACAGAGTATATCTCACATATTTTTACTTGAAAATTCTCTTTCTAGCCTAAGGTAAATCAGGGGAAAGAACACCAAGTTTAATGTAATATTTGATCTATGAAAACTTGGCACTCTAAAGCTCTACATGAACAAAATGGACATCTAGTTCATCCTAGGATGTCTTTTTGGAAATAGTCGATTTATGAAGAGTGGTGGCATGGACATGTGTGACTTTATCATGCAGGTTTTGAGGAATAAGGGATCTAAGAGAGGCCATTGTGTAAAAAAAGTAATTTACTGATTTGGGAGAAGTTTCAATATCATACCACTTAAAGTGCAATAATAACTTATCTACAACTTGCTTGTACTACTTGAGGATTGTGTATTTACACTAATAAATACCCTTCACTTGATGAATAATGAGAAGGAAATCACCAATGATTTTAAGACGTTTGATGCACATAGAAAGTGTAAATTTGAGGCTGAGGATGACAGCTTCATACTTGGTATTGTTATTGGTGTGAGGAAGTCGAGTTAAGTTAAAAAGTGGATGGGATCCCCTTGTGGTGTGAAGAAAACTACACTATAATATTTGCCTTGATCTCACTTAGAACCATCAAAATAGAGTGTAAAGTCAATGTTTGAAGAACACAAGCTTATATTGAGAGGGGGGTGAACAGTATAAGATCAACTTTTACTTTTCTTTCCCAAGCAATAATATCCAATATAATCAATGGCAATATCAATAACAGTAATCAAATCAATGCACAAATCATCACACACAATAGAGACACCAATTTAACGTGGTTCACCCAATGTGGGCTACTCCACGGAGAAAATATTTCACTAAAATTTTCTCAACAAATCTCTTGGGAATCACTTCCCTATTACAATGTTTATGGACCTCTATCCAAAGGAGACACCAATCCCCTATGCTCTGATTTGTGGATATCTCTCCATAGGAGAAACCTTTCCCCTTTTCTCTGGTTCGTGGAACTTGATCCAGGAGACCTCTATCTCCTCAACTGGTTCGTGGATCTCTCTCCACAGAAGAACTCTATCTTCCCAGTTGGTTCATGGATCACACTCCATAGGAGAACTCTTTCCCCTTGCTCTGGTTTGTGGATCTCTATCCATAGGAGAACTCTCTCATTTTCTCTAGTTTATGGAACTCTATCCATAGGAGAACTCTTTCTCCTCTACTCTGGTTGGTGATCTTCTAGAAGACTACTACCCCCACTACTCTGGCTTGTGGATCTCTCTCCATAGAAGACCTCTATCCTCACTTAGAAGACCTCTGTCCTCACTACCCTGGCTAATGGATCTCTATCCACTAGAGATTGTTGTCCTCTACTCTATCACCTCCAAATCTTACTCTCAACTCTGCTCAATCTCTATCTCAAATCTACACTAAACACTATCCTCGGTCTAGTACAAATATGCTCTAACTCTATCTCAGGTCTAGCATAAATTTGCTCTCAAATCTGCACCAAACACTATCCTCAAATCTATCCTCAAGCCTTAACACAAAGCTTGATCCAATCACAAATCAACTCTGCTCAGATTTACCCCAAGCCTTAACACAAAGCTTGAACAAATCATAAATCAACTCTACTTAGATTTGTCCCAAGCCTTAACACAAAGCTTGAAACAAATTACAAATCAACTCTATATATTCCCCAAGCCTTAACACAAAGCTTGAAAAATCAATCAATCAACTCTGCTCTCAAGTCTTCACCAAGACTTACCTCAAATTTGCTCTCAAGTCTTCACCAAGACTTACCTCAAATATGCTCTCAAGTCTTCACCAAGACTTACCTCAAATCTGCTCTCAAGTCTTCACTAAGACTTGCCTCAAATCTGCTCTCAAGTCTTCACCAAGACTTACCTTAAATCTTCTCTCAAGTCTTCACCAAGACTTACCTCAAATCTACCTTCAAGTCCTCTCAAGAACTTGCTCAATATTATCTCAAGTCTTCACAAAGACTTACCTCAAATCTGCCTTAATACAAACTCAAAACAACTCACAAAACATACTCAAACAATCTCAAATCTTGCACACAATGCTATCAAATGCTTTGTCTAATCTTCAAAGTAATTCCTTTAACTTGAAGTAGTTTAGACATATTCTATTCAAAATTCGTTTAACCTCTGGAACATATAGATAATGATGTACTCTATCAAAAACTCAATATGTTCTACTCAATCATTAAGTCTGTCGCTTTCACAAATCTAGTTTCTAATGTTTGCACATTCACTTTCAATATCACTCAAATCCAATGCTCAAGAATTTCACTCAATCATTCAATCAATGAAACACAACTTGCTCACTAACCCTAAACAAGTGTTTTCAAACTTCTTCAAACAAAGAGCACAATGTGGGTCTCAAACCCTAACTCAAATAGTCTTCAATCTCTATCTCAAATGTTCTCTAAACATTCACCAATGAAGCATATAAGAATTCACTCAAATATTTCCAACAATGCTTATCAAACAATCCTTTTCACTCCACCTTATATTTCACAACATTCATTCCAACATTTCAAACAAAATATGATGTGCCCATACCTCTTTGCTTTGATGGAGATATGTCTTCAAAACCTATTTTACTCACAACCAAATCCTTTTGCAAATTCTAGGTTAGATAGCAACAATCTATCTCAAAATCTCCACAAGAATATTTTTCTCAAAAAATATTTCACCATACAAGTAATACAATAAAATGTCAAGTCACAAATACACCTTATTACTCCTTTAAAAACATATTCAACATATATCAAAATAATTTTTTTCTCCAATACTCTCAAAATAATATTCAACACATAAAAATAAAGTTCCTTTGTTAACACCTTATAATCTCCAATCTTCTCAAAATAATATTCAATACATAAAAATGAAGTTCCTTTGTTAACACCTTATAATCTCCAATATTTTATTTATTTTCTAAGAATAAAAAATAAAATATTTATTTCAACAATCCTTATGACTCCCTAGACATTTAACACATGCCCTTTAATTTTCATGTGGCCTCAAACACTTTCCCACATTCCAAACTTTGGCAATAATTAAATTAAAAATGCATACCTTAATGTTGGCCCATGTCACCAAAAATATTGTGCATGTCTTCGATGACCAACACCCAACGACCAACGACCAAACTCGAACCCGCGACCTATGCCACCACAGCACCTTAGCCCAAGGCTAAGCTACCGCCTAGGCTACATGCCCACACATGAACCAAAGGTCCACGCTTCCTTATTAAAGTTGCCACACGAATTTTAATGAAAATGAAACTCCTCTCCTCCTTTTCCAAAATGAATCATGTGGGATTCAAAACCATGGCCTTCCCTTTGTGAATGTCTTAGCCAGGCCTTCAACCACCATTTGCACTACCCAGTGCTATGAGATTATCCTGTCACATCACATGAATATCAATACAAGTCTACCTCCTTATTTAAAACAACTCACAAGCTTCTTCCTTTCGCATATGGAGTGCACGATTTATCACACGACTTGGGCATTCGAATATCGCATTGGTGTTAGACTTAGGAAATGAAAAAATATTTCCTATTAATACTCTTCCTTTGCATTTGAAACACGTCGACCCTTTCGAATTTCGAATTCGAAATAAAACTTTAAACTTGGCGCCTTTAATTATTTAAATTAAAATTTTAACCTTAGGTTAAAATATTTTAATTTAAATAAATTAAATTAAAACCTTTGCCAACCTTGCTCAATGGACTTTGTCGGGGATATATTTTTTAATGATTCCTTGGACCCTGTTATTGTTCACCTCTTCCTTATGCCCAGATATTATAATATTAAATATTATAATATTATTATTTCTTTTCAAATTGGCTTCTCTTTTCTTGGGTCTTCCACCTTTTTAGCCTCTTTAGGCATATAATATTTAAAATAAATATTATACCCTTTTCCTTTTAACAACTTCCTTGCCTTTTGGAGAAATCAACCTTTTGACCTTAATGATAACAAAACTGGTCATCAAACTTCTTGACATCAATGACAACAAAACTTGCTCAAATTTCCAACAATCTCCCCCTTTGTCATTGATGGAAACCCTTTTTTCTTTAACCATTCCTTTTACCTTTTTCAATTATGCTCCCCTTGAGAAATTGCTCCCCCTAACTGAATGCTCTCCCCTAACTCAAATCTCTCCCCCTTTGACATCAATGGCAAAGGGACTCCTTTGGGGCTAAAGATAAGACTCTTAGCTCAGCCCCCTCCCCACCTCCTCTCCTTGAGGTGATTAATTTTGGGGTGGGAGTATCTCTACTCCCAACATACAATGCTCTTTTTCTTTGTCCACCTTCTTCCTCAACTGATCCTTCTGATTCTTTTGAGTATCCCTATTCCTGCTTATCTCTGGAAATTTTGTTCTACACCACTTAGCCATATGCCCAACATTATTGCACTTATAACACTTAATGTTGTGGTTCCTAGAAGGTGCAAATATCTTGAAGTTCCTCCTGGTGAAGCCATATCCATTCCTGTCATGAACCCTACAATGAATTGCTTTATGACCAAACTGATTACAAGAGTAACAATACCCTTGAAAGAGATGCCCATTTCTAAAATTTCTCTTAGTGAAACCATATTCCTTCTTTTCATGTGTCCTGCACTGCATAGCCTTGTGACCAAACCTATGACATGAGAAGCAACATCCTTTGAAGAAATATTTCCTTTGACCCATTGGTCTCTTAGTCCTTTCTTCCCTATGATGTTCTTTGTTCCTTGTTTGTGCATTGTTTCCTTCCTTGGTGAACCTTCTATTTTTCAACTTATCCTCATAAGTCTCACTTTCTCCTTCACTCTCTTCTTCTAAAGCTTCTTCTTCTTTGGAGCTTGAGCTTGACTCCTCTCCTTGTTCCCTTTGTCCCTCTTCAAAACCAAGTCCTGTCTTGTTTGATGAAGATCTTTGTACACTGATAATCTTATCCAAGGTCTTTGAGCTTTTCCCAAACCTGTGTAGCTTATCTTTAGCCTCTTTCACTTCTTTCCTTAGTGAAGCTACCTCATGCTCTAATATTTCACATTCTAAGACTTTTACCTCTAACTTTTCTTTAAATCTCCTTGTCTTAGATATTGAGTTTGTCAGATCTTGTATAAGATTTCCTTTCTCTTCATCACATTCTTGAAATTGAACCTTGAGTCTTGAATTCTACTTTCTTACCTTTCTTAATTCCTTAAGAGCAGAAATAAGCTCACCTTCTAGATCAAATACTCCTTCCTCTTCATTTTCTAATTCTTCCTCTACATCTTTGTCTTCAAGAGCATCTTCATACTTATCAGATTTATCTTCAATAGGAGCACTTCCTTCTTCCTCTATTTCCAAGAAGAGCATTCTTTCTTCTAGGTCTTCAAGAGCATATTCATATTCTTCTTCACTATCACTAAACCAATTTCTTGTACAATGATCTTCAAGATGACCAAAGTTACCACACCTAAAATATTTGAGTATTTTTTGTTCCCTTTTAGCTTCTTTTCCAACATCTTATTTTTATTAAATAGAATTTCTTCTTCATTATCTGAGGATCTTCCATCACTATCACTTGAACTCTTGCTTCCTTTATCAACATAAAAACTCTTCTTATGCCTTTGAAAAAACTTCTTTTCATGCTTGTTATGTCCATACCTATTTTTCTTTTGATACCTAGATTTTCTTACTTCCCTATTCTTATGATCATTGTTTCTCTTCACCACTACTACTTCCAAATTCTAGAAAGTTAGATGCATAGTGACCATATTTACCACAATTGAAACACTTAACTATTTTTGTACCTTTGTGCTTTCTTGAGTCCTTGTTCCTTCTACCATAGTTTGCTTCTTCATCACTAGATGACTCATCACTTGAATCTGACTTCTTATCTTTTGTCTTCTTTGCTACTTTGAAGGTTACCTCTTTCTTGGGGATAGGATCCTTTCCTATTCTCATCTCAAAATCTGTGAGAGTTCCATGCAACTCATCCCTAGTCAAAGTTTCAATATCTCTTGTTTCTTCTATGGCTGAAACATTTTCACTATACCTCATAGGGAGTGACCTTAAAACCTTTTGACAAACATCTGATTCTTCAACTTTAAACCCAAGTCCTTGCATGGAGTTAACAACCTCATCCACATGAAGTAAGTATGTAGCAATGTCTTCCTCATCCTTCATCTTCAAGTCTTCAAATGTTTTCTTGTGATTTTGCAATTTTGCCATCTTGACCTTTTTGTCTCCCTCATATGTTTTCTTCAACTTTTCCCAAATCTCTTTTGTTGATGTGCAATGCATAATTTTACAAATTCCCTTCATTTAACTTTTTTCATTTTTTTTTTTTTTTTTATTTCCATATTTATCTCGTAGGAGGACTAGTTGGAGGTGTGTATCCATCCTCAACTACTTGCCATGTCTCATATCCTTGTGCCATCAAGTAAGTCTTCATTCTTATGTTCTAGAAAGCATAATTGTTCCCATCAAACAATGGTGCCTTATTTATTGAAGATCCACTCTAAGATGCCATCTATGTTCCTATATACTTTTCCTTCAAGTTGTTAAACTCTTCCTTAAGGAACCCACTCTAATATTGAAGAACACAAGCTTATACTGAGAGGGGGGTGAACAATATAAGATCAACTTTTACTTTTCTTTACCAATATACCCAAAAATACAAAAAAATATCAACAATAATAATCAAAGTAATGCATAAATCATCACACACAATAGAGACACCAATTTAACATGGTTCACCCAATGTGGGCTACTCCACGAAGAAAATATTTCACTAAAATTTTCTCAACAAATCTCTTGGGAATCACTTCCCTATTACAATATTTATGGACCTCTATCCAAAGGAGACACCAATCCCCTATGCTCTGATTTGTGGATCTCTCTCCATAGGAGAACTCTTTCCCCTTTTCTCTAGTTCGTGGAACTTGATCCAGGAGACCTCTATCTCCTCAACTAGTTCGTGGATCTCTCTCCACAGAAGAACTCTATCTTCCTAACTAGTTCATGGATCACACTCCATATGAGAACTCTTTCCCCTTGCTCTAGTTCATGGATCTCTATCCACATGAGAACTCTTCTCCTATGCTCTAGTTCATGGAACTCTATCCATAGGAGAACTCTTTCTCCTCTACTCTGGTTGGTGATCTTCTAGAAGACTACTACCCCCACTACTCTAGCTTGTGGATCTCTCTCCATAGAAGACCTTTATCCTCACTTAGAAGACCTTTGTCCTCACTACCCTAGCTAATGGATCTCTATCCACTAGAGACTATTATACTCTACTCTATCACCTCCAAATCTTACTCTCAACTCTGCTCAATCTCTATCTCAAATCTGCACTAAACACTATCCTCGGTCTAGTACAAATTTGCTCTAACTTTATCTTAGGTCTAGCATAAATATACTCTCAAATATACACCAAATACTATCCTCAAATCTATCCTCAAGACTTAACACAAAGCTTGATCCAATCAAAAATCAACTCTACTCATATTTACCCCAAGCCTTAACACAAAGCTTGAACAAATCACAAATCAACTCTACTCATATTTACCCCAAGCCTTAACACAAATCTTGAACAAATCACAAATCAACTCTGCTCAAATTTACCCCAAGACTTAACACAAACTTTGAACAAATCAATCAACTCTTCTCAAGTCTTCACAAAGACTTACCTCAAATCTACTCTCAAGTCTTCACCAAGACTTACCTCAAATCTACTCTCAAGTCTTCACCAAGACTTACCTCAAATATGCTCTCAAGTCTTCACCAAGACTTACCTCAAATCTACTCTCAAGTCTTCACTAAGACTTACCTCAAATCTGCTCTCAAGTCTTCACTAAGACTTACCTCAAATCTACCTTCAAGTCCTCTCAAGAACTTGCTCAATCTGCTCTCAAGTCTTCACAAAGACTTACCTCAAATCTGCCTTAATACAAACTCAAAACAACTCACAAAACATACTCAAACAATCTCAAATCTTGCACATAATGCTATCAAATGCTTTGTCTAATCTTCAAAGTAATTCCTTTAACTTGAAGTAGTTTAGACATATTCTATTCAAAATTCATTTAACCTCTGGAACATATAGAGAATGATGTACTCTATCAAAAACTCAATATGTTCTACTCAATCATTAAGTCTATCGCTTTCACAAATCTAGTTTCTAATGTTTGCACATTCACTTTCAATATCACTCAAATCCAATGCTCAAGAATTTCACTCAATCATTCAATCAATGAAACACAACTTGCTCACTAACCCTAAACAAGTGTTTTCAAACTTCTTCAAACAAAGAGCACAATGTGGGTCTCAAACCCTAACTCAAATAGTCTTCAATATCTATCTCAAATGTTCTCTAAACATTCACCAATGAAGCATATAAGAATTCACTCAAATATTTCCAACAATGCTTATCAAACAATCCTTTTCACTCCACCTTATATTTCACAACATTCATTCCAACATTTCAACCAAAATATGATGTGCCCATACCTCTTTGCTTTGATGGAGATATGTCTTCAAAACCTGTTTTACTCACAACCAAATCCTTTTGCAAATTCTAGGTTAGATAGCAACAATCTATCTCAAAATCTCCACAAGAATATTTTTCTCAACAAATATTTCACCATACAAGTAATACAATAAAATGTCAAGTCACAAATACACCTTATTACTCCTTTAAAAATATATTCAACATATATCAAAATAAAGTTTCTCTCCAATACTCTCAAAATAATATTCAACACATAAAAATAAAGTTCCTTTGTTAACACCTTATAATCTCCAATCTTCTCAAAATAATATTCAATACATAAAAATGAAGTTCCTTTGTTAACACCTTATAATATCCAATATTTTATTTATTTTCTAAGCATCAAAAATAAAATATTTATTTCAACAATCCTTATGACTCCCTAGACATTTAACACATGCCCTTTAATTTTCACGTGGCCTCAAACACTTTCCCGCATTCCAAACTTTGGCAATAATTAAATTAAAAATGCATACCTTAATGTTGGCCCACGTCACCAAAAATATTGTGCATGTCTTCGATGACCAGCGCCCAACGACCAATGACCAAACTCAAACCCGTGACCTATGCCATCGTAGTGCCTTAGCCCAAGGCTAAGCTTCCACCTAGGCTACATGCCCACACGTGAACCAAAGGTCCATGCTTCCTTATTAAAGCTGCCGCACGAATTTTGGTAAAAATGAAACTCCTCTCCTCCTTTGCCAAAATGAATCATGTGGGATTCGAAACCATGACCTTCCCTTTGCGAACGCCTTAGCCAGGCCTTCGACCACCATCTGTGCTACCCAATGCTATGAGATTATCCTGTCGCATCACACGAATATCAATACAAGTCTACCTCCTTATTTAAAACAACTCACAAGCTTCTTCCTTTCGCATATGGAGCGCACGATTTATCACACGACTTGGGCATTCAAATATCGCATTGGTGTTAGACTTAGGAAATGAAAAACATTTCCTATTAATACTCTTCCTTTGCATTTGAAACACGTCGGCCCTTTCAAATTTTGAATTCGAAATAAAACTTTAAACTTGGCACCTTTAATTATTTAAATTAAAATTTTAACCTTAGGTTAAAATATTTTAATTTAAATAAATTAAATTAAAACCTTTGCCAACCTTGCTCAATGGACTTTGTCGGGGATATATTTTTTAATGATTCCTTGGACCCTATTATTGTTCACCTCTTCCTTATGCCCAAATATTATAATATTATTATTTATTTTCAAACTTGCTTCTCTTTTCTTGGGTCTTCCATCTTTTTAGCCTCTTTAGGAATATAATATTTAAAATAAATATTATACCCTTTTCCTTTTAACAACTTCCTTACCTTTTGACCTTAATGATAACAAAACTGGTCATCAAACTTCTTGACATCAATGACAACAAAACTTGCTCAAATTTCCAACAATCTCCCCCTTTGTCATTGATGGTAACCCTTTTTTCTTTAACCATTCCTTTTACCTTTTTCAATTATGCTCCCCTTGAGAAATTGGTCCCCCTCACTAAATGCTCTCCCCCTTACTCAAATCTCTTCCCCTTTGATATCAATGGCAAAGGGACTCCTTTGGGGCTAAATATAAGACTCTTAGCTCAACCCCCTCCCCACCTCCTCTCCTTGAAGTGGTTAATTTTTGGGTGGGAGTATCTCTACTCCTAGCATAAAATGCTCTTTTTCTTTGTCCACTTTATTTCTCAACTAATCCTTCTAATTCTTCTGAGTATCCTTGTTCCTGCTTATCTTTAGAAATTTTTTTCTACACCACTTAGCCATATGCCCAACATTATTGCACTTATAACACTTAATTTTGTGGTTCATTTAAGGTGCAAATATCTTGAAGTTCCTCCTGGTGAAGCCATATCCATTCTTGTCATGAACCCTGCAATGAATTACTTTATGAACAAACTAATTACAAGAGTAAAAATACCCTTGAAAGTGATGCCCATTTCTAAAATTTCTCTTGGTGAAACCATATTCCTTCTTCTTATATGTCCTACACTACAAAGCCTTGTGACCAAACCTATGACATGAGAAGCAATATCCTTTGAAGAAATATTTCCTTTGACCCATTGGTATCTTAGTCCTTTCTTCCCTGTGATATTCTTTGTTCTTTTGCATTGTTTCCTTCCTTGGTGAACCTATTTTCCAACTTATCCTCATAAGTATCACTATCTCCTTCACTCTCTTCTTCTGAAGCTTCTTATTCTTTGGAGCTTGAGCTTGACTCTTCTCCTTGTTCCTTTTCTCCCTGTTCAAAACCATGTCTTGTCTTGTTTGATGAAGATCTTTGTACACTAGTAACCTTATCCAAGGTCTTTAAGCTTTTACCAAACATGTGTAGATTATATTTAGCCTCTTTCACTTATTTCCTTGGTGAAGCTACCTCATGCTCTAATATTTCACATTCTAAGACTTTTACCTCTAACTTTTCTTTAAATATCCTTGTATTAGATATTGAGTTTGATAGATCTTGTATAAGATTTCCTTTCTCTTCATCACATTCTTGAAATTGAACCTTGAGTCTTGATTTATGTTTTCTTACCTTTCTTAATTCCTTAAGAGCTGAAATAAACTCACCTTCTAGATCAACTCCTCCTTCCTCTTCATTTTTTTATTCTTCCTTTACATCTTTGTCTTTAAGAACATCTTCATACTTATCAGACTTATCTTCAATAGGAGCACTTCCTTCTTCCTCTATTTCCAAGAAGAACATTATTTCTTCTAGGTCTTCAAGAGCATATTCATATTCTTCACCGTCACTAAACCAATTCCTTATACAATGATCTTCAAGATGATCAAAGTTACCACACCTAAATATTTGAGTATTTTTGGTTTCCTTTTAGCTTATTTTCCAACATCTTCTTTTTCTATTATTAGAAATAGAATTTCTTCTTCTTCATTATCTGATGATATTCCATCACTATCACTTGAAATATTGCCTATCTTCTCTGCATAGAAAGTTTTCTTATGCCTTTGGAAAACTTCTTTCCTTGCTTGTTTTGTCCATACCTATTTTTCTTTTGATACATAGATTTTCCTACTTCCCTACTCTTATGATCCTATTTCTCTTCACCACTACTACTTCCAGCTTCTAGACAATTAGATGCATAGTGACCATATTTATCACAATTGAAATACTTAACTATTTTCGTACCTTTGTGTTTTTGAATCATTGTTCCTTCTACCATAGTTTACTTCTTCGTCACTGGATGACTCATCACTTGAATCTGACTTCTTATATTTTGTCTTCTTTGCTACTTTGAAGGCTGCCTATTTCTTGGGGATAAGATCCTATCCTATTCTCATTTCAAATATTGTGAGAGTTCCATGCAGCTCATCCCTAGTCAAAGTTTCAATATCTCTTGTTTCTTCTATGGATGAAACCTTTTCACTATACCTCATAGGGAGTGACCTTAAAACATTTTGACAAACATTTGATTCTTCAAATTTAAACCCAAGTCCTTGCATGGAGTTAACAACCTCATCCACACAAATTAAGTATGTAGTAATGTCTTCCTCATCCTTCATCTTCAAGTCTTCAAATTTTTTCTTGTGATTTTGCAATTTTACCATCTTGACCTTTTTGTCTCCCTCATATGTTTTCTTCAAATTTTCCCAAATATCTTTTACATATTTATTTGTAGGAGGACTAGCTAGAGGTGTGTATCCATCCTCCACTGTTTTCCATGTCTCAATTCCTTGTGCCATCAGGTAAGTCTTCATTATTACACTATGTTGTGGCCTCACCACAACTAGCCCTAAATTTTGGGGATCCACCTTTTTGAATTTTGTTTTGGGTATCTTGCTTGTCTTGGAGTGTGTAGTGTCTCTTTTTGGTTTCTCGTAGACGGTCCAATGTTGTCCAGTACCTCGTTGCTTGGTTAGGATTTTGGTTAAACTAAGAGGTTAATTGGATTGTTTGAATTTTGTAATTAGTTTTAAAAAAATTTCTCCTAAATCCAAATTCGATGATTAAATATTTTAAAGTTAATTGTTTCATATTGCAAAATAAAAAGAAAATTAAAAAATATATATATAAAATAAAACAATATAATATATAAAATAAAATTCACATGACATATATTTGTTATAATTATGATAGATCAAATAAATATATATATATATATATATATATATAATAAAATATATTTTTATATATCAATATATTATATATATATATAAAAAAATATATATGAAAAAAAAGCAATTTTTTTTTTTGAAAAAGATAAAAATAAAAATAAAGTGGATTTACCTTAGCTTCATTAGTTTTTATTTGTTTGAAAAGTTTTAGTTGGTGTATTATTGGTTTGGCTTGTCTTTTTAAATTTAAGTTTATTTGATTTAGGTTTGATTTTTACTTTTAATACTTAGGGTTTTGATCTTACGTTTTTTGATCAATTTTGGTTTTAGTTTATTTCTAAATGTTAGTGGCTTAGTTGTTATCTTTTTATTTAGGGTTAAGTTAGGTTTTTATTATTTATTTTTTATCTTCTTTATATGCTTAATTCGTTTGGTATGGTGAATGCAGGATGCGGTAAAGCACGATGACGACGGTCAATGCATATATGATTTAGGGAACGAGTGTTTCTAAGTTTGTTAGTAGAAAAGGTGACACAACATTGGTGGGTATCAGTGAACAGTGTGATGAGGCAGCATCAGCGATAGCATACCGATGACACAGATGATTTTGGCTGCATATGCGATTTTAGGCATACACAAATGGAGTCCTAACAACCTAACTGACAACGTGGGCAACGTTATCCAGTGTTAATAAAATACGTAGCCTGGTATTTCCTAGTGAATGAGGACATAATTGGAAGCCAATAGGAAGTGGGCACTATTGGTTATTTGGTCCATCTAAGGAAGACACCCATGAGGATCGACGTTGGACAAAACCCACCAAGTGACATAGCCATGTTCGATGGACGTTTGAGTTGAAGAACCGATGCATACTCAGACTTGACATGTTTGCAGACTATGAAATAAATGCAATCATCGAGAATGATGATAATAACCCCAGTGAGGCAACTACTAGTTCTAATAGTGGAAGATTTTGAATTGCACAAGAAAGTCGAGATGCACTACATACGAGATGTATTAGTCCTCGAAGGGAAACTTTCGTTACCTTTAGGCAAAAATTTAGGCCAATATTTGTAGTCTTCACACTCCAAAGAGCAACATGAGGCAGATAAGAATTATAGTATGCTCACGAATAAGCATGACAGGGTCGGTTGGGAGGATCCTTCAACGTGTGAAAAGGAGAGATCCATGTAGATAGCCATGCAAATGAACCTAGTTGCATCAATGACCAAGGTATAGAAGAGAGTCAACCTAATTTGAATAACACTGTGCTACATCAAAGACAATGCAGAAGTGGAGACCATACTTCCAAAATATTGAAATTTTGAGGTGGACCTAGCATGGAGAGTTTAGCGCCAACTCAACTAGACAATATTTCTTGGATAAGCTACTATGAAGAAGAAATTCCTGCAGATGATTTTAGGTCAAACTTCTATGAAACAATGGAAGAAATTTGCATTCGAGGTGCCAAAAACACGGTAGTAAGCTATGATGTCTCCATTTGATTATTATCCTAAGAATTATGTTTGAAAAGGACAAAAAAGTGAATGCCGCAGTGAGAGTGCAAAATTTAGTGAACTAATAATAGACATGAAATCTATTGTTTGTTGGTGAGAAGCCCTTGGCACCATGATAGAGACCACAACAATGATAGTGTGCAAGGAATAGGGGAGTTACAACAGGTAATATAAACCATAGGGTTGATTAGGATTTATGTTGACCAACATGGATCCATTATCACATTCCCAGAAGCATATTATGAATGCTATTTCACACAATAGCAAGGGCTTTTGAATTTGACAACAACAGGTTGGTGTTCCAAATAAGGTCTAGTAGGGAAGGCTCTCAACAGAAATGAGCTACGATAGGTGACACAATATGAAGTCATGGAATGTGCCCTATGTGATAACGAAGCATACACTTTTGGGAGACGTTGGATAAACCATGATGGAATGCGGGTTCCAATAGTGTTCAAGCCGAAATACCACATAAGCGTAAGTAACTACGATGTCCAAAAAATAGAATGTAGATCATAGGGAATGCATGTAAAATGGCTAAGGAGACATCGTCATGGATATATGAGTAGCAACATATACAGAATGAAATAACGATAGGGAAATGGATGATGTTAGTAGCGTGCATCATGGTAGAATCCAATCACAAGTGAGTTCAATGAAGACTTGACATGGCAGCAACATGGGTCTCGACAAATCGACTATATTGAAATACGTTACCATAAGCTACTTGCTTGTTTACAAGTAAATCAAAATAAAATCAAATGGTGCTTCCATGCAACATAAATAAATATGCGCTTTCGCTTTAATGAGTGAGGTGAAGGACAATAAATGATAAGAGATAAGAGCATTATGTGTGTGTGGATAGCACATTTCACATCAAGCTAAGGAGTGGTTACATTTTAAAAATGAAACGTCGCACGTAGGTCAGTCAGAGCGACGATTATTGAGGAAAGTCGATATGCATATCAATAAAAATGACGTAACATGCTATAGGGATAGGGAGATGAGTGTTTGTAAGAAAAATGTATTATAAAAAATAGAGAACATTACAAAGGAAGGAAGAGGAAGAGCCAGCGAAAACCTATAAATACAGACTTAAATAAGTGAACGGGGTTGGAAACTTTTCAGATGAGACTGTAGCAATGAAGGCAGGAGCTTTCGCACTGGATTTTTCTAAAAATTTTCCCTCCATTTAACTAGACTTATTTTTTTCTTTTCATGTGATGCCATTTTTGATAGTTGTATTCTGCACATTGTGAGTTGTTATTGAAAATCTTAATTTTTTGGCAATATTTTGGATTTCCAACACATTTTATGCAGAGTAATGGTTGATGTGTTTGTAATTACAACATATTGCACCTTGTCCCTAGGAGATTGCACATCATTAAGAGTTAGATTGCATGAATATGGGTCATTTTTAATGCAGGTTTTGGGTGCAAAAAACTAATATTGTAGGGTTTGTGAGAATCTGTTTAAGTTGCAGTATTTTATTTTTAAGTTAAGCTTCATTTTATTTTAAGTTTTTGTTCTAAATTTGTCTTTTAGTATTTTTTTAATGTTTTAAAATAAAGTGAGATAAAAATATAAAAAGTATAAAAACATAAAAATCCAAAAATAGTGGTACGGTTCCCAGAATAATGTCTGAAACCCCATTCAAAGCAGTTTTGGTTTTGTTTTGAAATATTTTTCAAAATTCCAAAGCACTGAAGGTTTACATGTTTAAAAGAAATTTTGGAGTCTCATTTTTGTAGTCCTTTATGTTGGTTCCTGTTTTAATTTAAACACTATATTAGTCCCTCTGTATGAAAATGCAATTTCATAAACAAGGGGGTAATTTAGAAGCATTTCATAGGCCATTACAACAAATGTAATAAATTGATTTCTCTTCCTAAAAATCATAATTTCACTGAAGAGAGGAATTTGCAAGACATTTCAAGCAATAAATTGATTCTCTTTATGAAAATTAGTTTCATTAAAAATAATTTATTTAAAATGCAAATCAAAGGCTTTATAGCTACATAAGAGGAGTTTTTTGAAATTTTCATATTCACTTACGAAAGCAGATTTTATCCTCTATTTCAGGTTCAAAGCAAATAAATAATCAAATTGATTAAAATAGGCTTAACAAAGAACAATGAGTAATGATAGCATATTATATTAAAACAACCCCAACACAGGCCCCTTGTTAATAGTTGTTTTGTAGAGCATTGAGGTATTCCAAGTACTTTTGATACATTCACACATGCACACATTAGAATAAAAGGAACCTTGGAGAAGTTTATACTTCTTTGCAAGAGAGGGTTTGTAATCAAATCCTAACTATGAGTGTGGTTTTGCACTTGCAAAAAATCAGCACTCAACATTTTAGCACTAGAAGGAGGGTTTGATTTGGTTGTTTTGTCATAGATGCTAACTTGTTCTTGTTATTTGAAAGAATGATTTGAATGCATTTATCTTAACTAATGAGGTTTTATTGATCATATCCACTGATTTGAAAGTTATCCTATTGATAATACATTTACGCTAATCCTTTGCTAATTGGAGAATGGTTTTAATGTCATGATTTAATTGATGCATATCTCTTGAGATTTGTTAGTCATTTCATGCTTCTTTGCAAAATATTTCATTGGCTAACAAAATTGGTTTTAAAGTCATATTCTTTGAGGTTATCTAATGGCATTTCTTGCTTCTTTAAGGGTATATTGTCCTTTAAATGTACCTGGGCCTTCACATCCTATGCCCATAGATATTTTGAATAATCTACCTAAGTTTAGGCATGATGGGATGGAATCTGCTGAAGAGCATATTCAAGAATATAAGGGCATTTTAATTCATTTGCAAATCATACATGAAGATGTTGTTTGTAGGATGTTTCCATACACACTAGAGGATTTTGCTTATGATTGGTATATTGGTTTACCTGCAGGATCTATCACCTCTTGGGAGCAATTAGAGGTTGCATTCCTCAAACAGTTTGAAAATTTGATTGATCTGAACAGGATATTAAATGAGTTTGTTTCTATTTGTAAAGAGTCTAATGAGTCTACAAGCCAATTTAATGATAGGTTCCATAGGTTTTACACTAATATGGAGAGTCATTACATCATTTTAGAAGAAGAAGTTGTCCAAGTGTACCTAGAAGCTTTAGACCCTTTTACCTCTACATTTCTAGGGAGAGTTCTTAAAGAGTCATCCTTGTCTATAGCCTATAGTGAGGCAATAATGATAGAACAACGGTGCATTTCAAAAGGTTTGGATGTGGGACAATTATCTTTGCTCAACCCTAAAGCTTCTAATAAAATGCTACCAAAGAATCTAGTTGAGGAATCATCTTCTCCTATGATGGATTACTTTTCAGGAGCTATAGATTACAACCAATACCAACCACCAAATCTAGTATTCTTGAATCAAACAATACCTAATATGAGCAATCAAGGGGATAAAGTTGAATGTCCACTTATTACAGCCCCTTTGGATATCATCAATGAGGATGGTTATGATCAAGTTCATCAAAGCCTAGAGGTTGGCTTAGGGTCGCTTTTTACAAAGGAGGATTGGGATAACTTTAGAATTTTGAATACATTAATGGATCCCATGGAAGAAACTCTTGACCCATCAATAGAGGCATCCGAGGAAAATGAATTTTTTGAAGTTGAGGAAGATGAATTATTTGAAGTTGAAGAGGGTGAATCAATAGATGAATCTGAAAAATTATACAAAAGGCTTGATAGAATCCAATTCTTTGATCTTGAAAGACAATTGTGATGATGTTTGGGAAGAGTATGAGGAATGTGTTCCTTTCATGAATACCGATAAAAAAATTTCATCTCATGTGCAGGACACTAAAGATGCTATCCTATATGAAGAGCCTACAATTTCTAAACCTTTAGAGAATCATATGCCATTTGAAAGCAGAATAGAGCTTTATATTATGGGTTTAGAATATGATTATTGTAATGGATGGGGAAGATATGAAGACTTATTTGTTTCTCACTTTCCTACTAATGAAGGTTTTATGTCATTTGATATGCAAGATGCTAAAATTGTGATGTCACAGGAAGTGTTACAAAATGATGATGATGGAACCCATGAAGAAGAAAATATCACAATGGATCACCAAGTATTGGTAAATGAAAATGTGCATGAGGTAGAATCTAACCTTTTGTGTCCAAACATCCAAGATTCAGGTGAAAATTTGTCTAATTATTTATTGAATTCAAATGCTATTTATGATGAAATACCTCTAGAAATGAATGAAAATTTAGAGTGGATTTTTTATCACACCCCTAATGAGATTGCTTTGTTAGATGCAGGAGAAGTAGACATGCTTAAATTGTTAAATCATGTTCATCAAAAACTTACAATTGAATCTAGGATACAAGATTATAATAATTCTCATTTAGTAAATATCCTAGATAGTTTTAAATTATTACGTGAGTATGATTGGTCTAAAGACATGGATGATGATGTTGCTTTAAAAGTTTTAGAAATAGTCTATTGTTTGTAAGAAAGCCTACATGATTGTGAGAAAGAATATAATATTGAAATTTGCATTGCATTGAATAAGCAAAAGATAATTGAAAATCATGCATTCACTTGCAAGTTTAATGAATCAAATGTCCAACATGAAATTGTTAATAAGCTTGAATCAAAGTGGTTGTGTGAGAGAGGCAATATGAGAGGTGTTGCATGGCTTGATCCAATCTTGTTTTGCTGGGATTTCTATAAAGCTTGGTATGCATTTCATGTTAAAGGTCTTTCAAATTGTGCTAACCATAGTTGGGATCTAGGGAAATGATGGTCCAAATTTTTTGTATCATCTTGTATATTATTGTATATAAGTTTTGGTTTTCATGTTTTTCCTTTATTTTTTTAGTTTTAGGTTGTTTCCAAGTTTTGGTTTGCAGGTTTTGAGTTGTGAGGTGGTTCCTCTAGTGATGGTGGTGTTCTATGATAGCTACTAATTTGTGGACTCTTGAAGCATGAATCACATATCATGTGAGATAAAGTTATTTAGTAATTACTCCTAGATTTTGGGGACTAAGATGGTGAATTTTGGGAATCATGAATCATTTCGCTAATGCTACACATGAACACATCACATTAAGGTGTATTTTTGGAAACTTGAAATAGGAAGTTACTTGTTTTGCATATAAGGGCAAAATTTTTTATATACTCAATTTTTAACCTTTTTTGAGATCTAAACTAGGTGGCAGGGGAAGTTCACTAAGCAACATGTTTATGCAAAAAAAAAGGAGCCATATTAATAACAAGGCTTAGGGTATCTCCGTCGAGGATATAGATGCCTAGTTGGGTGTGGAGAAATGCCAATAAACAGTCAAGTGCAAATGTGATCCAACACTTGGGTGAGAGAGGCACCTCCAACGGGGCTATAAAAGCCTGATCAGCTATGGAGGAATGCAAAGGCATATCTTTAATGAGTAATTTTTATAGCCCAATGTAAAATAGGTGATGGATTCTGAATAGTGTCAAGAATGCTAAAATTAAAACACTTTCTCACACACTTAGCTAAAGTCATGGTTCATGCATTTTTGATTAAAATTATCCATCCCCATCATTTTTAGATATTGCTAAATAATTTTATTTTCAACCTTTGGTTTGTTTGGTTCCAAATCCAAAGATTCTGGATTTTCGTCCGAAATTCTCGGGAGCATTCCCCAGCAAAGTCACCATTTTTTGTGGCCTCACCACAACCAGCCCCAAATTTTGGGGACCCATATTTTTGAATTTCATTTTTGGGTATCTTGCTTGTCTTGGAGTGTTTAGTGTCTCCTTTTGGTTTCTAGTAGACTGTCTAGTGTTGTCTAGTACCTCGTTGTTTGGTTAGGATTTTGGTTAAACTAAGAGGTTAATTGGATTGTTTGAATTTTGCAATTAGTTTTAAAATTTTTGCTCTTAAATCCAAATTCGATGATTAAATATTTTAAAGTTAATTGTTTCATATTGCAAAATAAAAATAAAATAATATATATATATATATATAAAAGAAAATAATATAATATATAAAATAAAATTTACATGATTATAAATAATATATACATATATTTGTTATAATTATGATAGATCAAATAAAAAATATATATATAATAATAATAAAATATATTTTTATATATTTTTTTATATCAATATATTTTATATAAAAAAAATATGTGATAAAAAAAACAAAAAAAAAATTGGAAAAGATAAAAATAAAAATAAAGCGGATTTACCTTATCTTCATTAGTTTTTGTTTGTTTGAAAATTTTTAGTTGGTGTATTATTGGTTTGGCTTGTCGTTTTAAATTTAAGTTTATTTGATTTAGGTTTGATTTTTCCTTTTAATACTTAGGGTTTTGATCTTACGTTTTTTGATGTTTAATTTTGGTTTTAGTTTATTTCTAATGTTAGTATCTTAGTTGTTATATTTGTGTTTAGAGTTAAGTTAGATTTCATTTATTTCTTTGTTATATTCTTCATACGCTAAACTGGTTTGGTGTGGCGAATGTAGGATGCGGTAAAACACGACAATGGTGGTCAATGCATAGACAATTTAGGGAATGATGGGTGTTTCTAAGTTCATCAATAGAAAAGGTGACACGACATTGGTGGGCATCAACAAACAGTGTGATGAGATAGCGTAGGTGATAGCATACTGATGACACAGATGAGTTGGTAGCATACGTGATTTAGGGCATACACAAATGGAGTCCTGACAACCTGACTGACAACGTGGGTAATGTTATCCAGTGTTAAGAAAATATGTAGCCTAGCATTTCCCATTGAATGAGGACAACATTGGTAGCCAATAGGTAGTGGGCATTATTGGTGATTTGGTCCATCTAAGGAAGACGCCCATGAGGATCAACATTGGATGAAACCCACCAAGTGGCATAACCACATTTGACGAAAATTTGAGTTGAAGCACCAATGCATAATCAGACTTGACATGCTGGTAGACTACGAAATCAACGCAATCGTCGAGAATGATCATAAGAACCCCAGTGAGGCAACTACTAGTTCCAATAGTGGAAGATTTTGAATTGCACAAGAAATTTGAGATGCATTGCATATGGTATGTATTAGTCCTTGGAGGGAAACTTTCGTTACCATCAGGCAAAAATGTAGGCCAATATTTACAGTCTTCACACTCCAAAGAGCAATGCAGGATAGGTAAGAATGACAGTATGCTCACAGATAATCATGACAACGTAGGTTGGGTGGATCCTTTGATGTGTGAAAAGGGGAGGTCCACGTAGATAGCCACACAAATGAGACCCAGCTGCATCAGTGACAAAGGCATAGAAGAGGGTCAACCTAATTTGAATAGCACTATGCTACATCAAAGACAACATAGAAGTGGAGACCATACTTCCAAAATGTTGGAAGTTTGAGGTGGACATAGCATGGAGATTTTAGCACCAAATTAGCCATATGACATTTCTTGGATAAGCTACTATGAAGAAGACATTATTGAAAATGATTTTAGGTCAAACTTCGATGAAAAAATGAAGGAAATTTGCATTCAAGGCACCAAAACCATGATAGTAAGCTATGATGTCTCCATTTGATTGTTATCCTAAGAATTAAGTTTGGCAAGGACATCAAAGTGAACACCATGGTGAAGAGTGCAGAATTTAGTGAACTAATAATAGACATGAAAGCTACTATTTTTTGGTGAGAATCCCTTGGCACCACGATAAAGACCACAACAATGATGTTGTGCAAGAAAGAGGGGCATTGCACCAGGTAATGTAAACCATAGGGTTGACTAGGATTTACATTGACCAGCATGGCTCCATTATCACATTTCCAAAAGCATATTATGAAAGGCTATTTTATGCAATAGTGAGAGCTTCTAACTTTGGCAACAACGATTTGGTGTTCCAAATAAGGCCTGGCAAGGAAGGCTCTCAACAAAAATGAGCTATGATAGGTGATGCAATATGAAGTTGTGGAATGTTCCCTATGTGACAACGAAGCATACACTTCTGGGAGGCATTGGATAAATCATTATGGAAGGCAGGTTCCAATAGTGGTCAAGCCAAAATACCAGATAAGCGTAAGTAACGATGATGTCAGGCAAATATCACGTATATCACAAGGAATGGGTGCAAAATGACCGAGGATACATAACCGTGGATATATGAGTAGCAACATCTACATAATGAAATCATGATAGGTAAATGTATGATGTTAGTGGTGTTCATCATGGTAGAAGCCAATTGTGGGTGAGTTCGATGAAGACTTGACATGGTAGCAGCATGGGTCTTGACAAATTAACTATATTGAAAGGTGTTACCATAAGCTACTTGATTATTTAAAAGTAAATCAAAATAAAATCAAATGGTGCTTCCATGCGATATAAAGAAATATACGCTTGCACTTTAATGAGTGAGATGAAAGACAATAAATGAAAAGAGATAAGAGTGTTATGTGTGTGTGGATAGCACGTTTCAAATCAAGCTAAGGAGCGGTTACATTTTAGAAATGAAACGTCGCACATAGGTAGGTCAAAGCGATGGTTATTGAGGAAAGTCGATATGCATATCGAGAAAAATGACATAACGTGCTATAGGGACAGGGAGATGAGCATTTGTAGGAAAATGGCATTATGAAAAATAGAGAATGTTACAAAGGAAGGAAGAGGAAGATCCAATGAAAACCTACAAATACAGACCGAAAGAAGTGAATGGGGTTGGAAATTTTTTAGATCAGACTCCAGCAATGAAGGTAGGATCTTTGGCACTAGATTTTTCTGAATATTTTCCCTCTATTTAGCTAGACTTATTATTTTTTTTCATGTGATGCCATGGCTAATAGTTGTATTCTGCACATTGTGAGTTGTTATTGAAAATCTTAATTTTTTGCCAATATTTTGGATTTCTAGCACATTTTATGCAGAGTAATGGTTGAAGTGTTTGTAATTCCAACATATTGCACCTCATCCCTAGGATATTGCACATAATTAAGAGCTAAATTGCATTAAAATGCATCACTTTTAATGAAGGTTTTAGATGCAGGATACTGATATTGCAGGGTCTGTGAGAATCTGTTTAAGTTGCAACATTTTATTTTAAAGTTAAGCCACATTTTATTTTAAAGTAAAGCTTCATTTTATTTTAAGTTTATGTTCTAACTCCACTTTTAGTATTTTTTTAATGTTTTAAAATAAAGTGAGATAAAAATATAAAAAGTATAAAAACATAAAAATCCAAAAATAGTGGCACGATTCCCAGAATAAGCTCTGAAATTCCATTTAGAGTAGTTTCAGTTTTTTTCTGAAATATTTTTCAAAATTCCAAAGCACTTAAGGTTTACATGTTTAAAAGGAATTTTAGAGTCTCATTTTTGTAGTCCTTTATGTTGATTCCTATTTTAATTTAAACACTGGATTAGTCCCTCTGTGTGAAAATGCAATTTTATAAACAAGGAGGTAATTTAGAAGCATTTCATAGGCCATTACATCAAATGTAATAAATTGATTTCTCTTCCTGAAAATCATAATTTCACTGAAGAGGGGAATTTACAGGACATTTCAAGCAATAAATTAATTCTCTTTATGGAAATTATTTTCATTAAAGATGATTATTTAAAATGCAAATCAAAGGCTTTATAGCTACATAAGAGGAGTTTTTGATCATTTTCAGATTCACTTACAGAAGCATATTTTATCCTCTATTTCAGGTTCAAAGCAAATAAATAATCAAATTTATTAAAATAGGCTTCACACAAAACAATGAGTAATGATAGCATATTATATTAAAACAATCCCAGCACATGCCCCTTTTTAACAGTTGTTTTGTAGAGCACTGAGGTATTCCAAGCACTTTTGATAATTCACACATGCACACATTAGAATAAAATAAACCTTGGAGAAGTTTATACTTCTTTGCAAGAGAGGTTTTGTAATGAAATCCTAACTGTGATCGTGGTTTTGCACTTGGGAAAAATCACCACTCAACACACTCTAAAAAGCATAATTATTCCCATCAAAAAATGGTGCCTTATTTGCTGAAGATCCACTCTGAGATGCCATCTGTGTTCCTGTAAATGTTTTCTTGAAGTTGTTAAACTCTTATGAAGGAACCCACTCTAATACCAATTGAAGAACACAACCTTATACTGAGAGGTGGTTTGAACATTATAAGACTAACTTTTACTTTTCTTTCCCAAGAAATAATATATAATCGATGGCAATATTAATAGTAATAATCAAAGCAATGCACAAATAATCACACACAATAGAGACACCAATTTAATGCGGCTCATGCAATGAGGGCTACTCCACCAGGAAAATATTTCACTAAAATTTTCTCAACAAATCTCTTTGGAATCACTTCCATATTACAATATTTATAGACCTCTATCCAAAGGAGGCACCAATACTCTATGCTCTTATTTATGGATCTCTCTCCATGGGAGAAACCTTTCCCTTTTTCTCTGTTTCATGGAACTTGATCCAGGAGATCTCTATCTCTTCAACTATTTCATGTATCTCTCTCCACAAAAGTTTTATATCTTCCCAGTTGGTTTGTGGATCACACTCCATAGGAGAACTCTTTCCCCTTGCTCTAGTTTGTGGATCTCTATCCATAGGAGAACTCTCCTCTGCTCTAGTTCATGTAACTCTATCCAAAATATAACTCTTTCTCCTCTACTTTGGCTGGTGATCTTCTAGAAGACTACTACTCCCACTACTCTAGATTGTGGATCTCTCTCCATAGAAGACCTCTATCCTCACTCAGAAGACCTTTGTCCTCACTACCCTGGCTAATGGATCTCTATCCACTAGAGACTGTTGTCCTCTACTCTATCATCTTGAAATATTGCTCTCAACTCTACTCAATCTCTATCTCAAATTTTCACTAAATACTATCCTCGATCTAGTACAAATATGATCTAACATTGTCTCAGGTCTAGCATAAATATGCTCTCAAATATGGACCAAACACTATCCTTAAATCTATCCTCAAGCCTTAACACAAAGTTTGATCCAATCACAAATCAACTCTAATCAAATTTACCCCAAGCCTTAATATAAAGCTTGAACAAATCACAAATCAACTCTACTAAGATTTTCCCCAAGCATTAACACAAAGCTTGAAAAAATCACAAATCAACTCTACTCAAATTTACCCCAAGCCTTAACACAAAGATTGAACAAATAAATAAATCAACTCTGTTGTCATGTCTTCACAAATACTTACCTCAAATATGTTCTCAAGTCTTCACCAAGACTTAACTCAAATCTGCTCTCAAGTATTCACCAAGACTTGCCTCCAATATGCTCTCAAGTCTTCACTAAGACTTACCTCAAATTTGATCTCAAGTCTTCACCAAGACTTGCCTTAAATCTACTCTCAAGTCTTCACCAAGACTTTCCTCAAATCTGTCTTCAAGTCCTCTCAAGAACTTGCTCAATATGCTCTCAAGTATTCATAAAGACTTGCCTCAAATTTGTCTTAATACAAACTCAAAACAACTCACAAAACATACTCAAAAAATCTCAAATCTTGCACACAATGCTATCAAATGCTTTGTCTAATCTTCAAATAAATTCCTTTAACTTGAAGTAGTTTAGATATATTTTATTAAGAATTCCTTTAACCTCTAGAACATATAGAGAATGATGTACTCTATCAAAAACTTAATATGTTCTACTTAATAATTAAATTTGTTGCTTTCACAAATCTGGTTTCTAACGTTTGCACATTCACTTTCAATATCACTCAAATCCAATGCTCAAGAATTTTATTCAATAATTCAATCAATGAAACACAACTTGCTCACTAACCCTAAACAAGTGTTTTCAAACTTATTCAAACAAAGAGCACAATGTGGGTCTCAAACCCTAACTCAAATAGTCTTCAATATTTATCTCAAATGTTCTCTAAACATTCACCAATGAAGCATATAATAATTCACACAAATATTTCCAATAATGCTTATCAAATAATCCTTTTCACTCCACCTTATATTTCACAACATTCATTCCAACATTTCAACCAAAATATGATGTGCCCATACCTCTTTGCTTTGATGGAGATATGTCTTCAAAACCTATTTTACTCACAAATAAATCCTTTTGCAAATTCTAGTTTAGATAGCAATTGTCTATCTCAAAATCTCCACAAGAATATTTTCTCAAAAAATAATTCACCATACAAGTAATATAATAATATTTCAAGTCACAGATACACCTTATTAATCCTTTAAAAATATATCCAACATATATCAAAATAAATTTTCTCTCCAATACTCTCAAAATAATATTCAACACATAAAAATAAAGTTCCTTTGTTAACACCTTATAATATCCAATATTCTCAAAATAATATTCAATACATAAAAATGAAGTTCCTTTGTTAACACCTTATAATCTCCAATATTTTATTTATTTTCTAAGCATAAAAAATAAAATATTATTTCAACAATCCTTATGAATCCCTAGATATTTAACACATGCCCTTTAATTTTCACGTGGCCTCAAACACTGTCCCACGTTCCAAAATTTAGCAATAATTAAATTAAAAATGCATACCTTAATGTTGGCCCACATCACCAAAAATATTGTGCATGTCTTTGATGACTAGCGCCCAACGACCAACGACCAAAATCGAATCTGTGATCTATGCCACCGCAATGCCTTAGACCAATGCTAAAATATGTTAGTCTAACAATGACACTGAGAGGGGGGGTGAATCAGTGTAGCTATTTTAAAACTTAAATCTTCAACTCTTAAAGTCGAAACAATGAAAACTTGAAACCAAATAAAGCAAGTATAACAAGAGAACATCACACAACACAAGATGTACCGAGGTTCACCGATTTGGCTACATCCTCAAAATGACTATTTGGACTCCCATCTAAATCCAACCTTTGCAAAGCACCAACTTTACAATCAATTTACCAGCACCCACTGGAAGGAGCACCAACCCCTAATTTATCTTCACCAACAGAAAGGAGCACCAACCCATAATTTATTTGTGAGAAACAATGGTGAAATTGTTCTATTGATCAACAATGCATTACATAGTTTTATAGTTCTTGAAAGCACTAAAAATAGACACGGTGGTTGAGAGAAATCCTCTCAAACTTATTACAACAAACTAACTTAAAGATAGCTCTTATCCTAACAACATTCTAATCTTGGACTATGGTCAAACATTGACCAACCAAGCCAAAACGTCAATGTATGCTAATCAAATTAACTAGAAACATGTAAATAAAAACATTAAACTAAAAATAAATACTAGTACTAAGGAGGTAATGTTGAAAATATTCCAACATTCTCCCCCTTGATGCTAAAGACACTCATGCAAGAGTTCTTTAAGCATCACAGAGTTGGAAGAAAATATTTCTCTTACGTTTCCTCCAATCTTGAATCAAGAAATCATAATTTGCAAAATACTTGTGGTGGCACTCCTTCCACTTTTTATGTGGAATTTCCTGCAAATGCTTGAGTGCCTTCTTTTTTTGATTAGCTCCCACTTCAACAAAAGTATCTCCTCTTATGGTTTTCAGCAACCACTCTCTTACATATTTATCATTATGGTCTTTAAACCATGCTCTCACATTTTGATCTTATTTTACATCTTCAACACTAAACAATACTCCACATGAGTATTTACAATTAATCATCTCACATAGATGATTATACCATACAACTCTTTCACATATTTTCACACAAAAAATCACCACAAATATGGCCATATAATGACCAACTACATATGCAACATAAAGTTGCTCCTCACACAAATATTCTCTCAAAATAATGACTTTACAAGAATCCTTCTTCCAAGAAATTTTGAGCACATCATTTTGATCCATGTGACCCAAGTTCTCCATCACTTTCTTCTCTCCAAGAATACTCTTCATAAAAGTTGTCTCAATGAGACAATCACCTCTAAATAATGCCTTTGGAAGACATTCTCCTTTCTTTTCATTCCTGCTCACAAAATACAAATCATTAATCATAAAAACATTACCTTTAGTATGAGTAGATTTGGTGCTTCCCATAAAGCTATGTTGTAGTAATTCTCCTTCATTGTATGGTGCTTCAATATCAACCATCAACTCTTCACTAAGAGTTCTCCTACTTTGTTCAATCCATGTTGGTGTGTTGAAACGCCATTCATTCAAGCAATCATACATAGTTGTCTTTTCAAGACAAATCTCTTTCTGCAATGTAGTCACTCCAAGTGAGTGATATTCATCCATGAGTGATGTTTCCTTTGCCATTACGATAAGAAAATCAGCAATCTCATTTCCATTTTCTGTTTCTATCCTATTTGCCCTCTCACTTTCCATATACCAAATGAGAGAGTCTTGTGTGTTCTTTTCTTCACACAACACATCCTTCACCCTTGATGAGTGATCTTCTAACAAGAATCTTATAGTTTTCATTTCCTCTTCATCAAAATTTTCTTGTGGATCAACATCCCACATCACTTCATTTGTTATTTCAAGAGAGCACACATCCATTCCAATTGAATGGTCTTCAGGCCAATGATCATTCATGAACATTTCTTCTCCATCATCATGTTCTTTTTTCTCCTTCATGAGAACTATAGGTGCATTCTCCATGAAGTATTCTTCAACAAATAGCTGATTTGGTGTCTTATCCATAAGACACTGTTCTTCATATGTCTCCTTCATGAGACATTCTTCATCATACATCTCACCTTGGTGATCTTCAAGCAAGGAAAACTCCAATGTGAGTGTTTCTCTTCCTTTATCTTCACATCTTCTTCCTCTTTGCTATCAATGTGAATTCTTTCAAAGCATACCATTTCTGCAAAAAAATCTTTAGTACAATTTTTCTTTTCAACTTTTTCTCCTCCTAAAATAAATAATTGTTTATTACAATTTTCCATGCCTATACAAGACATGTCTTCAATGATCTGTGTCTCACAATGACTCTCTCCAAGGAAAGTTGTACAAGTCTCTTCCTCTTTGTTATCCTCTTCTCCATTAAGGGATTCTTTACTCTCTTTCACACAAGGCTCTTCTTCAAGTATATCTTCCTCTTTAAGAAATAATTCTCCATTATAAGGATGTATGTATTCTGCAATAGACATACCTTGATATGAGTCTTCACAAGACTCTTCAAAAGCTCCTTCAAAAGGATCTAATTCAGAAACTTCTTCAAGGAAGCAAGGCTCCTCCTTGCTTAAATAATCTTCATGATTGTCACACATGGCTTTATGGGTATCCTCATCAAAACCATAAGCATCCTTCAACACTTTCCATGCCATTATAGCTGATCTAAAATTGGCTATGAGAGGAAAAAAATTATTTTCCATTCCTCTCCTCAAATCCATAAGAGCTAAGCAATTTGCATATTGCTGCTCCTTCTCTTTTCTCTCCTCGCCTTGTATCTTGCTCCAAGTGGGTTCCTCATAACCTTCTTGAACTATATCCCATAAGTCTTGAGCCTTCAAGAATGTCTTCATCATTATGCTCCAAATAGCATAATTATCTCCATCAAATTTTGGTACAACCAAGTCTGCATACATGGCTTCATTTTATTTACCAAAGTCTTAAGCACCCAATTTATCATAAATCGACCAATACTGATTGAAACAAACTAAATTTTTTCCTGTAGACTTCTAATATACTTATCTAAAAATCCACTAAATTTCATATCCAAATTCACAAATGAGAAATATGTGATCAATTTACTTTTGCCCTTTCTATCACAATTCTGGATCTAGGATTGTTGAAGGAAAAATAAATATTCACATACATTAATCAATATAGATCCAAATGAACTGAATTTTTTTTTGAATTATTAGTTTATCTAAATAATATTTCTCCCAAAATTTGAGAAGTAAATACCTTGTATTCCACCACCTTATAATATTTAAAAACTCAAAAATGCTAATAAAATCCATAAATTAGCTCCAAAACACCTAAAATTTTTACAACATCCTCATGATACAATTATCTAACAACCCTAAAAATTTCATAATCAAATACCTCAAGATTCGTGAGATATTAATAATTTACTCAAGCTCTTCCTTGCAAATATGTTGAGTACTGGCCACTTGAGTTTCTCTAACAAAGTGTGTGCTTCAGATCTCTTAACACCACTCTCCACAGATTTTGATCCATCTGAGCAAACTTGCTCTGATACCAAATGAGAAACAATGGTGAAATTGTTCTATTGATCAACAATGCATTACATAGTTTTATAGTTCTTAAAAGCACTAAAAATAGATACGATGGTTGAGAGAAATCCTCTCAAACTTATTACAACAAACTAACTTAAAGATAGCTCTTATCCTAACAACATTCTAATCTTGGACTATGGTCAAACATTGACCAACCAAGCCAAATCCTCAATGTATGCTAATCAAATTAACTAGAAACATGTAAATAAAAATATTAAACTAAAACTAAATACTAGGACTAAGGAGGCAATGTTGAAAATATTCCAACAATCTACACCAATAGAAAGGAGCACCAACCCCTAATTTATCTGCACCAACAGAAAGGAGCACCAACCACCTATGGCCTCTTTGAATGGCGTATTTAAAACCTCTGAAATTTTTTTGTTTCTCCTTCCATGACTATTTGTTTTCTCCTTCCATGACTGTTCATTTTCTCCTTCCATGACTGTTCGTTTTCTCCTTCCATGACTGTTCATTTTCTCCTTCCCTTGTGCATGCATGTGTTTTGGTTTCCAAAAAGAATTTTTGTTTTTATTTTGTGGCCCTTCGTTTCCTTTTCTCCACATGGGCATGCATCCACTTCTTTCCATGTGTAAAGACTATCTTAGATGATTTCAAATCATTAAAGATTCCTTATGTAATGTTTTGTCTTATTCATTGAATTTTGTCCTTATGTGACAAATTACCTTATTCAATCTTTGATTTATTCCTTATAGGTCCACGTCACTATGCAGTCTTCAATTTCACTATCCTGGTGTTCATCACTAATATCAAACACACTGTCAACTACTCTGTTCCTTTGGTGAAAATGCAACATGTCGCGATATCATGACACTTTTGTTTCTCTGTTTGTCTGCCCTTTTTGAGTCACAAAAATGCTACATGTCGTGATATCGCGACACTTTTGTTTCTCTGCTTGCCTGCCCTTTTTGAGTCACAAAAATGCTACATGTTGCGATATCACGACACTTTTTCCTCCTTGCTCTTTATCTTTGCTTTGGACCGCAAAAATGCAACATGTCACGATATCATGACACTTTTTTCTCCTTGATCTTTCTCTTTGCTTTGGACTACAAAAATGCAACATGTCGTGATATCATGACATTTTTTTATCCTTGCTCTTTCTCTTTGCCTTGGACCGCAAAAATGCAACATGTTGCGATATCGCGACACTTTTTCTTTCTTGTTATTTCTCTTCTATTTTGGCCATGAAAATGCAACATGTCACGATATCATGACACTTTTTCTTTCTTGTTATTTCTCTTCTATTTTGGCCGTGAAAATGCAACATGTCGCGATATCGCGACACTTTTTCCTTTGTGATGTTTTTCTTTTTCTTTGATCTTTAGCATATGGGCCACTTTGGTCTTCTTGGAAAATATGCAAAAAGGTGGCTCCCTGATTTTGGGGTACATTGTGGAGCAGCCACAACATGACGATTTTTTCAACTTTGCACAAACAACCTGTAACAACTTCACCCAAACATCAAAAACATCCTCATAAGCATTTAACATCACTGTACATACTCTGAATAACCTCTGAACTCCTGTCCACTGCAACAACCAATCTATCTGACTATTTTGACAACAATGACAATACTATCGCTGCACCTTGCTCAACAATCTCCCCCTTTGGAATTTTTTGCAATACACATGCAATTTCCTGTAACTCTTCTCCCCCTTTGACAACAATACCAAAGGGCTGCTACAAACTCCCCCTGAGTCCATGCACAACATTCTCAGGAAAAAAAATTTACACTTAGCAAAAATCACAAACATGAGAAAAAAGATAAACAAATACACAAATGCTCCTCCTAAGAATGTGGTCCCAATAGCTAGTCAATTCTTGGGAAGCGTGACCACTCCCAATTTATTATGAAGGTACTCAAAGACTTCCTTGGGCAATGGTTTTATGAAGATATCTACTACTTGCTCTTTTGTTGGAACAAAATCCAACTTAACCTCACCTTTCGCAACTTTCTCCATCAAAAAGTGATACCGGATAGCAATATGTTTTGTGCGAGAATGCATAACCGAATTCTTTGAGATGTTAATGGCACTGGTGTTATCACACTTAACTAAAATTGGCTCACTGAAGTTAATACCAAGATCTTTCAAGGTTTGTTTAATCCATAATACCTGCATACAACATGTTGTCGCTGTAATATATTCTACCTTTGCTATGGATAAGGAGACTGACTCTTGTTTCTTACTATGCCATGTGACCAACCTGTCTCCAAGATAGAATGCACCTCCACTAGTACTCTTTCTGTCATCTACACATCCTACCCAATCTGCATCTAAATACGCAATAAGGGTGAAGTCCTTACCTTTCGGATACCATAACCCATACTCCATAGTACCCTTGAGGTATCGAAGAATCCTCTTCACTACTGTCACATGAGTCTCCTTGGGATTAGCCTAAAATCGTGCTACCATGCATACTGCCTAAAAAATATCTAGTCTGGTAGCTATCAAGTACAGTAAGCTACCAATCATAGATCTGTACATGGTTTGATCAACATGTGGAGATTTGTCATCCTTGCTCAACTTGCAACCTGTCGTCATGGGAGTGCTAATTGGCTTACAATCCTCCATTGTGAACTTTTTTAGCATCTCTTTCACATATTTAATTTGAGAAATAAATATGCCCTTCTCATTTTGATTAACTTGCAAACCGAGGAAATATGAAATTTCACCAATCATTGACATTTCAAATTCTTTCTGCATCTTATTTTCTAAATATTTACACGACTCATCTTTGTTGTTGCCAAATATGATATCATCTACGTATACAACAAGAATAATAAGATGGCCATTTTATGTTTTGACATACAAATTACTATCCACCATACCTTTCTTAAACCCTTGTTGAGTAAGATAGTTGTCTAGCCTTGTATACCATGCTCGGGGTGCCTATTTTAATCCATATAATTCTTTCTTCAACTTGCAAACCAAGTTGGGATCATCACCAAGTTGGAAACCATCTAGTTGATCAATATAAACATCTTCTTCAAGTTTCCCATTCAAAAATACTGATTTCACATCCATTTAATAAACTTTGAAATTCTTGTAAACTGCTAAATCTAGAAACATTCTAATTTCCTCTAGTCTAGCCACATGTGCAAAGGTTTCCTCAAAGTCAATACCTTCAACTTGTGAATAGGCTTTACATACCAATCTTGCTTTATTCCTAACTACCTATCCGTCTTCATTCAATTTGTTTCGAAAGACCCATTTAGTACCGATTATATTTTTATTTGCAGGTCTTGGTACTAACTCCCAAGTTTTGTTTTTCTCGATCTGATCTAATTCTTTATTTATTACCTTCGTCCAACTTTCATCTTTTCTTGCGTCAGCAACATTTTTGGGCTCAATGCTGGATAATAGAGAGTAGTTACTTACTACTCTTCTTCTTGTCTAAACACCAAATGTGGGGTCTCCAATTATTTGCTCTCTAGGATGATCTTTCTGCCAGCTACATGTTTTGAATTTCTTATTTTCTTCCACTTTTGAATCACTGTTTGAATCATCTGAGTCAATTTTTTGTTTCTTTTCTGTTTCCTTTTCCTCATCTCCTTTAATAACCTCTTCATAAATTGGATAGTTGTCTTCATAGCTAATTACTTGTTCCCTACCTTCATCAACTTTAACATCGGCACTATCCATAATTTTCCTTAGCCTCTTGTGGTAGCATTTGTAAGATTTGCTTTTTGATGAATAGCCAAGAAAAATATCTTCATCTGCTCTATCTTCAAACTTACCAAGGTTTTCTTCAGTTCTTTTGATGTAACACTTACTACCAAAAACTTTAAAGTATCTTACTATTGCATTTTTATCGAACCACAACTCATAAGGAGTTTTGCTTTCATGTGTCCTCAACATGCACCTATTTTGGATGTATACCATAGTATGGACTACCTCTTTCCAAAATTTGTCTGCTACTTTTCTCTCAATCAACATAGTCCATGCCATTTCTTGCACTGTCATGTTCTTTCTTTCTACCACACCATTCTGCTGAGGTGTCCTGGCTACTGAAAACTGTCTCCTAATACCATATTTTCCACTGTACTCTGTAAAATCCTCTAAAATGAACTCTCCTCCTCTATCTAATCTTAAAAATTTAATCATTTTTATGTTTGATTCTCAACTTGGTTTTTGAAAACCTTGAACATCTCAAAAGCTTCTGATTTATGCTTCAAAAATAGTACCCATGTCATCCTGGAATAGTCATCTATACACAACATAAAATATTTGTCACCATTTATACTTTGCGTTCTCATGGGTCCACATAAATCAGTATGTATTAGTTCCAAAGGTTTGCTTGTGTATTACTCTTTTTTTTAAATGAGACTCTATTTTTCTTCCCCTTTTGGCATGAAGCACAAATGCTATTTTATGGTTTTCCAATGGTGGGAATATCTCTCACTGCCTTTTTTGAGCTGATTTTTACTAGATTGTCAAAACTAATATGATCGAGCCTCTTGTGCCACAACCAATTTTCTTCTTCTTGTCTAATCAACCAAGCTCCTTCTGAAGTCTTTGAGAGAGTGTATAGGTTTCTAGATGTTCTTGATCTAGTTGCTATCAACTTTCCACTGTTTTCTTTTCTGACTTCACAACCCTGCTTCTTAAAAATCACTTCATCACCTCTATCACAAATTTGACTTACGCTCAAAAAGTTATGCTTCAAACCAACCACAAACAAGACTTCTTGTGACTTGACTTTTCCATCACTAATCTTAACTGAACCTTTGCCAACTATCTTAGCTCCATCATTATTTCTAAATTTTACTGAACCACCTTCATATTGCTATAACTTCTCAAATTTTTGTTTGTCACCTGTCATATGACTGGAGCATCCACTATCAAGTATCCATGGTGCAGATTTATTATGTGCTTTAAATGTTGTTTGTACGATCAGGGATTCCTTTTCTTCCTTAGATCGCTCTTTTTATTTCCACTCTAGTTTGATTACAGTTTTGGGCTCTTGTTTTGAATTTTTTTTTTCAATAGCTTGTGCATGTTTTTCAGGAAATTTTCTATTTTGTCTCATTCCATTTGGTTGAAATTTTCTTCCCTAAAATTGATTTGATGCAAATGTACTTCGATAATTTCTTACAATGTGCCCAAAATTATGATAGTTATAACATTCTACTGCATAATCCATCAAAGGTGAAAAAACATTTCTACTAGTAAAATTCCTTGGTCCTACATTATACTTGCAATCTGAAATCTTATGTCCATAACCATTGCATTTAAAACAGTAACTAGAAAAGAGATGATTGAACCTGGGTGATGGTCTTTGCCATGTTGTCGTAGGAGCCATAAATATTCTTCTTCTTTTATGTGTGACATTGGTGAATCCATCATTGTCAATTCTCCTTTCGTGCCTTGCATTATTGCTTTCTTTTGCATGAGTCAATTTTTCTTGATCAACCTATTTCTTATCTTCATTCTTTATGGATTCTTCATTTATGGCCTTTGATCCATTTGATGATTCTCATTTGTTAAAACCCAAACCAAATTTTATGCTTGTAGTATTTTGGTTATTTATGATCTTATCCAGCTTCATAGAAATTTCTTCACGTTTGTGATAACAACTAATTTTATGATTCATCTCTTCTATCTGCATCCTTAAACCAAAAATATCTTCTTTTAGCTTGCTACAATAATCTATTTTCATGGTTATTTGCACTTCGATATCTTTAGATATTTTCTTGGATTCTTCTATCTATACTTTCAAACTGGTTATGATTTCATTTGCATCCTCAAGATTTCTTGAAATTTTCTTATTCTTTTTTCTTTCTATCTTCAATTCATCCAGAGCTGCAATTAGTTCCTCTTCCAAATTTACTTCTGCATCAATTTATTCTTCATCACATTCTTGTTATTTTTCTGTTTTTTCTTCTTTGAGTTCCATGAAAAGAGCTTCACCTATTTCCTTTTCAGAATCCTCACCGTAGCTATCTTCTGATGAACTGAAATTCTTGGAGATGAAACTTTTCTTCTTGAAGTTGCCTTTTCTGAAATTTGTTTTTTTTCTTCCAGTAACTTCTTTCTTGGTGCGATCCTTCATCACTTTTGTTCTTCTCATTAAGTGGACATTTAGCTACAAAATGCCTAATACCTCCACAATTGAAACATTTAAACGGTAACTTTCCTCTGTATTTTCATTTTCTCTTTTTTAGTTTTTGAACAAAGTTTGCTTCCATTTCATCTGATGTCTCTTCTTCCTCTGATTCTTATTTTGCTTTCATATTTTTATGGGCTTTAAAAGTAGCTTCTCTATCTGTGGGTTTAGATTTTCATATTCTCATCTCATATGTAGTCAAAGAACCATGCATATCATCCATACTAAAATAATTTAGATCTTTAGCTTCTTCTATAGCTAAAACTTTAGAATCAAATCTTTGGAGAAGAGATCTTAATACCTTTTTCACGATGATAGAATCTTTGATTTCCTCGTCGAGTCCTCTAATCGCATTAATGACTTCATTAAATTTTAGCATATATGCCTCTATGTTCTCATCATCATTCATCTTTAATACTTCGAACTGAGCTCGATGTGTTTGTAACTTGGCCTCCTTGATCTTAACATCTCCTTCATGAATGCTCCTCAGTTTGTCTCATATTTCTTTTGCCATTTTACAACTCATAATCTTTACCAGTTCACTGTCCACTAATCCACACATGATAGCATTCTTTGCTTTTGATTCATTCTCAAACAGTTTCTTACCAACAACATCGGTTGGAGAAGTGGTGGGTATTGTGTATCCATTATCTAATGAATATCAAATGTCGTATCCCAAAGCACAAAGATATGTCTACATCATGAGTCTACAAAATGCGTAATTAGTTTTGTCAAACAATGGTGCTGTGTTTGATGAGAAGCCTTCACCACCTGCCATTGTGTCACTTCCAAGATCACCCTATCCGATTAAGCATTTTTAGGAACCTCACTCTGATATTAATTGTTAGTCTCACAATAACACTGAGAGGGGGGTGAATTAGTGTAGCTCTTTTAAAACTTAAATATTCAACTCTTAAAGCCAAAACAATGAAAACTTGAAACCAAATAAAGCAAGTATAACAAGAGAACATCACACAACACAAGATGTACCAAGGTTCATTGATTTGGCTACATCCTCAAAATGATTATTTGGACTCCCATTCAAATCTAGCCTTTGTAAAGCACCAACTTTACAATCAATTTACCAGCACCCACTGGAAGGAGCACCAACCCCTGATTTATCTACACCAACAGAAAGGAGCACCAACCCCTAATTTATCTGCACCAACAGAAAGGAGCACCAAACCCTATTTTATCTGCACCAACAAAAAGGAGAACCAACCACCTATGGCCTCTTTGAATGGCGTATTTAAAACCTTTGAAAAAATTGTGTTTCTCCTTCCATGACTGTTTTTTTTCTCCTTCCCTTGTGCATGCATGTGTTTTGGTTTCCAAAAAGACTTTTTGTTTTTATTTTGTGGCCCTTCGTTTCCTTTTCTCCACATGGGCATGCGTTCACTTCTTTCCATGTGTAATGACCATCTTAGATGATTTCAAATCATTAAAGATTCCTTATGTAATGTTTTGTCTTATTCATTAAATTTTGTCCTTATGTGACAAATTACCTTATTCAATCTTCGATTTATTCCTTATAGGTCCACGTCACTATGCAGTCTTCAGTTTCACTATCCTAGTGTTCATCACTAATATCAGACGTGTTGAGTGGTGTTTTCACCTGATTGTGAAAACACACTCTCCGATAGGATTCGAGTTCCAAATCCTCTACTTGCAAAGAAATCTTGTAAATAATTTCTCCAAGGTCTCCGCTATATTAGCATTTGGTATAAGTGATGATATTCAATTTGAACGTTCGGAATACCTTAGTGGTTGCAAGTAACTGTTAACAAGGGGCACTGTGGTTTATTTTATTCTGAAATTATAATGATTGTTCATTTAATCAGAATGAACTCAATGTGAATTAATCTTAATGATGAAATTATTTTATTTTTGATTTTGGTAAATTTTCAAGTGTTTTATTTTAATGACTGGAAATTAAACTAAGGTTAATCTTTCGGGAAAATAAAAATGCAGAGAATTTAAGAAAATGAAAATAAAATGCATAGAAGCTAAAACTAAAGTACGTTTAGAGTGTTACGATTCCTATTTTGACAAAATCGAAGATAATGAGGTTTTCTGCATACAACCTAACCTATTGAACCTACAAACTCACACAATCCAGATAAATTAGGTGCTGGTTTCTGGGATTTTAACTGTGATTTTCAGATTTAGACATTCGCATGAAGCAACCAAGAACACTTGCATTAAACTTCACCTATAAGCCTAAAAATCTTTAAAGGGGAAAAATGAACATTAAATCTAGCATGTAGAAAATAACTTGTTCTTTCTTGTCAATGAGATGCAACTCCCTGTAATTTTGTATTAAAGATAATGTATCAATTTACAAGAACATAATGTTTCCAATTTTAACAAAACCGAAAAAAAGTGGAGGAAAACACTCCAAAAGTAGGCCCAAAATGGCCTATCACCTTCAGATCTGCAACACTGCCCGTAGCGATTTCCCACCCCTATGCCTGTCTTCACTTCTACTTTTAAAATTTTTGTTACGGTTCTCTGTTTTTCCCTGTGACGCTTCGCTTCATCTCCCAGGTCGCTTCGTTTCATCTTCCCGCCTCTTTTCTGTTTTGGCCTTTTTGCTCAGGTTTGAAATGTTTGGTCTCCTCGGCCATGATCTTCTGGCTTAAAAATCTAACATTCAATAGAGTTATTAATATTTCAAGCGTGTTCATGAATTGGGTGCAATTTTCAACAAGGTTCAAAAGTTCCATCGACGGTGGTCGTTTCCCGATCCCAAAAAGTGGAAGATCAAGTTGAATTGGGACTATTTGTCCCACATTCCCCACACAATTGGAAAAGTGTGGTTTATAACCACCTTACCACACTAATATTGGTGTGAGAAGCTCACACTACTCACACAAGCCACTTACGCAGCAATGCCAATTGAGGAACCAAGTGGACCTTGGTCCACACACCCAATTTTTTGGGTGTATGCTAGTTGTTGGGCTAGTGACTGTTGTTGCAAGTTTTGATTTGAAAATTGACCAACCTTCTCCATTGACCAGGCAGTTGACTGACCTGTTGCCTAGTTGATCGGGGCTAAAAATTCAAAAAAAAATTGGTGGGAAGGTGAATTTTTGGTGGTAAAGACAAATTGGAGGGAATATTTCAAAAATTTGAAATTTTAAATTCAAATTATGGCACCAAAAGTAGAAAAATAGCAAATCAAGGTGAAAAATCCATTTTTGGTCAATTTCAGCCAAATTATTTTGCAATTTTTTGCAAATTTCTACAATTTTATCCATTATTTTTGCCTCCTAACTAATTTTTCATGTAAAAGGGCTAATTTTTGTAATTTTTAAGTGCTCATTTTTGCAAAATTTGATTTAATTTTTGTAAAAAGCACTTTAAAATAGCCCTATTTTTGTAATTTTGGAGAGCAAAATTATTGTAAATCTAGGCAAAATTTGTGCATTAGAAAACTAAAAACTGTTCCTAAGCCTAGATTAGTTCTTGCATCCATTTTGTAATCCTCCTAGTCTGGCATATACTTTGAAATATATGGTACAAGACCTCAAATAAAACATGGAAAACCTTACTAATACAGTAGATATTTTAGCTGAGAAGGTAAAAGATATTTTGGTGCAATTAACCCCTGGAGATATAAGAATTCATCACAATCATGCAAGTAAAGCCAAATGTGAGGTCAAATTGTATGATAGATTTAGGGATCTAGATGTCTTATCTACATGGATTTTGGATATGCAAACTTGGTTTGCTTATGCTGAAATTCTTGAGGATGAACAGGTTGTATTTTCTACAGTCAAACTTACAGGCCTAGCAAAAGTCTTAATTGTAGAAAGACAAAGCCATAATGCCATAATGACTTGGAAATAATTGATTCAAATTTTAAAAAATACATTCTTTCCACAAAATTACGAAAGTGACCTCACTACCAAGTGATATAGATTGAGGTAAGCCTATAGTATGTTTGTTTCTGAATACATTTTCCAATTCAATAGGCTAAGGGTATTGCTTGGTGTGAAATATTCAGAAGAGGATTTGACTAACAAATTCATTCATGGCTTGCAAGATCAAATTTTCAAGGAAATCAAGTTTAATATTTTCCTCACCTTGGATGTGGAATTCAACCATGCCATTCTTGTAGAGGATAAAGTTGGTGCATATCACAAATCTCGTTCATCATAGAAGAGCTCTTATAGAGGTGGGAATCATCATAAATAGAAGGTGAAGAACACTTCTCATTATTCCCCTCATTTTTATTCTCCTCCTATTTCTCCTAAAGTGCATTCTTCTTCTTTTCATTCTAAAGATCCTTCTTCTTCAATGTATTGTGAATTTTGTAAAAAAGCATGGTCATGTAAAATCCAAATGCTTTACTTTTGAAAAATTCAAGAAGAATAAATCTCTATTTGTACAACCTACACATGAGGAACCACATGATGGTCCCATTGTGTCTATAGGGACAAAATAATAATATCCTACTTTAAAGGGTAAACTGAACAATGTTACCCTTATGTCAAATGTATTTGCTCAAGGGGGTCATCACCATTTGTTTGTCACTAGAGCCCACCTTACACATGATTTCTATGTTTCTTGTATCATAGATAATAGATAGTAAATGAAACTCATTATGAAGTCCATTGTGGAGAATTTGAAACTTCCCATCAAGCCACATCACCAACCATATACACCTTGGTGGTAAGATGTAGACTCCACATCTAACATCACCCGCACTTGCACCTTGAATTTTGCTTTTGGTGATAATTTTGTGGATAAAGTTAGATGTGATGTCACAGAGATGGATTTTTGTAAACTATTTCTAGGTAAACCCTATTAATTTTATAGGAATGCTATTTATCATGCTAAAAATAACACCTACACATTAGAGTTGCATTATAAAACCTACTTTATACAAAGCACTACACCTACATCCAATTTTATGTTAAGTTGTAGGCAAGTACGAAAGCCACTAAGTCAAGCACTCATTTTTGCTCCTACTTGCATAAGTCCCACACAAAATGATGAAAAACCACCATGAAAAGAACATGAAAATGAAGAAGTTTCACCTAATGAACAATCACAAGAGCAAGTGGTTAAGGAACCCATCATTCTCACTCATGAGAAAGATGTCATTCACTCTATTAGTATCATTTAGGGTACACATATAGCTACACAACCACTTTTTCTATAGGATTTACCTTTGGTTTTGCCCACTCCCACCATTGCATGCATGGATGATAAAGCTAAGATCACTTCATTCATTGAGCATCGGTAGAGCCTTATTGGCAAGATATCATAGGACTTGTAGGAGACTCCATAGGAATAGCAGAGAGTGGTGTGTAACAATCACAATTCTCACTCATCATAGGTTGGAGATAAATTTTGAGTTCTTTTAGATAAGTTCCAATTTCTAGAGATACCATTTTAGGATCCTCTTTTGGTACCTGATCCTGTTTTCATCCCTACAATAGCAATGGCACCTGATCATCATCTTTCGCTCATTTTAGATAGATTTTTTGAGATGAAGATTCATCACATTGGATAGGGTTATTCCACTTATTACCTTGTTACAAGTCATGGTCATTTTACACACATGGATCACTAGATTCCTCACCATGAGATGGCCCATGAATTTCCACATTTGTTGAGAGCATTGGGGTCCAATGCTTCTATGGTTGGGAGAAGTGTTGAGGATACTTAGGCTTATCCACTTAAGCCTAAGTTAATATTTTATTATTTATTATTATTATATTAATTTCCTATTTCTTGCACTTTGTATTTACGTGAGGCATTGTATACCTATGTTGGAAATAGGTTGTTAAGTTGTTTGGGTGTTTAGCTAGTTGTTAGAGATCTCCTTTGTCTTCTAGCAGTTAGTTGCCAACTTTTTTAGCAGATAGTTATCTATTAGTTAAGTGGTTGGACATGTTTGGAAAATTGTTGCAACAACTAAACCACATGATATTATTGTGTATTTATTATATATTTCATTGCATCAATAAATAAATCAACTTCACATTGAGTTCCTACATCATTTTGTGTTCCAAAACATCATTTGCATTTTCCTTTTCAAAATATGCCTAACATATTTTTTTTAATTGGTTAAATAGATTAGAAATTATATTTCAATAAGGTTTTGATAGGGCCCCAAAACTTGAATACAAAAGGCCATCCACAACTAGAAGAACAAAGAATAACAAAAGGATATACCCAAAGTAGAACAAGCAATAAGGTTGTCCTCAACCAACACTAGAAACCAAAAATTTAGGAAAAACTGATACATGGAATAAAAAACATCAAACTTTGCACAACAACCCTCCAAACTAGAGTGGGTGCCCTTATCCTTCAAGATCAGGATTGACCTCAACATCTTTGATTCCAACATCAAGGGTTTCCATATCAATAGTGTTGTCCTTGGTAGGGATGTCCTCAGTTTTAATAGTCACCTTATTAGGCTTTTCAATATGGAATTCCTCCATGATTTTAGTAAAATATTTCTTAAAAAACCATAAGTTAAGGGTGTTATGCAAATAAACCAAATGGATAATACAATTTGTTACAGACTAGATGATGAACGTCTGCATGCAGCAATTAGGGCTATCCTTGTCTTCATCTTTAGACTCAATGATCAGTGAATATTTCTTCATGGCTTTGTTATTTAGACATGCAGAGGAGTGTAAGGGTTTTTTTAGGATTGCTCATAGGTTAAAATGAAGTACTTCTTGGTCTCTTTCTTAATTCTTAGACATTTTCAACAATTTTTGCTTTTTTGTGGATAACCTTGGAGTACAATAAGATTGAGGTGTGGTTTGGGATGAACTAGGTTTCATAGGACTCTATTTGTGTTTGGGGGGAGGAGTGACAAGAATACCCTCAGGATAGTGAATTAGCAAAATATGCCTAACATCTTAGTTCATATTGCAACTTAGGTTAGATTTCCTTTAAAAAAGCACCATAATCATGTGGTCAATTTTCAAGTTATTTTAGCTTTATTTTCACCTCCATATGTATTCGATTAGAATTAACTCATATGCATAAGGTTTGAAGACCCCCCTTTGATATATTCATCTCCATGAGTGAAGAGCATTATTCTGATCCTCTACATCATATGTAAAGCTCTCAAAGACATCTAGCCATAATATGACCAGACATATCTTGGATAGTGTACACAAATTTATGCCTAAGAAAGTCTAGATCAATTTGCTACAATAAAGCTACCTCCACTTTCATTTTTTCTTAGCATAGCATTCTCTTTTTATTTCCAAAACATACTTTGTTGAATTTATTGCATTTATTTTCTTTCAATAGTACATTTACTTTCCAAAAATATCAAAAATTATAAATGAAAAGTGCATTTCTTTTCCTTAGATTAGTTTATTTCAGCATTTCTTGCTTTACTAAACACAACTTTCACACATGATCATGAAAGGAATTAGCACTAGCTTGTGTTATAATTAAGAACAAACCACAAATCAAGACCAACAATGTTGGGCTTCATATCCAAACAATGCCTCATGACATAAACACCTTAGTGGACCCTATGAGTTGTTTTTTGGCTTTCATCATTGAAAAAACTCCTACTTTTGAGTGCGTCCCAAGGTAGGTAGGTTTAGAAGCCCCTTAACTACAAGGCTTAACAATTAGTAGACACAATTGTCATGACGAACACAAGCTTATACTGAGAGGGGGGGTGAACAATATAAGACCACTTTTAACTTTATCTTTCAATACAACTTTCAAACCACTAACATGCAGAATAAAGATAGCAATAATAACAGCAGTAAAACAATGCACAAAATGCAATCCACAAAGTGACACAATAATTTTACGTGGTTCACCCAAGGTGGGCTACTCCACGGATAAAACTTTTCTTCTAAAAGTTGTATCAAAGTCCTCTGGGAATCCTTCCCGATTACAATGTTTATGAGCCACAACTCAAAGGAGACACCTTCCCCTAATTCAGCTTTGGCTGGTGATCCTCTAGAAGACCTCTACCTCTTCTGCCCTTAGCAAGTGGAACTCTATCCATAGAAGACACCTGTCTTCCCTGCTCTGGTTGGAGATCTCTGTCCTCAACTCTGTCACAACAAGCTGGTCCTCTTTTCTGCACCAAAACACAGTCCTTCGGTCTGGCACAAATCTGTCCTCTTCCTCTTTTCTTTTCTGTTATAGATTCTACTTGGTCGAAACCAACTTTTCACAGTCTGTGCAAACACAACAGCACTCGATCAAATTATACTCTTCTACGAAAAACTCAACAGCACATTCTTCGCGCATACAGTAGCACAGTCTTCGCATAAACAACAGCACAGTCTTCGCATGAACAGTAGCACAGTCTTCGCATGAACAGCAACACAGTCTTCCACACTTAGACGATTCGACGAAATGCACTCTTATACTGCAATCAAACTTCGCACTCTACTTTTTCGATGATCGAACCTCACTGTCGCACTAAATCTATGAACGCCACTCTTCGAACGCACACTTCGATCGATGCCAAAACTACTCAAACAGCCCTCCTTTAATACTCACAATCTCAAGTTGAAACCTTGTTCTTAGTCGGCTGTTTTACCCTTTGATCACGTCGACTGCAAAACCCTACGCTGCGTCGGCCCAGATTTAACTCTGTCGGCTTCACTATCTCCCTGTTGCTTCTGGCATGAAACTTCAACATGTCACGATATCGTGACACCTTTGCCTGTCGTACACCTTCTATAGCTTGTTGTAGCGATATCGTGACGCTTTTGCTTTTGTCTGCTTCCTTTGCTCTTCTATCGCAAAATCGTGACACTTTTGCCTTTTGCTGACGTCATCTCACTTCTGTCATGAAATCATGACGCTTTAGACTTCAAAGCCTTCTTCTCCGCTTCTGTCGTGAAATCGTGACACCTTTGCCTCTTGCTGACGTCATCTGCAATTTTGTCACGAAATCGTGACGCTTTAGACTTCAAAGCCTTTTCTCGGTTTGCACCAGTGAAAATGGAACATGTCACGAAATCGTGATGCTTTCGCTGCCTTAAGCTATTTTTTTCCAAGTGCTCGCGAAACTAGAACATGTCACGAAATCACGACGCTTTCACTGCCTTAAGCACTTTTCTGCCATATGCCCGCGAAACTGGAACATGTCACGAAATCGCGACGCTTTCTACCTTAACACTTTTCTGCCATATCCCTTGAACATGTCATGAAATCATGACGCTTTTGCCAACTGCAGGCTGCCAACTCAACCTGTCATGAAATCGTGACACTTTTTGCATCCGTACAACTTCATTGAAACTTGTCATGAAATCGTGACACTTCCTTCACTCACCCCAACTCAACTTGTCGTGAAATCGTGACACTTTTTGCAACTCAACGCTGCCAACTCAACTTGTCATGAAATCATGACACTTTCTGCAACTCAACACTGCCAACTCAACTTGTCGCGAAATCATGACAGTTTTGCCTGAACTTTCTCTCTCCTAAAACATGTCACGAAATCGTGACAGTTTTTCCAGCCGCCTGTAAACTTTTTCTAACTTATCTTTTTCTTGATCTTTTGCAACTGGGCTACTCTGATTTTCTTGGAGACTTATCGACCAGCTGAAACCTTCATCAAAACACATACTTAGACATAAAAACAAATTGCTCCAAGAACTCCTTGACATCAAAAACAACAACTACCAAGAGCTCCTTGACATCAATGACAACAACTAAACTTAGGCAAAGGCAATGTACTCAAGGTACCCAAAATTGCCAACAATCTCCCCCTTTGTCATTGATGGCAACCCTTTACTAAAAACACATCTTAAAGAGCCAAAACTGAAATCAATCTCTTTGAAGTTTTGCTCCCCCTGACTTGAAGCTCTCTTCTTCACTTGAAGCTCTCCCCCTTACTCATATCTCTCCCCCTTACTCAAATCTCCCCCTTTGTCATCAATGGCAAAGGGTCACCTATGGGGCTTGGGACTAAGAATGAGCCTCTTAGCTTAGTCCCTCCCCCACCTCCTATTGAGGTGAATTAAAATAGGGTTGGGAGTGAAACTCCCATTAGACACTCATCATCATCAGTGTCTACAATTTCTTTGTCGGGCCTTTTCTTGAGCTCTTTGTTAATGTTTTTGTTCTTGGCACTTTTCCTGTTCTTGTTCTCATTATTTTTCTTGTCCACACTTTGATCCTTGGACCTATTTATACCATTGTTCCTATTCCTGTACCTTGGAAGATCAGCTCTGCACTGTCTGGCTGTGTGACCTGTGTTGTTACACTTGTAACAAACTGCAACATTATTTCTTTCAGGCATAGCTGTACTTTGAATCCGCCTGTTCTGACTAACCCAGTTCCTGTTATTTGCATTGCAAAAAATTGCCTTGTGCTCGAACTGATTACAAGAGTAGCAATACCCTTGAAATAAATTACGACTTCTGAAGTTATTGTTACCCTTCTTGATTTGAGACATACAATGTGCAGCCATGTGTCCAAACCTGTAACACGCAAAACATCTACCGTGAAATATTCTTTTAATCGATCTCTTGGGTCCCGAGAACTTTTGTTTCACATTCAAAAATCTATTTTCTGTTCCTGCACATTTATCACTCACAGACTCATGATCTGAAGTACTTTCTTCATCAGAACTTTCTTCTTTTTGAAATCTCTTGCTAGATTCCCCAACCTGTTTCTTGTGCGGCTCAACAAAACCGAGACCTATTTTATCTGTTGGATTTCTTTGATTTTTGATGAGAGACTTAACCTTTTTGGAGCTATCCTAAAATCTGTAGAGCTTATCCTTGTAATATTTATTTTCTTCTTTCAAAGAAACCATTTTTTGCTCTAACTCATTATACTCAAGAATCTTAGACTCTAACTCATCCTTGAGTTCCTGTGTTTTGGCTATAGAGAAGTCAAGACTTTCTATAAGATCGTCTCTCTCCATACAACATTCATCTAACTTAACCTTGAGTCTATCATTCTTCTTTCTTTCCTTTTCCAAAGCACTGAGAGCATTATTGAGTTCACATTCAAGATTCTCTATTTGATTGCACTTTGAATTATCAAGACCTTTTTTTGATTTCTTATTACTAGATGTGCTACCCTTTTCAAAAACCATACATGCATCTTCCTTATCATTTTTTGAAGCATCCTCATACATACTAGCAACCAATTCATTATTTGTGCAATCATCCTCAAGGTGCCCAAAATTTCCACATCTAAAGCATTTCATGACCGTGAATTTATGTTTCGGTTCTTCCTCTTTTTTGAAATGAACAACATCTCATTTTCATTATCATCTGGAAGAGCTTTCACTATCACTGCTAGAACACTTACTTACTTTGTCCAAATAGAAGCTCTTCTTGTTCTTGTGTGAATACCTCTTTTCTTGATTGTTGTGATCATCTTTGTTCTTTCTGTAATACCTGTGCTTTTCAGAATCCTTGCTTTTAACATCCTATATATCTTCATCACTTTCATCTTTGGAAACAGTATAGTCAGTAGCATAATGACCATACTTTCCATAGTTGAAACATCTTATATTTTTCTTGCTTTTGTGCTTTCTAGAGAATTTGCCTTTCTTGTTGTAATATGCTTCTTCCTCACTAGAAGACTCATCACTTTCTTGAATCTGTTTGCCTTTTGATTTCTTGGTAGCTTTGAAAGTTGCCTCTTTCTTTATATCAACATTCACTTGAGTTCTCAGCTCAAAAGCTGCAAGAATACTATGGAGCTCATCCTTTTTCAACTTATCTAAATCTTTGGCTTCCTCAATAGCAGAAATATTTTCACTAAATCTATTAGGAAGAGATCTTAAAATCTTATCACACACATCATTTTCAGCAAGTTCAAGACCTAAGTCTTTCATGGAGTTCACAATCTCATCCATCCGAAGCATGTAGTCACTAATATTTTCATCGTCATTCATCTTGAGTTGTTCAAACATACCTTTAAAATGTCTCAATTTGGCCTTTCGCACATTTGCATCACCTGTATGAACAACCTGCAATTGTTTCCACATTTCACTGGCTGTCTTGCAGTGAATAACTTTGGTAAGATCAGCCTTCTATAAACCCTTCAGGATTGCATTCATGGCTTTTGAGTTGTTGTGATGTAGGAGCCTGTCTTCTTTAGTATAAGGACCATTTACAGGAATGGTGTACCCATCTTCAATAACTTCCCATACCTCATTACCAAGAGCCATAAGATAGACTTTCATTCTTGCACTCCACAGACCGAAATCTGATCCATCCAGAATAGGTGCTGCATTGCCACCTAAAAAATCCATTGCGTTCTTAACCAGTTCTTCCTTCCGACTGTAAAACCTTTTCGAAGGAACCTGCTCTGATACCAATTGAAGAACACAAGCTTATACTGAGAGGGGGGGTGAACAGTATAAGACCACTTTTAACTTTATCTTTCAATACAGCTTTCAAACCACTAACATGCAGAATAAAGATAGCAGTAATAACAACAGTAAAACAATGCACAAAATGCAATCCACAAAGTGACACAGTAATTTTACGTGGTTCACCCAAGGTGGGCTACTCCACGGATAAAACTTTTCTTCTAAAAGTTGTATCAAAGTCCTCTGGGAATCCTTCCCGATTACAATGTTTATGAGCCACAGCTCAAAGGAGACACCTTCCCCTAATTCAGCTTTGGCTGGTGATCCTCTAGAAGACCTCTACCTCTTCTGCCCTTAGCAAGTGGAACTCTATCCATAGAAGACACCTGTCTTCCCTGCTCTAGCTGGAGATCTCTGTCCTCAACTCTGTCACAGCAAGTTGGTCCTCTTTTCTGCACCAAAACATAGTCCTTCGGTCTGGCACAAATCTGTCCTCTTCCTCTTTTCTTTTTTGTTATAGATCCTACTTGGTCGAAACCAACTTTTCATAGTCTGCGCAAACACAACAGCACTCGATCAAATTATACTCTTCTACGAAAAACTCAGCAGCACATTCTTCGCGCATACAACAGCACAGTCTTCGCATAAACAACAACATAGTCTTCGCATGAACAACAGCACAGTCTTCGCATGAACAACAACATAGTCTTCCACACTTAGACGATTCGATGAAATGCACTCTTATACTGCAATCAAACTTCGCACTCTACTTTTTTGATGATCGAACCTCACTGTCGCACTAAATCTGTGAATGCCACTCTTCGAACGCACACTTCGATCGATGCCCAAAACTACTCAAACAACCCTCCTTTAATACTCACAATCTCAAGTTGAAACCTTGTTCTTAGTCGACTGTTTTACCCTTTGATCACGTCGGCTGCAAAACCTTGTGCTGTGTCGGCCCAGATTTAACTCTGTCGGCTTCACTATCTCCCTGTTGCTTCTGGCGCGAAACTTCAACATGTCGTGATATCGCGACACCTTTGCCTGTCGTACACCTTCTATAGCTTGTTGTAGCGATATCACGACGCTTTTGCTTTTGTCTGCTTCCTTTGCTCTTCTGTCATGAAATCGTGACACTTTTGCCTTTTGCTGACGTCATCTCACTTCTATCATGAAATCATGACGCTTTAGACTTCAAAGCCTTCTTCTCCGCTTCTGTCATGAAATCGTGACACCTTTGCCTCTTGCTGACGTCATCTGCAATTCTATCGCGAAATCGTGATGCTTTAGACTTCAAAGCCTTTTCTCGGTTTGCACCAGCAAAAATGGAACATGTCACGAAATCATGACGCTTTCGCTGCCTTAAGCTCTTTTCTGCCAACTGCTCGCGAAACTGGAACATGTCACGAAATCGCGATGCTTTCGCTGCCTTAAGCACTTTTTTGCCATATGCCCGTGAAACTGGAACATGTCATGAAATCGTGACGCTTTCGCTGCCTTAAGCACTTTTCTGCCATATGCCCGTGAAACTGGAACATGTCACGAAATCGTGACGCTTTTGCCAACTGCAAGCTGCCAACTCAACTTGTCATGAAATCGTCACACTTTCTCGCATCCGTACAACTTCATTGAAACTTGTCGCGAAATCGCGACACTTCTTGCAACTCAACACTGCCAACTCAACTTGTCGTGAAATCGTGACACTTCCTGCAACTCAACGCTGCCAACTCAACTTGTCGCGAAATCGTGACACTTTCTGCAACTCAACACTGCCAACTCAACTTGTCGCGAAATCGTGACAGTTTTGCCTGAACTTTCTCTCTCCTAAAACATGTCGCGAAATTGCGACAGTTTTTCCAGCTGCCTGCAAACTTTTTCTAACTTATCTTTTTCTTGATCTTTTGCAATTGGGCTACTCTGATTTTCTTGGAGACTTACTGACCAGCTGAAACCTTCATCAAAACACATACTTAGACATAAAAACAAATTGCTCCAAGAACTCCTTGACATCAAAAACAACAACTACCAAGAGCTCCTTGACATCAATGACAACAACTAAACTTAGGCAAAGGCAATGTACTCAAGGTACCCAAAATTGCCAACATGTCATTCTTGTCCAAGCTCAAATGAGGGTGAAGCAAAATCCTAGATGGACCTATAGAAGGACATTAGACAATGCGGCCCCTTTATGGGGTACTTTTTCCATAAGGTTACTCATAATCCATTCATCATCCTATATACTATTCACATGTTTTCCTCCTCACTCCTTGCATACTTTTGAGTATAACGAGATAGGATGTGCATTAATATACCTTTTTCTAGAAATCACCCACACTAGTTGATTTTTTAGCCATATTATTACATCCAAACACATAAACTTACAAATCAAGGTAATATCATCTCAATTTCAAGATAAACAACACACTTTGTTTGTTTTTTGCACCTTACAAAATTTAGTTACAAAAATTCACAAAATCATTTCAAAAGCTCTCAAAACATCATCAAAACATTTCAAATCCAATTTTATAAACTTCCACAATCAGTCCAACAAATCTTTGAACCTTAAAAACCTTTTTTTTTTTAAAACATAGGCCGAGGTACATTTTCCAAAAACTACTTCTATGTCCCACAACAGAACCTATCATAGTTTAGCCTATTATCTTCTGTTATTTTTTCACTCTAGAACTTGATTTACATTCCATTTTCCAATCACTATGGTCTACACCTTAAGCAAGAAGTACACTAAAGAGTGCACACCTCTAAAAAATGCCTAACTTAATCCATTGTTTAAACATCAAGGAGAGTCATCTCAACAAGACCATATTATCGAGTTGCCAACTTCATTGTCCTTGATAAGTGTCATTGAAAACCCCCTCCTTTACCATAAACATATTCTTCAAACTGAACCATCGATTGTCTCCCAACTTGACATGTCAAGCTTTGGCTTCCATCTTCCATCAACTTCCTTAGGAACTCCTCCTAGCCTCCCACCTTCCACAAACATGGAATTCTCATTTCTCCCACACATTTCAGCACCCCCCTATTTCTTAACAAACCATAAACTAAATCTTCACCACTCTATCATATTGGAAATCCACCTCGTCTTTCACTACATATCTTGGAAAATCCCTCCAGTCATCAGTTGCACAAAGGTTCTATCACCTATCATTGTAAAATCAAATGCCCATAAATCAACAAGGGAGTACACATTCCCTCTCAATAATCAAATGCCCATTCAGGGCCTAAATCAGCAAGGGGGTACATAATTCCCTCTCAAAAATCAAATGCCCATCCAGGGCCTAAATCAACAAGAGTGTATACAATCCCCTCTCAACAATCAAATGTCCATTTAAAGCCTAAATCAACAAGGGGTACACAATTCCCTCTCAATAAGAAAATTCTCAAATTCCCATTCAAGGCCTAAATCAACAAGGGGGTACACAATTCCCTCTCAACAATCAAGTTCCCATTTAGGACCTAAATCAACAAGGAAGTACACAATTCCCTTTCAAACACCTAAATTCTCATTCAAGGGAAAATTCCACAAGGGCTTTCTCCAAACCTGTTATAGCCTCATGTGCCTATTCAAGGTCCTAATAAAATAGAGTATGCTCAAATACCCTTCCAATAACAAGTCTCCAATCAATAATTTATTCAATCAAGATCTCAAACCACACACACAAAAAAAACCATAGATGCCCAATCAAGGGCCTAATCAAATAGGGTATGGTCAAATACCCTTCCAACAACAAGTCTCCAATCACAAATTTTTCAATAAAACTCTCAACATACACAACAACAAAAACCAGAACTTCCCACTAAAGGGCTTAATAATATAGGGTATGCTCAAATACCCTTCCAGAAACAAATCCCCAATCAAGGATTTATTGCATAAAACACTCATCACACACAAAAACAACAACCATAACCACCCAATTAGGGGCTTAATAAAATAGGGTATGCTCAAATACCCTTCCAAAACAAATCCCCAATCAAGGATTTATTCAATAAAACACTCATCACACACAACAACAACAACCACAACCACCCAATTAGGGGCTTAATCAAATAGGGTATGCTCAAATACCCTTCCAACAACAAGTTTCTAATCAAGTATTTTTTCAATCAAGCTCTCAAAACACACAACCACAACAACCATAGATGCCCAATCAAGGGACTAATCAAATAGGGTATGCTCAAATGCACCTCCAACAACAAGTTGCCAATCATAAGTTTTTTCAATCAAACTCTTAGCACACACAAAAAATATAGCCACAAATTCCCACTCAAGGGCTTAATTAAATAGGGTATGCTCAAATACCCTTCCAAATACAAGTCCCCAATCAAGGATTTGTTCCATAAAACACTCATCACACACAACAACCACAACTACCCAATTAGGGGCATAATCAAACAGGGTATATTCAAATATCCTTCCAACAACAAGTCCCTAATAAATGATTTGTTCAATGAACCTCTCATCACACACAATAACAACAACAAATGCCTAATAAAGGGCATAATCAATTAGGGTATGCTCAAATACCCTTCCAAAGGTAAGTCCCTAATCAAGGATTTGTTCAATCAATTTCTCATCACACACAACAACAACAATAAAAAATGCCCAATCAAGGGCACAATCAATTAGGGTTTGTCAACATACCCTTCCAAAAACCAATGATAGTCCAAGGTCCACCCCAAAAAGGGTACATCCAGTCGAACCCTAATCAATCATAATTTCCTCTGATGAAAAATCAACAAATGTTTGAATAATATCAAGATTATGATGGACCTGAACAAACTTATCAACAACATTCCATCCCCAAGGTAAATAAAATACAACATCAAAATTTCAATACATGGATGCATCAAAACACTATTATTCCCAATAAAGCATCTAAAAACCAACTACCACATGCCCACCCACACTCATCAAGATCAATCATTAGTTACCACCCCCATTGGTTCTAACCTAATCATGCCAATCTTACCCAATACTATTCAAACCATGCAAGTAGAGATAAAATGATTGCAAACATGTTCCAACACCTATGGGTCTACCAAATCCACTTATAGTGAGTTATGTTTTGAACCCCTCCAAATTTAACCCCAAATTTGATAAATTCATACGTAAGGAGGATCCTTGAGAGCATTTGGACAATTACCAATTTGCATGTTATCGCATCAACGATCATGATACCCTTGTGCTCAAGACCTTTCCATAATCATTTGGGAGATCAGCTCTAAATTGGTCTGAAAACTTACCTCACCATAGCTTGTACACATTTGAACAATTGGCTAACATATTCCTCAAGCAATTACCCTCAACATCAATAATAGGATAGGACTACCCATCTCTACAACTTACAATAGTTTGAGGATGAATCCATCAATAATTATGTCATATGATGGAGAGTTGCTATTAATGATATCCCTTTCTCTCTTCCTTAAATGGAATTGGTTAAGGTATTTGTTAGGAGCTATATCAAACCCATATCTGGAAATCTATAAATGCAACCCCACAACACATTTGAGGAGGTATCCAATAATGCCAAATTGAATGAGGAACTTAAAATTCAAAAGGGAAAAATTAAAACCCACAAAAGAACTAACTACAATCCAAACCAGTTCTAGAAAGGTAATTCTAGTCAAACCCCACCCAAATTACCTCAAAATACCAACTTAATTCTCAACACTACCACCACACCACATGTTCCCAACACTCCATTGCAACAAACACAAACTCATCCACACTTGGGGAATGCATTCCCCCCACTAGTGCAAACCAATCAGTGTGTCCCTCAATGTTAGGGTGATCATCCACCCCAAATATGGACCCCACTTGTTGAACCTATGGATAGTATATTCCAATTCTTGATGACTACAGGTCATCTAGTCTTATCTCCCATTCAACTTGAAGATCCCACCCTACCCAAACCAAGAGGATACAATGAATATACCTATTGTGACTACCAATGTTGCAATTGGTATGACATTAGTAATTGCTACAAGTTTTGATATCTCGTTCAAGATCTCATCAATAATGGTACCATAAAGGTTGACAATCCCCTAGCTCCCTCCAATAAAAACTTAGATGTATTTCAAAACCCTCTTTCACAACATAATATCAACCAAATGCATGCTTCCATGTCAATCAAATCAATCGTGTACCCACACAACAAGTGTTTATGGGTATGATCAACATTGTTACATGTAATAATCAATATCCTGCTTGGTCTAACCCACAATAGGTGCCAATGCCTCCCCCATCATCTTCCACACCTCCACAAGCCCAAAATCCACCTGCATGACCACAACCAATCATCACCATTCATAGTAGTCTTACACATCAACTTCAAACTGCTCCTACCAAGATATCTATCTATGATCTCTTACATAAATCACAACCTCATCATGAGGCCTTAAATGACATACTATGGTATATTGATATTTAAACTAATGATAGCAATGTTTTTTCTAATTTTTTTGGCAATGTGTGTACTAGTATGCAACCATCCATTGTGTTTTACGACCATGATATCACCACTCTCATAGGCCCTGGATCAGACCCTCCCATGCACATAATGGAAAAATTTTATGGTACCACCTATAAGAGGGTGTCGATTAATACTGGCTCTTCCATAAACATCATCACAACACCTACCCTCAATCATCTCTACATTCCACCTGAGAATCACACTACCCCCACCATGGATTTATGCTCTTGCAATGACACATATTTTCAAACATTGGGTACCATTGTCCTACCCATTAAGGTAGGTGCCAAAACCACCTCCACCCTCTACCACATCATTGAAAGATAAATGCAATACAATATTATCCTAAACAGACCATGGATCCAAGACATGCAGTGTGTTCCCTCAATAATTCACCATTGTCTCAAATACATCCATGTAGGAGCAGTACATTGCATCTCGATTGATGATGACCCCTTAAAATTTTGTAATTTAATTTACTTACTACCAAAAACCACCCTTTCTTCCACTCACATTGCTACCACACCAATTCAATATTCACCCTCCACTCAAGCAAAAATAACTAAAGCATCCACATCATCAATCCCTCCTTAATTTATACATCCTTGTGTTCCTTTTCTAAACCATCTCATCAACATTATTCTCACACCTCCCCTTCTCACCCTTCCTCATCCACCACCATTTTCCCTCCACCATCCTTCACAACTCACACTCCATCTTGCCAATATCCACCTTATACTCCCTCCACCTCTCATATGCCTCCTAGAACTAGTACTCTTGTGCTTCTTATTTACCCCTCACCTATCAATCATTCACCTGAATACCAATCATCTTCTTCTACCTCATCCTTACCACATTCTAGATCGTTAATTCTCAAACACATCCTAAGACACCCTCTATCTTAGTACTTATGACTATTACAATACTAGGAGAGTACGTCATACATAATGGTCACCTCATCCAACCAAACATCCAATCCACACATGACTTCAGTCATCCCTGCAATGCACATCTCACAATAAAAATAATCATTCGCATGGGGATTCCCAAAAACCAAACCAACTTTATCTATGGATATATTGATACCTCCTTACAATCACTCAAACCCACTAAACCTGAGCTTCCATTCTATACCAATATTGATTATCTATCTAATTTGGATTTTACCTTACACTATTTTCAATGACATAATTTTTGTAATCACAATGACACTGAGAGGGGGGGTGAATCAGTGTGTTCTTTAAAAACTTCTAAAACAATTAGATTATAAAACCAACAACAGTTTAAAGCAGATAAAAGAGATACTAAATGCATCAAGAAAGCATCACACATAACACAAGCATTTTAACGAGGTTCACCAATGTGGCTACTCCTCAAAAAGACTGCTTGGACTACCATCCAAATCCAAGCCAATGCAAAGCTACAACTTTACATAATCCTTTACCAAAGCACCAACCGGAAGGAGCACCAACCCCTTAACTTTATCTCGCTTCAACAGAATGGAGCACCAACTCCTATTTTACCAAAGACCTACCGGAAAGAGGCACCAACCCCTTAATTTTCCAAAGCACCAACCGGACAAATTGTTTACCAAAGACCAACCGGAAAGAGGCACCAACCCCTTAATTTTCCAAAGACCAACCGGACTTCAATATTGAATAAAAATGTTTGACATATACCTTTGTTATTGCAAGACTCTAACCGGTCTACATCACCTTTGCAATCTCTCGTGCACTTCGCTCTCTCTTGCACAATCACTTCACACAGCTTTGTCTGCACCGCTATAACGTAATTTGCAATCAACTTTGCCCTTCGCGCTTCTCTCGCACACTCGCTTTCTCTCAAGCACACGCTTCGCACACTCGTGTCGTTTCACATTCTGCTTTCTGCTCAACACGAACTTCACTTTCACAAACACTATGCTCGCATTCACACTTTATCTTTTACACCCCACTTTTCAAACTCGAAGTACCCTTGCTTTTATAGAAGAAGTTTTAGGAACAAACCCTAAAAGAACGTCGATTGAGAAACCCTAGAATTTGTCACCGCCAAACCCTAAAATTCATCGGCCGCATTTAACTTTGTCGGCCTCAAACACTTCTTCCACCTTCGTCACTTTCCCGTAGCTTATTGCCGCGAAATAGTAACATGTCTGCCCTTTTAATTTAATTTAATATTTTAATTTAAATTTTAAATAAAATAAAATTTAAACTAAATATTTAAAATTAAATATCTTCATCACCGGGGCATCTTTTTCAACGAAACGAAGAGCCAACTTGGGTTTTAAGAAAAACCCATTTCAAATCTGTTATCCATGGTTTTAAATAAAACTTTTTATTTTGACTGCCTTGGTTTTCACAAAAAACCTTTAAAATTTAAACTAAATATTTAAAATTAAATATCTTTATCACCAGGGGCATCTTTTTCAACGAAACGAAGAGCCAACTTGGGTTTTAAGAAAAACCCATTTCAAATCTGTTATCCATGGTTTTAAATAAAACTTTTTATTCTGACTGCCTTGGTTTTCACAAAAAACCTTTTCGCTTCTTGACATCTCAGGTTCTGAAGACTTCTTCTTCTCATTCTGAATTATGTTTTCTGTTTCTATGCATCTATCATTTAAGGACTCATGATCTGACTAACTTCTGAACTTTATCCTCTACATCTGAGTGACTTCTGAACTGCTCGTCCATTGCATCATTAGATCTAACCGATCCGTATTGACAACAATGACAATCCTCCCCGCAACACCTTGCTCAACACCGAACTCCTATCCATTGTACTTTGGCCGCACCTTGCTGTTCAATAAACTCTTGTCCATTGCATCAATAAATCTGTCTGACTGTGTTGACAACAATGACAATACTATTTGCTGCACTTTGCTCAACAATCTCCCCTTTGGAATTGTTGGCAACACATGTGCAATTTTCCTATAAATCTTCTCCCCCTTTGACAATAATACCAAAGGGTCGTCTGCAGACTCCCCCGAGTCTATGCACAATATTCTTAGACACAAATTATTACAATTAGCAAATATTCCAAGCATGAACAAGAAGAAAAACAAGTACACAAATGCTCCCCCCGAGTCCAAGACCACTTCATTTCACCGATTGACAACATCATGATAAGCATAATAGGCATCAATAAAATCAACAATGTGAATAGCAAGGAATAACCAGTGAATGACACCATCACCGTCAACTTCACCAATATAACATGTGTAAGAACATGACCGAACCACTGCCTTCAGTGCAACTACCCTCTCGTTGCTTTGCAAACTCAAACTTGTCCACCGTTAGTGAAGGCATACAATAATCTTATATAGCCAACTTTTTGTTCTCGCAATGCCAGGAACATCTCGCATACAACTTCACCATGCATCTTGGATATATTCTCAACAAGCTTGAACCCAATGACAGCTTGTTTGTCTCTCTCTCAAAGTGAGAATCCAGAAAGGCTACCTCAATCCACTTTCAACTCTGTGCAGGTACCAAACACTGTACAACCAACATCTTTTCTCAACCAATTAGGGCTTTAGCAACAATGCTTATAGACAAGGTTTAACCAACATCATTCAACTCAAGATTAACTTTGAAGCATTCAACCAATCACTACATGAAAAGGAAACTAGTAGACATCCTTTTCCTTCCAAAGGTATTTGAACAAGACAACCACCAACATAAATCACCAAGGCAAAGAATAACTTGCTCAAATCAAACTCAATGGAGTAAGCCCAAATCATGTATCAAGAAAAGCATTAACTTGATCAAAACAACCACTATGAAAGCAACTCAACTATTCATCACCAGGCTGGAAATCATCTGGCTGCTCATTAAAAAACTTTTTTTTTTTAATCTTCCCATTCAACATGCTGATTTCACTTTTGTCAACGTAATTGACAAGTGACTCACATCTGTACCAATTTTTGTCCAAAGACCTGCAATTTTACTGCCAACTCTTACTTTCAACTATGCATGTCGGAAGAAGACATTTTGTCAAACACTTTATGGCCAACCGTAGTGCACCTTACTCAACCTCAAGCTTCTTATCCTTGGACTGGCATTAAATCAATAGTTAAAACAAAACTGTCTGGTGAATTAAATATATTCACCAAGGTGTCATGAAAGATCCGGCAATCTTCACATCAAAGAGTAAAAACAAATACATGCTGCTCGAAACACAAATACACAGCTAGGGCAAGCATTCTTTCGTTGAGAAAATTATCTGGACTATTATGATTCGTAATTTTGAACAGTGGTATTAAGAATCATCAACAATACAATAGTGACATATCTCAAAACTACCAATGGTGACAACTCTCAAATTAAACACCACACTTCACGGAATTTCCACAAACCACTATATAAACTGAAAAACACACTTTAACAACTATACAACATTAACCCGATCGCTTACCTTTCATCCTCGGATACCTAGACAAATACATAGGAGCATTAAAATAAAACTTTAATATTGCTCCTCCCGAGGATGTGCCACCCGGAGTTGCTTAGAGCAATGGCAGAGTAGCCTCCTTCACTCCAAGGAGACACAATTTCCTTTCTTCGTCTTTCTCCGGACTTTCCCGAACTTGGGCTTGGGTTTTTCAACAACATCCCTATTTTGCTCCTCGTTCGTGAACTTGAACATTTCTCTTGTGGGGTTGTCTCTTGTGCATTCTTGATGGATGATTATTTTCTTTTCTTTTATGCACATGATATGTTCCTTGCTCGGTGTTGTCCTCTTTGTGTCTCATGAAATCTAGGGTTTTGCCTTAGATTAGATATAGAAGTGCTTGGACATAACCTTGCTATGTGCCCTTGACCGTTGCATTTAAAACATTGCACATGTTTTATTCCCTTTCTATATTGCATTCTATGTGTATGATGAAATCTATGGTATTGCCTTAGATTGGATACAGAAGTGCTTGAACAAAACCTTGCTATGTGCCCATGGCCATTACATTTAAAACATTGCACAGGGTGTTCACTCAAAAAAATAGAAGTATTTTTATCAACATAACTCTTTGATCTATTGTTCAATCCACAATAAATTGCCTTGTGACCAAAGTGGTTGCATTTAGAACAATAGCCATAAAAAGCATTATTATTAAAAGAGTGAGAGTGAGAGAACCTCTTTTGCCGTGGTTGCTTTGTCAGTAGATCTTCTTTGATATTTTCTTCCTTTTGAGGATTCAAACTTCAGACTTTTCTTGTTTCAATCCTTCAACCGAGGACTTCTTCTTCTCTCGCATATTTGGAGGATGAAGGTTGTTCATCTTCATATCCAAGACCAAACTTAGTCTGTGGATCTTCTTTGTTGATTTATCATTGTATCTAGCAACTCTGTGCTCTTCTCAAATTTGAAATTTATATTGGCCTCTTTTAGCTGTTTCTTCAATGAAACAATCTCTTCTTCTTGTTGGCAGCATACGCTCTCTTTCTCATTGATCTGAGACCTAAGAATATCTTCAATCCTTTTGTTCTGTTCTACTTGCAGCTTTAGATCAACAATAACTTGTTTATATTCCTCTTCACTTGTGCTGTATACATCATTCTTATTATCCAACTGTGTCTTCAAGGCTTCTTCTGATTTCTTGGCCTTTTGAACTTGTAGGAAGAGATCTTCAATCTCATCCTCATATTCTTCTAATTTCTTGGACAGTATTTTGTTCTTTTTCTTTTCTATTCTCCACTCTTCAAGAGCAGATATCAACTCTCCTTCAAAATCTACTTCAACCTCAAGATTTTCATCACAAACTTCAGGATTCACTTCTTCTACCTTTTTCGGTTCAAATTTCTCTTCTACAGGAACCGAAACTGATTGGGATGCCTTTTTGGATGAGGATCTATTCTTCTTAGCCATTGTGTACTAATCCAAGATCAACCCTGACTGATTTAGCCAAAATTGGGAACTTGGCTTTGATACCAATTGTTGTAATCACAATGACACCGAGAGGGGGTGAATCAGTGTGTTCTTTAAAAACTTCTAAAACAATTAGATTATAAAACCAAAAGCAGTTTAAAGCAGATAAAAGAGATACTAAATGCATCAAGAAAGCATCACACATAACACAACATTTTAACGAGGTTCACCAATGTGGCTACTCCTCAAAAATACCGCTTGGACTACCATCCAAATCCACCAATGCAAAGCTACAACTTTACATAATCCTTTACCAAGGACCAACCGGAAGGAGCACCAACCCCTTAACTTTATCTCGCTTCAACATAATGGAGCACCAACTCCTATTTTACCAAAGACCTACCGGAAAGAGGCACCAACCCCTTAATTTTCCAAACACCAACTGGACAAATTGTTTACCAAAGACCAACCGGAAAGAGGCACCAACCCCTTAATTTTCCAAAGACCAACTGGACTTCAATATTGAATAAAAATGTTTGACATATACCTTTGTTATTGCAAGACTCTAACCGGTCTACATCACCTTTGCAATCTCTCGTGCACTTCGCTCTCTCTTGCACAATCACTTCACATCGTTTGTTGCATCTGCTACAAACTGGACTTTGCAATCAACTTTGCCCTTCGCGCTTCTCTCGCACACTCGCTTTCTCATGCACACGCTTCGCACACTCGTGTCGTTTCACATTCTCGCTCTCGCTCAACACGAACTTCACTTTCACAAACACTATGCTCGCATTCGCACTTTATCTTTTACACCCCACTTTTCAAACTCGAAGTACCCTTGCTTTTATAGAAGAAGTTTTAGGAACAAACCCTAAAAGAACGTCGGTTGAGAAACCCTAGAATTTGTCAGCTGCCAAACCCTAAAATCCGTCTGCCCAGATTTAACTTTGTCGGCCTCAAACACTTCTTCCACCTTCGTCACTTTCCTGTAGCTTATTGCCGCGAAATAGTAACATGTCGGCCCTTTTAATTTAATTTAATATTTTAATTTAAATTTTAAATAAAATAAAATTTAAACTAAATATTTAAAATTAAATATCTTCATCACCGGGGCATCTTTTTCAACGAAACGAAGAGCCAACTTGGGTTTTAAGAAAAACCCATTTCAAATCTGTTATCCATGGTTTTAAATAAAACTTTTTATTTTGACTCGCCTTGGTTTTCACAAAAAACCTTTAAAATTTAAACTAAATATTTAAAATTAAATATCTTTATCACCGGGGCATCTTTTTCAACGAAACGAAGAGCCAACTTGGGTTTTAAGAAAAACCCATTTCAAATCTGTTATCCATGGTTTTAAATAAAACTTTTTATTCTCGACCGCCTTGGTTTTCACCAAAAACCTTTTCGCTTCTTGACATCTCCAGGTTCCGAAGACTTCTTCTTCTCATTCCGAATTATGTTTTCTCGTTTCTGTGCATCTATCATTTAAGGACTCATGATCTGACTAACTTCTGAACTTTATCCTCTCGTATCCGAGTGACTTCCTGAACCGCCCGTCCATTGCATCATTAGATCTAACCGATCGTATTGACAACAATGACAATCCTCCCCGCAACACCTTGCTCAACACCGAACTCCTATCCATTGTACTTTGGTTGCACCTTGCTGTTCAATAAACTCTTGTCCATTGCATCAATAAATCTGTCTGACTGTGTTGACAACAATGACAATACTATTTGCTGCACTTTGCTCAACAATAATAGGCAAGGATATAGATTAGATCACCATGAACAAGGGTGGTGTGACATCATCTATCCTACATTCCTACAGTCCAATGATCGATCGGGTCTAGGATATCAAAGAATAGATCAAGATGATTTGATGCATCAATTTGGAAACTTCAACATTAAACTCATAGACTATGATGAGGAGAACTCTACTACTTCCCCTTACCCTTATCCAATAGGAATCCCATATTCACAATCATCCATTGACATACCTTCTTATTTCTTCCATGTCACCATAGTCCACTCAGAATATTTTGACATCTCTAATGATGAACTAGATATACACTTTGATACTCTTTATATACATTCAGATAGCTTAGAGGACATGTCTACTTCCATATTTTCCCTCACCAAACCACCATATGAAAAATATGATTTTATTTACATCATTCTCATTCCTCTTCCCATACTTCTATTTATCCTTCCATGTGAACAACCACCTCCACCACCCCCTCCTCAACTAGTTCATCCTAACCCCATCCTCCATCTTCTCCCACCACCACAACACCTAATCCAACCCATAAAACCTATTAATACAGTGAAACACGCATCTTCCATGTTTCTTACGATCAACATGATCTCAGTCGACTCTTTGCCCTACTTTGTTATAATAAACACCCTGATCAAATTCTTGCAGTCGATCTTAATTGTATCAATTTTGATCACCTTCCACCCAATCCCTCTCCACACCATTTTATCCCCATCCCAAAAATTATTTGCTATGCTAATACATACATCTTGTCCTCCCATTCACCTTCAAATATCAACCACATAGACATAACTACCGATAATAACACACCTATTTTGGATGTAGTAGATGATATACACCTTATTCCTATAACTTCCTACCTAGAAGATGGATCCCATGTGTTGGTGGAAGATACCATCAAGGTTGACATTAGCAAATATCCTTAGAATCCATGCATTATGTAGCTAGGGAAAATTTTATCATCTGATGAACAACAACAATTTACTACATTTCTTACAAAATACAAAAAATCTTTTGCTTGCCCATATACTGACATGCTTTACCTTGATCCAAACATGGTGGTCCACAACATTACATTAGACAAGGATGCAAAATTGGTTAAATAACAACTTCACAAAATGCATCCCACCATTGCTTTTATGGTCAAAGATGAATTGCAAAAAATCGTGGATGCATACTTTATTCAATTGATTGACTACCTTAAATGGGTATCCAACATCATGCTTGTTGGAAAAATTAAAGGAGGTGTTCACATTTGCATGGAATTTCAAGACCTAAATATTTCTTTCCCTAAAGAAAACTTTCCTCTACCAAACATTGACACATAGGTCAATTTCTATGTAGGCCACAAAATGTTATCCCTCATGGATGGATTTTTAGGTTATAAATAAATCTCGGTCAACCTCAAGGATCAAAACAAAACCTCATTCACATCCCCTTGGGGGAATTTTTTCTATAAATTCATGCCATTTGATTTGAAAAACATAGGAACTACATACCAACATGCCATGACTTACATATTTTATTATTATATGCAAAAACTTCTAGACTATTACGTCGATGATCTTGTAGCAAAATCTCTAGAATGAGGTCTCCACCTTGACATCCTAGGAAAATGTTTTGATTGCCTCCTTGAACACAAAGTCCAATTAAATCTAAATAAATGCATCTACGGTGTATTATCCAAAAAAAAATTGGATTCGTTGTCTCTCAGTGCGACATGAAAGTGGATCCAAATAAAATCAAAGTCATCATTGAAATTCCACCTCCAACCAATCTCAAACAATTGCATAGCTGACAAGGCAAATTCTAATCAATTTATCAATTCATCACATAATTTTTAGACAAGTGTTGACCCTTCAACAACTTGTTACAAAAGAGAGTGCCCTTCAATTGGGATCAAACATGTCAAGTTGCATTTGATGATATCAAGCAATATCTTACATCACCACCTGTTTTAAACTTACCACAACCAAATCAATCATTCCATCTATACATATCGGCCACAAATTTTTCTTTAGGTACTCTATTGTACCAAAAAAATCAAGCACACCAGGAACAAGTAGTATATTATTTGATTCACATGCTTGTTAGCTATGAAACATGATACGAGTATATTAAAAAAGTTTGCTTATCACTCATCTTCACCATAAAGAAGCTACGACATTACTTAATCAATCACACTACCTATATTAATGCTGATATATGAGTTTTATTTTGAATTCATACATCAATGGTTTATCAAGAGCTAGGTAATCATTGATCAGTTGGTAGAAGCTCCCCTTCTAGATGATAAAACTCTTCTTATTTAGCTTCTTAATGATTCAATATTTCATATCACTAAACAAGAACATGTTGACTTATACAATAAATTATATTTAACAATGTTCTTTTATGGGACAAAAGGCCAAAAATGGGGGTGTTGGATGTCTTTTTTTCACACCCTATGGACTCCCTCTCCCATTCTCTTTAAAAATTGATTTCCTCTATACAAATAAAAATGTAGAGTATGAAGCCATCATCTTGGGTCTCAAAACAACTCTCACTATGTGTATTAACCATATTCACATCTTTGGGGACTTCTCACTAGTAGTTAACCATGTCACTAGAAAATTAAACTGCTATGATTTCATACTCAAACAATATTTACAAGTCACACGTAGTTTACTATCACAGTTTACATTTTATGAAATTGAAGTGTTACCAAGGACTAACAACATATTTGCATATACCATGGATTCGTTGGGTTCCCTTCTACATCAAAAGCTACATGTGGATATTACACATATTTCCATCTAAACATTTTATAAATATTCCATTTCCACCCCTACATTGAATAATGACATCAATGTCAATTTTGTCTAAATATAATATCCTAGTCTTTGAATGCTTGAAATCAAAGACCATCTCAAATTAAGCATGTTACCACCAAATTTATATCAAGACACTAGGAAAATATCTAGACAAAAGGCCATAAGATACACCTTGTTGGGGAACATACTCTACAAATGAAGTTATGATGGCATCCTTATTTTATGCCTAGACTCACAAGAAGTAAATCATGTCATTATTGTTGTACACGATGGTACTTGTGGTGGTCATTTCAATGAAATGGCCATCATTAAACACATTCTTTGCATGGGCTACTATTGGCCCACCATGGAATGTGATTATTGTGCCTATGTCAATAAATACATCAAATGCCAACAACATGCCAATCTAACACATTTACGATCATAAGCATTGTAGCCAATCCAATCCATGTGGCCATTCTCATAGTGGGGTCTCGACCTCATAGGAAAAATCACCCTTGCATCATCTAGTAAACATAAATTCATCATAACCACCATGGAATATTTCACTAAGTGGGTAGAGGCTATTCCATTAATCCAAACGATAAGACCTAAAATTTTTGAATTCATTCAACAACATCTCATATGTCATTTTGGCATCCCTTCATGCATCATCTTTGAAAATGGCACACCATTCAAGAGTACAAATATTTATGCTTTCTATGAAAAATATAACATCCAACATAGCTTTTCCATGCCTTATTATCCTCAAGGAAATGGTCAAGAAAAGGCCACAAACAAAACAATTTGTGCCATATTACACAAAATAGTTGTCGATTCTCATCACAATTAACATAATTAAATCCCTCTCACACTCTGGGAATATCACACTAGCATTCACACACCTATTGGAGCAACCCCATTCTCATTGGTCTACGATGTTGAAGCCATCATGTCCTTAGAGTTAGATATTCCATATTTATGAATCACCCTATAATATTTCATTAATGATGATACAACTCATCAAACGCGCTTAGATCAACTCACACTACTTGGTGAGCATCACATAAATACCATTGAAAATAACCACATTTACCAAGATTGTGCTCATTGCACATACAATAAAAACATTAATCAATAGGAATTAAAAGTCAAATATTTAATGCTCAAATAAAACCAATAGAATCCCAATAAACCACACCATGTGCACAACAAATTTACACAAAATTGGTTGGGTCCATTCATCATCACACATAAATATGGTTTAGAGGTATATCGACTTGCCAATATTGAAGGAATTGTAGAACCTGAGCCTCTCAACATTATTCATCTTCATGTGTTTTACACTTGATTCCATGAACAATGATTGAAATATTATTGTACATTATATTTCTTTAAAAAAACATCAAAAATAAAAAAACATAAAAAATAAAATACAAAAACAAAAAAATCCAACAAAGTACAAAAATAACCATTTTTGTGATACAATGTCATACATCTTCACCTTATATTTCTTCTTCTTCCTTCTATCTCCTCTTCCTATTGTATGTTTATGCTTCGAATGGCTACATACTTGGGGTAGGTTTATTATTCTTCTCTTTCTTCTCTTCTTCCTCCTCTTTTCCCTCTTTCTCCTATATTTGTTGTATTGTCATGCTTCAATGGCTACATACTTGGGATATATTTTCCTCTTCTCTTTATTTTCCCCCATCTTCTTCTTCTTCTTCTTCTTCTTTCCTTTATTATTTATTCTTATCCATATTTTATATCTTTTCACCATTTCCATTGATACCACTAAATATTCACATCACTCATTGCATCCATGCATTTATCATCTTATGAGAATTCTAGGATGTTATGGTCTATTTTTATGGCTATGAACATATTGGTTCCACAACTGCCCATCGTCCCCTTACTCAATGATAGGGTCTATCTTGCATTTCATTATAATTAAGCATCACCTTGTTATGCATTTCACCTATGTATGAATTCTCACATCATTGTGTCCATTCACTCCTATTTAGGCATTTTTCACTACATCCAACATCATCCACTAGTCAAAACAACTAGCACAATGTTATATTCTATCTTATGTATAGGTTGCTTTGTAATAGAAGTATTTTTTGATAGTCAAGAACTTTAGTTAAACTCATCAAGATTTATCAAATATCATCAGATTCTAATGTTACTTTAGACTTCCCTTACACGACTAGATTCCCTTCATGGATCAAAACACATGTGCACACTTAATAAATTTCAAGTCTAGGAAATACAACACCTTACATATACTAGATCTCAAGAAAAATGGTTCCCATGTTCATCCTATTATGCACTTGGTTTACAAAAAATGAGAATTGACAAAAGGACAATCTATTCAAAATAAAAGACAAAATGTAGAAAACAAAAACAAATGCCTAAAAGAGCACTACCAAAAAAAAGAGAAACAAAAGAGCATCATCAAAAGGCTTGAATCCCTAGAATTATTAATTTTCAACAACCATGGGGTGATCTCCATCACCAGCAATATGCTATAGATTTTTGCCTAATAGTGGAGTAGCTTTACGCGTGGTAACATGTCTATCACATTAGCAACCTTATTTGTATAGACTATTGCGTGCTCATGGATGAACTAGCTTGAGTGGTTAAAATTACACATTGGTTGAAGTTTGGCCTCCCTCAAAATAGTTAAATGAACAAAATAACTCCTTACACACATACATCCATGCTAGGCTCAACCTCAGTTAGGATAGTATTAGAATCAATATAATATTAGTTGATTAATAGAAAGGTTTGATGACAAAACTCCACTATTTGACTTTCTAGAGATCATTTCTAAAATCTGAAACACCTTACCAAAAGAAAAAACATGCTTATGGTTTAGTTGTCAAAATTAGTAAAGTATCCATATAGTAGATGTTGTATATCAGTCGAATAGTCCTTCATTATCATCAAAATTTGCATATATTTCACACTTATCTAGGCATTATCACAACATCGCTCATTTTATCATCATTAGATCATACATAACATACATTTGTTTCTCTTTCATTAAATACTATTACCATAAAGTGGTGGTCTTAATCAAACACACATATCCACAAAATCTTGATCACAAACCAACATTCCAAATATCCATATGCACAACACATTCATATTATTCATCAAACATACATAAATCATCACATCACACACATCCATCCTTAACATCATCAAACATCCATTACTCATAAAATTTAAAAATAATATATATATATATATATATATATATATATATATATATATATATATATATATATATATATATTTCTCAAACATCACATCTACTAATCAGATACATACACACATTTCAAAAATTATAACATCATACAAAAAAAAGGTGGTACACCAACCACATAAAAAAGAACAAAAAATAAAAGCATACATCAACCTTTTTGGTCAGTGTGTGTCTCATTGATCCTCTCCATCCATTATGACCCCTCACCATGACTTGCTTGTGAAATATCATCTCTCTGCAAAGAGGTTTATCCTCCCGTTATTGATGCCCTCAACTCTCTAAAGTGTGATCCTGAAGGAGTAAAATATGCCATACTACTATGGCTCTGATGTGATCACAAACTCAAACATAATGACAATGCTATTTGGTTCTCCAACAAAAAATCTACACATGATCCTGCATATGCTTACTCTCATAAAAATTCATGCTCATATGTGCCTACCATCTACTGTAATCATGTAACCTCAACCTACAGCACTGCTCCAGCTCTCTCATCCTTCAATCGATCCACCCCACTCCATAATCAAGATGTCTCAGTAGACATCACATCTAGATCTTGTTGTAGCATGACCACCTATCCTCTCACCTACTCTAAATTTGATCCATACTTAGACCCCACCTCCATAGTCTCCCATGTAGTGAGAGCAACGTCTTTCTTGCTCTATAGCCCAACCACTTGTACCCTCAACTCCCCTATCATCCTATACATATCCTTATTCATTGATACAATCATATCATGCTCCTACCACAATACACCCCTATTGGCCTCCCACTCTCCTTTAGCCATGATGGTAGCATCCCTTATAGCCATTGCTACATCCCTCTACTACATCAACTCAACCACCTATAATTTATACTACTCTAGCTCATCATGTAATTGATCCCTCTCTACCTTCGATTGTTTTGATTTATCTCACCATGCATCAACATCATGCATGTGCCCCCACATCTCCTTGATACACTTATTAAGCATGTCCTCCTAACTTCATCTAAAAATAGGTCTATGAAATCTTCCTATGGTCATGATCCTCGATCTCTTACACATCACCAAATCACCTCAGGTGGATCTGGTATGACCTGTATCAACCTAAACTATCATTACACCTAACTGAATGGGAATAACTCCAAATAAAATACATATCTACCTATCACCCACCATCATCATTACACCCATGCCAACTACACCCCATACTCACCCCATGATGGGCCTCCTCTATAAGGCCTCAAAATTACATCACTTAGCCCTAACTCACTCAACCACCATCTATAATACAATGGGTAACCCTCATGATCTCTCTTTTTCCTATCCTCCATATCTCATGGCCACTAAAAAATATATAATATAATTACTCCAAATAGTGTATGGGCCTCAAAAGATAGCCCATCTGGCATCAACACTGCAATGTACTCCCACACCCATAAATGTATCAAAAAATTGCTACACAATGACTTCCTCATTGTCATTTGCAAAACACGTAACTCTCGATAGGTCTACATAAATAAAGCTAGCACCCATGAAAATTGTAGATGGTGATCTACCATCTTATAAACCATCCACATAAAATTCTAAGGTAATTTTACCCTTGAGGCATTAGGTAATACATAACTCATAATACATATCATCAATAATGCATGCTATTATGGAAGCATACCTAAAGTGTACAACTCCTAATACTTGATCCCCTCATTGATGATCCTCACCCTCTCCCACCTATCTCCAAACATCCTCTCCAATACTACCTTACACGCATCCTTGTTTTATGCTACCATCACTACCATCCCCTCCACTGGTAGGTGGTATATATGATACACATCCTCCAAAGTAATAGTAATTTCACATATCGAGAAATAAAACACATTCCTATTAGGATCCCATGCTCATAGAGCACATCTAAATAAGCACGAACACAAAATACAGTATCTATCCATATTACACCATAGAAACCAATATTCTCCAACCACTCCCACTCTACCTCCTTCACAAAGTCCTTCAAATTAGTGGCCAATGGTAAAAAGTGATGTCATGGTATCAACTCTTTCACCTGCAACAACTACATAAAAAAAATCAATCAATACCGCATCTTTGTGATAAATTTATAGCTAATTGGTTAAGTCCATACATTATTACACAAAGAATGGGTAATGGTACTTATAGGCTTGTCAATATAGAGGGAGAGGAAGAGCCCAAACCACTTAATGTTATACACTTGAGAGCATTCTATGCATAATTTGATTACTATATATGTATATATATACATGGATAATACACAAAAATATTTGCATACCCTTCATTCATAACATTGCATTTGACCAAGTAAGGATCATCAGGAATGAGTGAGCTGAGGTTTAGCGGGTGTGGCGGGAGTAAGGGTTTGAATTTTTTGGGCAAGAATCTCAGCAAAGGTAGTATAGGTAGAGCAGGTGCAAAAGGGGCAGGTGGGAACCTCAAGCATGGATCAAGCAAGGATCCAGAGGAAGGTAGTCAGGCTACAACATATTTGGAGGCGGGCATCACACAAGGGCTTGACCCTCCTCAAAAAGACCCCAAAAAAAATATACGAAGGACAACGCGAGGCCTAAGAAGTGGCTATATTTTGTTGAGACTCTTAGAGGAAAAAGAAAGGAGGTTCTCTCTCTTCCACCCCTAGTTCTAGTAAATAATAAAATTTCAGCCTCGACAAGTTCCATGAGTCATTTTCTTTCAATGGAAGAATTCTCCCTGGTAGGCAAGTTTTTGGGAGGTAGGCCGGACATGGAGACTATTAGGGCTTGGGTGATGGGTAAATGGTGACTAGTAGGCAGCTTAGAGTTGGTAGCTCTAACTCGAGAGTTCTTCATTATCCATTTTAATAATATGGAGGATGCTAACCATATTTTAATAGGAGGTCCTTGGTTTTTGGACAAAAGGAGACTTTTTCTCAGATGATGGGGTGAATATTTTGACCCTAAAAAGCAAAATATTAACATTACCCCTATTTGGGTTCATATCCCGAGTCTACCTGCCCAGTTATTCAATGAATATTGGCTGCAAGACATAGCCAAAACTATAGGGGACCTGATCTCCATTGACCATGCGACCTTGGCCAAGATAAGGATGACTCATGCATGAATCTGCATAAATGCTAATTTGGATAATGAATTACCAAGGTATGTGGAGCTAGAGTATGGATAATACTATAAAAAAACTGATAGAAATATGATAAAAAACTGGTACTCTATGTAGAATGTAAAAATCAAGGACATCTATGCAATCAGTTCCCTAACCTAGCAATGAATAGAGAAAATCAAAAGCAAGGAATGCTAGACAGAGGAAATTTGAGGAGTTTCCCTGGTAGAGGCGATTTCAATCAGGAAAACTATGTCTACCAAAAAAAGAAAATATATGGTGTAGGGTCCCAACAAGACAAAGGAAAACAACAGGTTGTTGGAAACCAAAATACTCAGGTAAGTTCCAATCCTCTAGTTTCAAATAAAATTTTAATTCTATCCAATATGGGAGTAGGAGGATTATCCGAAGACATGGAAGCCCACAACCTTCAGGCTAACCTTTATGACTCTCTAGAATCCTCATCCATGTTAGGATCCTCAAACCCTAATGCTGAAATTATTGTAAACCCCGTGGGTATCACAAAGCCAAACCCTAATGCTCAATCTCTAGAATCCCCATCCAAGTCGAGATCCTTAAACCCCAATGCTAAAAATACTTCAAGCCTAGTGGGCATCCCAAAGCCAAACCCTAATGCTAAAGAAATTAGGAAGAAATTTGAGGCATTGGAAAATAAAAAATCTCATCTCCCTAACATCATCACTAGGAGCTAAGTGAATCCTACCGAGGGGTCGTCTCGTAGATGAGGGGAATACAAGAAAAAGGGATAATATTTGGATGTAGAGGTGGAGATATGTGAAACTCTTTATACTGAGGAATATGGCAGTCCAGTTCTGTAACCAATTGCCTCCCCCCAGTATAGTCCTAAAAAAACTAGGAGCACTGTGAAGTATCCTATTGATTTTGGTAGTGAAAAAATAAGAGGGAGAATATCAAATGCTAAGAATCAAAAAATTAAAACTGATAATGAAATTGCCAATGGAAAATAGAGAACCTTGTTTCAACAGGTTATTTCGGGTTCTAAAGACAATAAATTAGGAAAACCCCCTCAAGGGAGGGGGAGAGGAATAAATCCCAAATAATCTAAATGAAGTTCCTCTCATGGAATGTGAGAGGCCTCAATGACCTACCCAAACACAGGGTGTATCACTCCAAATTTTTTGTATCCTTACCTTCAGGCTATAGGATCCATGCCCGAAAGGGGGATGCGAGAAGGATGGGACAATACCTCATACTAAGAGGCTCTTTGAAGGTCCCGCCTCTCGAGGGAGGGGTATAAGGGTGAATTTTTGATGGATGGTGGGTTCACTAGGAAACTTTTGAGTGGCAGTTTCCACGCCTAGGTTGAGAGTAGGTTTAATGTGTTCATTTTGTGCTTTAATCATTCAATTCCTAGGTTTTGCCAAGATGAATCTAAGCTATTCTATATGTCAATGCTGATTTATATGGATACAAAAAACATGAATAAATGCTAAACATAGAGAATATGCTAAATGTACCTGATTTTGGATGTCTGATGAAGATTTTGAGTTTTGTAGAAGTCCAAATCATCTCAAATCATACATAATCATTTGAAATTGCATAGAATCATCTCATATCTCATTCGGTCATCTGAGATCAGACAAGATCGTCATCTATCTGATGAATTCATCAAACGAATTCATCAGAAACCTACAATCACAGAAACAAATACAAAATACCAAAAATGCAACTGCAAAAGCAAGGGGAAATAATAGAAATAATAGTAAACTTGCCCAAATGATAAATCTAGATAGCAATTAAAAGGAAATGCATCAATTTGACAATTTATTTTGAATTTATCATGCATCTATACTAAATTAGGTGAACTCCAGGATGCATAAATATAATGACTAAGATAATGCTTAAAGAAATGCAGAGAAATGACAAGAAAATGCAAACTCTGGGTTTTGATTGCCCCCAATCTGGACTACAGTCGAGATCACCTCCAATCATATGATATCATTGTTGATCTATGACAGGATCATCCAAAATCATCTGGAATCACCTGCGATGATCCAAGCTTGCTCCAGCTGAAGAACAGTAAGATTCTTGCAAGAAAATTTGAAATATGCAATGCAAACAAAAGTATGAAGGTGTTCTAAGGCACAAGTAACTAAATTTGCAAGGAAATCTGTCAGCTAGGGGGTTCAGGTGGATAAACTGAGAAAGTCCCAGTTTATATAGGATTAGGGAGAGGTTAGGAGGTTGGAGATCATCCCAATATGGGAGATCTCCAACGGGGGAGACTCTAACTACGCAGACACACTTTCTGCCTAGGTTAGAGAAGTTGTTGAAACATAAGCTAATTATGAAAATTTGGTTTTGGGATGAAATTGTTTGGATGTTCTATTCCAAACGAATTCATCAGATCTGGGATGATTTCATATGATCTATGATGATATCGTCCAACGATGAAAACAAATCCTAAAAATGGCATGGAAAACAAGGAAAGCGAGTAACAGGCGATTAACAGGATATTTTGGGGTTAAAATTCAAATTTTTAATCTTTTTACTAAGGTTTAATTGTGCCAATTTTAGGGTGCTACATTTTGCCCCCTCTTTAGTGAATTTTCCAAAGAAAATGCATTAAATATGAGTTCTTCTTGTTTTACGAGAAAGCAAAAAAATTTACTCAATTTTCTAGACGACGATTCTTGGTTGAATCGTATGACTGCTGACTATGGTGCCCCCTCCGTGTTTTTACCCAAATCAAATGTTTGAGGTAAAAGCACGAAAAAGCAAAATTTTAAAAATGTTGTTGTTTTTAAAATAAAATTAAGAAAATAGGGTAAAACCCTAATTCATTTTTACTGTTTTAGAGCTTTGCAAAAGAAAATGGTTGAGACAGCGCACCGATCGACAAAGGTTCGGCATGGGCTACGGGTAAGGATCTAATCCTAGTGAATTATGTTTGGATTTAATTTGTGCAATTTTTGATTGAAATTTTGACTGTTTGGGGCATCGCAGCCATTTTTAAGCCGTCGACGATGTCGGGACGAAATCGTCCCTATTTCATTGAAATCGTCTCTAGATCGTCGATTTCATTTGAGAGCGAAATCAATGAACTAGGGGTGATCTCATCCAACAAGGGGCGATCCCCAAGTTGTGAAATAGGAGATGATTTCGTCCTAGAAAGGATGATTTTTCCCAATTTAGGACGATATCATCCAATAATGAACGATATCATCATTTGATGAAATTAAGTTTGTTTGAATTGCATTTCATTGACTTTAATAATTGGTTTATTAATAAATTTTATTGTTTTATTGTTTTTTTTGTAGAGGGGATTACTAAATATTCGGGAGTGGAAATACGGTGGGCTGAGAGACGACATAGCCATGCTCGACTAGGCAGAGCATGACCGACTAGCATAGGTCGGTTTGCAACATGTGGTAGAGATGCCACAAGTACCGATGGACATGGGGCTACTGATAGCCCTAGCAAAGAGATGGTATCCGGGGTCATCTTGCTTCTGGTTATCGATAGGGGAGATGGCTCCCACATTAGATGATATATGGAGGATCTTGAGGATCCCCATATAGGGACGGCTGATGACTCCTACATCTAATCAGGGCTAGGCAATGATGAGGTTGAACGGAGACCCGAGCTTCGCCCTAGAGAAGGGCAAAGTGAACATCGAGTCTCTCAGGCAGATGCCTAGGGCATCTAGGCTGACTTCAGGTTTTGGCAGGGATGGTGGGTGGCTTTCTAGTGTGCCACCAGATTGGGTGTAGATTACCCTGGATCCTCTCAAATGTGGTTTGTGACATGAGAGACCACAAATATAGATATTCATGGGGCAGCTTTGTGCTATACTGCCTGTATAGGATCTTGCATGGGGTCGTATACAAAGGATGCCAATGTATGGTTGTGACATCACTACTACAAGTTTTATGCTAGGAGCACATCACGATGCGGAGGCCTTTAGGACTCCCACTGATGGGGGTTGATCGAGAGAGGCACCAGGTTTTCTACTGGTGGTTATAGAGGGGGTCACAGTGGTCGATAGATCTGTCGATGTCACAGAGGTTGCTGGACGACCTCATCCCAGACTAGATCACCTTGAGGCCATGGAGAGAGCATCCAGGGTGGGCCGAGGATGGGAAGGAGTTGGCTCACATTAGGCAAGTCTGCTGGCTAAGGATGGAGCGGGGAGAGGTAGAGCTCCATCGCTATGACCGGGTTCTATGATAGTTTGGTCTACAGTAGGGGATCCCTTCTTTTAGGGATTATGAGTACTCCTAGACTGTCTGAGATAGTACTACACTGAGCAAGGCTCTAGACATGTAGCGGTTTTGGAGTCAAGACACGGATGATGCCCCCATCCATCTAGTGGATGGTGACGATGCTGGGGTTGCCGATGGATACGATACCTGATACATAGGCATCTACCCTCGTCGAATGATGAGGGCATAGGGTCTGGTGCACATCATGGTGCGATGGATGGGGAGGTGATGTCAGGATACTATTGAGGCAGTGCGGGGTCGCGGTGGGAGAGAGCAATGACGGTCTCCATAGAAAAGATGCTAGAGGATGGCACGGGATCCACAGAGGCCATAATAGATAGGGATGATGGAGGAGATATTCCATTCTTAGTAGGGGGAGAGACCACCATCACCCGATAAGAGCAAGGGTGTCGAGGTGGGGAAGAGCAGCAAGACCATGGATCTCCTGGCTGAGGTTGCCCACCTCCGGGATCAGGTGTAGACACTACAGGATGAGGCTTGTATCGCTCCAAATTTTTTGCATCCTTACCTTCAGGCTATAGGATCCGCGCCCGAAAGGGGGATGCGAGAAGGATGGGACAATACCTCGGACTGAGAGGCCCTTTGAAGGTCCCGCCTCTTGGGGGAGGGGTATAAGGGTGAATTTTCGATGGATGGTGGGTTCACCAGGAAACTTTTGAGTGGCAGTTTCCACGCCTAGGTTGATAGTAGGTTTGATGTGTTCATTTTGTGCTTTAATCATTCAATTCCTAGGTTTGGCCAAGATGAATCTAAACTATTCTATATGCCAATGCTGATTTTTATGGATACAAAAAACATGAATAAATGCTAAACACAGAGAATATGCTAAATAGGATAGAACATACCTGATTTCGGATGTCTGATGAAGATTCTGAGTCTTGTAGAAGTCCAAATCATCTCAAATCATACGTAATCATCTGGAATTGCACAGAATCATCTCAGATCTCAATCGGTCATCTGAGATCAGATGAGATCATCATCAATCTGATGAATTCATCATACAAATTCATCAAAAACCTGCAATCACAAAAATAGATACAAAATACCAAAAATGCAATTGCAAAAGCAAGGGGAAATGATAGAAATAATAGTAAATTTGCCTAAATGATAAATCCAGATAGCAATTAAAAGGAAATGCATCAATTTGACAATTTATTTTGACTTTATCATGCATCTATATTAAATGAGGTGAACTCCAAGATGCATAAATATAATAACTAAGATAATGCATAAAGAAATGCAGAAAAACAATAAGGAAATGCAAACTCTAGGCTCTGATTGCCCCCAATCTGGACTACAGTCGAGATCGCCTCCAATCGTACGAGATCATCGTCGATCTACGACAAGATCATCCAAAATCGTCTGGAATCGCCTGCGACGATCCAAGCTTGCTCCAGTTGAAGAACAGTAAGATTCCTGCAAGAAAACTTGAAATATGCAATGCAAACAAAAGTATGAAGGTGTTCTAAGGCACAAGGAACTAAATTTGTAGGGAAATCCATCAGCTAGGGGGTTCAGGGGGATAAACTGAGAAAATCCTAGTTTATATAGGATTAGGGAGAGGTTAGGAGGTTGGAGATCATCCCAATTTGGGAGATCTCCAACGGGGGAGACTCTAACTACGTAGACACGCTTTTTGCCCAAGTTAGAGAAGTTGTTGAAACAGAAGCTAATTATGAAAATTTGGTTTTGGGACGAAATCGTCTGGACGTTCTGTTCCAGACGAATTCATCAGATCTGGGACGATTTCGTCTGATCTGCGATGATATCGTCCAACGGTCAAAACAAATCCTAAAAATGGCACGAAAAATGAGGAAAGTGGGTAACAGGTGGTTTGGGGTTAAAATTCAAATTTTTATCTTTTTACTAAGGTTTAACTATGCCAATTTTAGGGTGCTACATTTTGCCCCCTCTTTAGCGAATTTTTTGAAGAAAATGCGTTAAAGACGAGTTCTTCCCATTTTACGAGAAAGCAAAAATTTACTCAATTTTCTAGATGACGATTCTAGGTCGAATCGTATGACTGCTTACTATGGTGCCCCCTCCGTGTTTTTACCCAAATCGAACATTTGAGGTAAAAGCACGAAAAAGCAAAATTAAAAAAAATGTTGTTGATTTTAAATAAAATTAAGAAAATAGGGTAAAACCCTAATTCATTTTTACTTTGCATTTTTACTGTTCTAGAGCTCTACAGAAAAAAATGGTTGAGGCAGCACACCGATCGACAGAGGTCCGGCACGGGCTATGGGTAAGGATCTAATCCTAGTAAATTAGGTTTGAATTTAATTTGTGCAATTTTTTGTTTGAAATTTTGATTGTTTTGGGGCATCGCGGCCATTTTTAGGCCGTCGACGACGTCGGGACGAAATCGTCCCGATTTCATCGAAATCGTCCCTAGATCGTCGATTTCGTCCGAGGGCGAAATCGGTGAACTAGGGGCGATCCCGTCCAACAAGGGGCGATCCCCAAGTTGTGAAATCGGAGATGATTTCATCCTACAAAGGATGATTTTGCCCAATTTGGGATGATATCATCCAATGGTGGATGATATCATCATTTTTAAGAAATTAAGCTTGATTAAAATGTTTTTAATTTTATTTTAATGATTGGTTTATTAATGAATTTTATTGTTTTATTGTTTGTTTTGCAGAGGGGATTACTAAAGAGTCGAGAGTGGAAATACGATGGGCTGAGAGATGACATAGCCACGCTCGATCAGGCGGAGCATGACCGACTGGCTCAGGTCGGTTTGTAGCATGTGGCAGAGATGCCACAAGTACCGACAGACATGGGGCTACTGACAACCCTAGCAGAGAGGTGGTATCCGGGGTCATCCTACTTCTGGTTACCGATAGGGGAGATGGCTCCCACACTAGAGGACGTATGGAGGATCATGAGGATCCCCATACAAGGACGGTTGATGACGCCTACGGCCAATCAGGGCCAAGCGATGATGAGGTTGATCGGAGACCCGAGCTTCACCCTAGAGAAGGGCGGAGTGAACATCGAGTCTCTAAGGCAGATGCCTGGGGCATCTAGGCTGACTCAAGTTTTGGTAGGGGTGGTAGGTGGCTTACTGTTGTGCCACCAGAGCGGGTGCAGATTACCCTGGCTCCTCTCAGATGTGGTCTACGATATGAGAGACCACGGATATAGATACTCATGGGGCAGCTTTGTGCTATGCCGCTTGTATAGGATCCTACATGGGGTCGTATACAAGGGAGGCCGATGTCTGGTCTTGACATCACTACTACAGGTTTGGTGTTGGGAGCACATCATGGTGCGGAGGCCGGTAGGGCTCCCACTGACAGGGGTTGACCGAGAGAGGCCCCGGGTTTTCTACTGGTGGTTACAGAGGGGGTCACAGTAGTGGATAGATCTGTCGATGTCATGGAGGTTGCTGGATGACCTCATCCTAGACCAGATCACCTAGAGGCCATGGCGAGAGCACCCCGGGTGGGCAGAGGATGGGCAGGAGCTGGCTCGCATCAGGCGAGTCTGCTGGCTAAGGATGGAGCGGGGAGAGGTAGAGCTCCACCGCTATGATCGGGTTCTATGATAGTTCGGTCTACAGTAGGGGATCCCTTCTCTCAAGGATTACGAGTACTCCTAGACTATTCGAGATAGTACCACATTGAGCGGGGCTCCAGACATGCAACGGTTCTGGAGTCAGGATGCAGACGATGCCCCCATCCAGCCAGTGGATGGTGATGATGTTGGGGTTATAGATGGGTACGATGCCTGGTACGTAGGCATCCACCCTCCTCGGATGATGAGGGCGTAGGGTCCAGTGCATGTCATGGTGCGACGGATGGGGAGGCGATGCCAGGCTGCTATTGAGGCAACGCAGGGTCGCGATGGGAGAGAGCAACGATGGTCTCCATAGGAGAGATGCCAGAGGATGGGCCAGGCTCCATAGAGGCCATAGCAGACAGGGAGGAGGGAGGAGAGATTCCCTTCTTAGTAGGGGGAGAGACCACCATCACCCGATAAGGGCAAGGGTGTCGAGGTAGGGGAGAGCAGTGAGATGGTGGCTCTCCGGGCTGAGGTTGCCCACCTTCGGGCTCAGGTGCAGACGCTACAAGATGAGGCTACATGGCTCAGGGCTCGGAGTGGAGGGGCGAGCACTCGGGATCTGGCATGGTCTATTGCTCAGACCGCATTCTACCAGGGGCTATACTATCACGTGGTCCCAGAGGGACAGAGGGTACCACTGCCAACCCCCATTGCAGAGCCGATCATGATGGGATCATCGAGGACATCCTCACGATCGACGATGAGGACCCGAGACACAGCCCGAACCTCTATGGGACCACCTCCTCCACCTCAGGGTGGGGGAGGAGATGAGGCTGAGAGCTCGAGGGCTTCTCGAGGCTAGCTACTGCAGAGTGTAGATTATATTATTATATATATATTTTTTGAGGGGATTGAGTATGCCAGGGTTTTGATTGTGGCATACCAATCCAGATGATGTACATAATTGATTGAGATATATAGATTATATTTTTGATGATATGACTTGTGTATATGTTGTATGATGCTTTAATTTTGAATTTTGTGATTGATTATTTATGTAATTATATCGTTGGAAATAAATTATAATGTTTATGTCATGCTATAAAATTGTAAATGAAATAATTTGATGTAAATAAATTGGTTGTTTTGTGGTGTGTTTTGATGAAAAATAAAAGGGACTTCTAACAATAATTTCAAAGGACATTGTCGCTGGTATAGACCATTTCATGGAGTCACCGCTCACTAGGTCGTCAAGCTAATCCCAAGATAGAAATATTGTTAAAAGTAAAAGAGTGCTTAAGAGACTGTCTTAAGACTTTGTGTTGTGATGATGGAAGTGATGATGGTGATGATTTGTTTTCAGATTTTCATAAAAAATATTATGCATGACATATTAAAGAAATATGATTTTTGCTAGGCATAAATTCCTAAGTGTGATAAAATTTTTGAATAAGTCCCTAGGAACTATACCATCATTGCAAAATTGAATGTTGACATAATGACATGAAATAGAATAAGTGTTCGTTCGTTTTAAAGCTCAATTGTGTAACATAATGATGTAAGTCATATGTTTTTATGAATTTTTAAAATAAATGGGAAATAAAATTAGAACAATGGTTTGCGCTAGGCATAGAATTATAGGTATAGACTTATACCATCATCGCGAAATCCAAAGAAGAAATTGATATTTTAGTTTTATTGCATGATTGATTTTTGAATTTTGATAAACAGAAAATAATAATATGAACATGACTTTATTGATTATATTTGTGTCATATGTTGTTTGAAAGCATTTTGTGATTTTTGAAAACAATGTATGTAATTGTTTTTATACTAAACAGATGTTCTGAAATAAGAAGATAAAATTATTCCAAAAAGAGTTGCAGAAATATTTTACATTATCTCAAAGACAAATGTAGATTTATAAGGAACCCTCATGTGCAAATGTGAGTTCATTACCGATCTTGCTTTATCATAATGATACAGAATCTCTCAAATACAAATGTGTGTGCAATTGTATTGTTCATTCACCAATTTTGAGCAAGAAAATTTGATACAAGTAATTTGACTTAACCAAATGAGTGTTCCTTGACCATGATTTATATGCATGTAACCGTACCAGACTACTATGTAAGTCGGGTTATCAAGAGCTAGCTAATCCATAAGCCGACATAGGTCTGTACAAAAGAAGGTCGCTAATGTGACAGACATATCACCACGCTAGGAATTACCCAAGGCCAAGCGGGTTGGGCACAAACCACCTGTTATGGGGCTTACCTCACAGTTTTCGAATAATTGAGAATTCCAGGGATTCAAGCTCATTCACCCTTCTTTTCTTTTCCAAGGGTAGGGAAAGGGATTTTATTTGTTGTTTGCTTTTGCTTTTTCTTTTGCTCTTTTCTTTTTTTTTTTTGTATTTTTGTGTGGGACTGAGATAATGCTGAAATATTGTTGCGATGGTACAAAATAATATTTTTCTTTTTCTCATTTTCTTTGAATTTTCTTTTTCTTCCTATACTAGGGATACTTGCTCGGATTGGTTGTAGAGCAAGGGATTTTTATTCTGGGTAGGGGTGAGCTTGTCCTTTTGTCAATTCTCAAAGATTCTAGACCATGTGCATGATAGGATAGCAGGGGAAACTTTTCGCTCAAGAAACCACTTCTACTATGTAGCATCATATTGAATTTGCAATGAAATCATTTTAATGTGAAAAGATATGCTTGGTTCAAGTAAATAACAAGATCAATTCTCTATGCTCAAAACTTTATTTAATTCAAATGTGGACTTTGATATAAGAGAGATTAATAATCATACCAAATAAAATCAAGATATTTATGCATGTGAGTGTGAAAGTGCGGGATTCCAAATAAATGCTAATTTATCCAAAATAATTGAAAATATAACTGCAATACTTCAAGAATTGATAGGTACGAAAATAAAAGATGTTTTTGAAGATTTTGATGTTTTTATATTTTGATTTTGATTGATGAATTGAAAGAATAAATACTGTTACTATTTTTGAAAATTTTATATAAATGGCTAAAATGAAACAATATGCAAAATACAATATATACAAATGATGAAATGACCCAATGTTATGCATAATAACGCTTAAGATGCATAATGTTCATAGGTTCTTTAAGATCTTTACCATCTAAGGTAGCTAATCGATATGCTCCCGATCCAAATTTAGCGAGTGATGACATATGGTCCAAGCCAGTTGGGCTCAAATTTACCTTTAAGGTCTTTAGTTGCATTAGTATTTTTTTTGATTTTCTTTTAAGACAAGGTCGCCGATCTCAAAGGATCGATGATGAACTTTCTTGAGGTATGCTCTCTTAAGCTTGTTTTGGTAGGCACGAAGATGCTCCAAAGCATTGATGCACTTTTCATCTAGGAGTTCCAGTGACTAAATCTGCCAGCATGATATTCATCTCCTACTTCAGTATCTTGAAGTAGTAGAGCTAAAGAAGGAACTTCTAATTCAAAGGGAAAAATAGCTTCAGCGCCATAAACCAAAACAAAAGGTGAAGTACCATGGGGGTGCGAACGCTAGTTCGATAAGCCCACAAAGCAGATATAATTGGATGTGCCAATCTCGACCGTTTATTGACCATTTTTGAGGATTTTGATTAATGTTTTATTAGATGCTTTGCTTGGCCATTACCGAGGATAATAGGGAGTGGACCAACGATGTTGAATTTTATATTTTTGACATAATTTTTTGACATCTTTATTTTTGAAACAAGTTCCATTATCTGAGATGAGATTTGCAAGAATTCCAAACCTACAAATAATTTGATTAAAAATAAACTTGGAAACTTGGGTTCCAGTGTTAATCTTTATAAAGTTTTCAACTTCTATATGCAGATCTCTCTCAAAATTAGATGGGGCGGGTGAAACGCCTAATTCTTGTAATTCTTCCAAGGTTAGCTTGGATAATTCTCTTGAGGAGTCTGGCCTCAAGTGCTATACTAGGTATAGAGCCATCGAAATAAAATCCTTATGTAACAATTCCTCAATGGAGACATCATGGAAGATATCCCCCTCCAACTCATCGTCGATTCAGCAATCATCTCAGGGTAAGCTATGGATAGCATATTGCATGTAAATGGATTATCCCTTAAATGCAAAGCATCGCGTTTATCCAAATAATCTTGGTAACATATAAGATGGTCATCATCCTCAAATGGGAAGGGCTGACCTTTACTAGGAAATAGGCCCACACCACATCGGGTAGGCCATGGTTCTACCTCAAAAGGTTCTTTCATACCATTTTGGGAAGGTCCCAAACCTTTCCCTTTATATCCCAATTTAAGCATTATAGGTTTAGCTTTAACATACTCATTAGCAAAATAACATCGAGCATACCCATCATAATGAGTCTTGATGTTTCTAGGTATTCTTCCCTAGTCATATCCCTTATAAATAAAAGCACAACTCCCGACTTGGTAGATACTTCCCATAGGCTGTGGGAGGCCCAAGGTACGAGGAGAGGGTGGCAATTTATTTAAAATATGGGAATCTTGCATAGCAACGTTTGTTTTCTCTGATACAAGAATTTTAGATAAATCGGGTAAGAGCTCGTCAGTAAGAGCGTAAGAGGTAGAAGGATCATTTCCTATGTTTTCGGATGCGGAAAACATGCCTTTGATAGGTGTAGACATTGTAGAGATGTCGATGGATGGGTCTAAAGGTATGGAAGTTATAGGAGTAAAACAAGAAGCATTGGTTGTGGGTTTAGGATCTTTTTGAGGTCCTAATGTGGTTTGTTCGGAAGATGGTTGAACTATATGTAGAGGTGTGGTTGGTGGGGGAAAAGTAGATGATGTTATGAGTGTGTGTTTCACACGTTTAGGCGGATGATTAGAATTAGGATGTGTGGATGACAGAGCAGGGCAAAATTGAACTCCAACAGGTTCTGCCAAAGCACACATATCAAAGGGTCTAGGATCACCATGAATGGTAACCAACTGATTTTTAAATTCGAATTTAACACACTGATGTAAAGTTGAGGGAACAACTCGCATCGCGTTGATCCAAGGGTGACCCAAGAGTATATTGTACGATGCAGGGCAATGTACAATAAACACGGTCGTGTCTAAGGTTCTAGGACCAACTTGCAATGGGATAGTAATAACTCCACATGTTTCTTGTGTTTCGTCATTGAATGCTTTTATAATCATATCAGTTCTTTTCATTTCATCACTTCTAAACCCAAATCTTTGGTAGAAGTCAAAAGTGCATATGTTTAAAGATGAACCATTATCAATCAAGACTCGTTTAACTGCTACATCTCCAATTAGGGCAGTAATATATAAGGGGTTATCCTTATGTAAACTATGTTGTGGTATATCTCTATCCCGAAAGTCAATACAATCGACTTCTCGAGTTATGATAGTATTGGACATGGCTTCGAGTTGAATATTTTGTGGTACCATCATTTGGCTTAATGTGAGCATTAATTCATCCCTATGGGTAGGAGAAGATCTTAAAAGGTCCAAAAGGGAAATTCTAGCTATAGTATTTGATAATTGTTCATTAATATTATAAGGAGGTTTAGGTTGAACATTAGGCGCATGATTCCCTTTATTGGGATTTTTCAAAACAAATGGAGCTGATCCATCATTTTGAGTTTGATCTTGTTGAGAATTTTGAGCCTGTTGTCGAGTAACAACTCCGATGGTACCTACAATATTATTTTGTGGATGATGAATGGGTCTTGGTCTAGCGTTTATGGCTTGTTCATTAGAAAGTAATTGGTGAGAAGATGGTCGAGTAGTGACTCTTCTAGGAAATGGTTCTTCTGGAATCATAGAACTTGTGATAGGTTGAATAGGATCTGATTCATCTTCAGAACTATTCGATTGATTTGAGGTGATTTCCATGTCACTTTCAGTCTCATATTCGGTATCACTAAGATCAGGTGTCCGAATATTATGTAGAGGTCTGGCCGTAACCATGGATAAAGTTGTGTCAAATATTTGTGGATCATGAGCAGGTAAATGTCCACTAATAGTTCCTACATATCGGGTAGGAGGGGGAACATTATGATGCTCAATTTGATTAGCCACCTCTTTACCATGCTTTGGTAAAGGATGTTGAAATATGTCCAATGATTGATTGGCATTCTGATTCTGATTTTGGGGGATGTTCTTTTGAGCATTATTAGGAGGATTTTGTTTAGGTTGAAAGGCTTGCACCTCCATCTCATTGTTATCAATCAGGTCTTGTATTTTATGTTTTAATATTTTACAAGAGTTGGTAGCGTGTCCAGGTCCTCTATGGAAATCACAGTGTAAATCAGCTCTGTATCCGGGTATAGTTGGATCAGGTTCCCGGATATTTGGTAATTGGATCAATCCTCATGCTAGTAATTGCGGGAGAATGGTTGATAAAGGTTGATTTAACCTAGTAAATTCTTGGGGTGGTTTATCAGGAGGTTTCAGTATAAATTTCTTTGTTGTTTTTGCAACATTAATAGTAGCGATATTTCTACTATCAGTGACTCCATCGCCCACAACTTGTTTATTTTTATATTGATTTCTGGATGTTTTCTCATCATCTTTCTTTTTAAGTTGACCTCTCCTAACAAGAGCATCTTCCACTCTTCGAGCTAAATCTATAGCTTGATCGAAGGTGGTCAAGGTAGCAGTTGATAACTCATAGGATAGTTGTTCTTGTAAATTATTGATAAAGATATCCAACATTTCTCGATAAGGTAACACAAAGTGCAATTTTCCTATCAATTGTCTCCATCGAGCTAGGAAATCAGCAAAACATTCATCTTTGTCTTGTTTTAGGTTGTACAAATCTTTAATGGTTACATGCCTTTCAATGTAGGCACTAAATTGATGCACAAAAGACTCGATGGTTTCTTCGAAATTTCTCAAAGAATGAGTGGGTAGTTGATAATACCATTCCAATGCCATCCCTCCTAAACTTTTTGGGAACATTTTTAGTAATAACAAATCATCATGTGATATATCATGACATGCTATCCTAAACATACGAAGATGCTCTATGGGATCTTCAGTTCCTTTGTATATAGGTAGGACAGGCATAGGAAAGTGTTTAGGATATGGTTGTGCTACAACTATAGGATCTAGAGGCTGACTACACATCTCTCGATAATTGTACGAGGGATGGTAGGGATCTATCTCGGTCCATGCGGGAGACTAACTATTTCACCATGGCTTCCAGATTACCGGTTTGTCCACCATATTGGTTTGGTGGTACATGAGTATGGGATTTGTGAGCGTAGGATGGCGTGACGTAAGGATTAGATGCTATATTGTTGTTATGCAAATGGTTGGTAGGAAGAGTATTATGAAGAAGATTTGTTGTAGCATTATGTTGTACCCCAGATTGTTGGAAATTGGTGTTTGGTTTTGTTTTAGGCTTTTGTTGATTTGAGGTATGTTGATCAATAACTTGGCGAAATAGAGCAGTGAATGATGGTTTCTTTTGTGTGGGAATAACCCTAGGCTTGGTAACAGGCACTCTAGATGGTTGGGTAACCTGTTGTTGTTGCATGTTCTGGATTATAGCGGCCATATCCAAATTGGATGGTCCAGCTTGATCACTTTCTTGATCAACGAAGGACAAGGGATTAGTGCGTGTGTGATATATGTCTTCTAGGGTTGCTTGAGTGTCACTAATTTGATCCTTGTCCATATGGACTGCTCTATTAAGAGTGCCAATATTAGTATTGAGGAACTTCCAGAAATGTTCCATGTTCTCAAAAGTAACAGCTCCTTCCGAAGATATTTTAGGAGATGAGGATCCTTCCTCTCTAACAATTTCTCTTTGTTCATTTGCATCAACAAACTCTTCTTCTTGTTGGTCTAGGGTTCCTTCTTCCTGAATTGGGTCTTCAGGAAGGACATCTGGTTTATTTACTGGTCTTCCTAACCAATCTTCTTCTACTTCAGTCTGTTTTCCATTCCTGAGTCTAGTCATTATGTTTAAATTTAGATTTTAGCAAATATATATTATATATATTTGCAACAAATTTGGGAGGTATATATTTTAATTATATACCTACTATAATACTTAAAAGAAAATGTTTTGATTTTTGTTATGATTTTTTTTTTTTTGTTTTTGTTTTTATGATTATAAAGACAACAAACAACACACTAAATGCAAGAAATAATAATAATAAAAGAATGGCTTAGTTTTCTATAAATAGTTTATAGATGTCATTGATAGGATCAAGTTCATCAAGAGTCATGAAATGCTCCTCTTCAAATTGGAAATGGTTTTTCAAGAACTTAACAAAGTGTGCTATGGTGATGTTATCTACTTCTGACTCTGTCTTGTAAAAATAGAGCTCATGGCAATACTCTCGATATAACACAGCTCTAGGAACTCTATTCCATCTCTTTCTATCCGTAAGAACGACCTCTTGATCCTCTATACGAGATAGAAATTTATGTACTACAACCGCATTGTCGAGGTATTCCTCAAAGGTGTACAACTCGGAAGACACAAGGGCTCTTTTATCTGCTAACCACCTATGGCAAGCTCTCAGAAGCTCATGATACAAGGTCACTTGATCAGGATCCAGGATTCTATCTAGGACAAACCTCTTGATTTGCCTAAGTTCGGTTGATCTAGACTCAATGATATTCAATCTCCTATTAAGTTCGTCCCATAAAGGTTGAACCCTATTTGTTTGAGGTACTCTAAGTACAGAAGTAATCTCTATAGCTGCTAATTGATTCTCAACATTAATGGTGACAACTCGTCTTTTATTATAATCTACCATCTAAATATGATATGCAATCTTTGATTCTAAATGCATTTATGTTTTTTTTTTTTTGGATTGTTTTCAAAAGGTTTTTAGTTTTCACGTCGGGTTCACCAAAATGTATCGCTCCAAATTTTTTGCATCCTTACCTTCAGGCTATAGGATCCGTGCCCGGAAGGGGGATGCGAGAAGGATGGGACAATACCTCGGACCGAGAGGCCCTTTGAAGGTCCCGCCTCTCGGGGGAGGGGTATAAGGGTGAATTTTTGATGGATGGTGGGTTCACCAGGAAACTTTTGAGTGGCAGTTTCCACGCCTAGGTTGATAGTAGGTTTGATGTGTTCATTTTGTGCTTTAATCATTCAATTCCTAGGTTTGGCCAAGATGAATCTAAACTATTCTATATGCCAATGCTGATTTTTATGGATACAAAAAACATGAATAAATGCTAAACACAGAGAATATGCTAAATAGGATAGAACATACCTGATTCCGGATGTCTGATGAAGATTCTGAGTCTTGTAGAAGTCCAAATCATCTCAAATCATACGTAATCATCTGGAATTGCATAGAATCATCTCAGATCTCAGTCGGTCGTCTGAGATCAGACGAGATCATCGTCGATCTGACGAATTCGTCAGATGAATTCGTTAGAAACCTGCAATCACAAAAATAGATACAAAATACCAAAAATGCAATTGCAAAAGCAAGGGGAAATGATAGAAATAATAGTAAATTTGCCTAAATGATAAATCCAGATAGCAATTAAAAGGAAATGCATCAATTTGACAATTTATTTTGACTTTATCATGCATTTATATTAAATGAGGTGAACTCCAAGATGCATAAATATAATAACTAAGATAATGCATAAAGAAATGCAGAAAAACAATAAGGAAATGCAAACTCTGGGCTCTGATTGCCCCCAATCTGGACTACAGTCGAGATCGCCTCCAATCGTACGAGATCATCGTCGATCTACGACAGGATCATCCGAAATCGTCTGGAATCGCCTGCGACGATCCAAGCTTGCTCTAGCTGAAGAACAGTAAGATTCCTGCAAGAAAACTTGAAATATGCAATGCAAACAAAAGTATGAAGGTGTTCTAAGGCACAAGGAACTAAATTTGTAGGGAAATCCATCAGCTAGGGGGTTCAGGGGGGGATAAACCGAGAAAATCCCAGTTTATATAGGATTAGGGAGAGGTTAGGAGGTTGGAGATCATCCCAATTTGGGAGATCTCCAATGGGGGAGACTCTAACTACGTAGACACGCTTTTTGCCCAAGTTAGAGAAGTTGTTGAAACATAAGCTAATTATGAAAATTTGGTTTTGGGATGAAATCGTCTGGACGTTCTGTTCCAGACGAATTCGTCAGATCTGGGATGATTTCATCTGATCTGCGACGATATCGTCCAACGGTCAAAACAAATCCTAAAAATGGCACGAAAAATGAGGAAAGCGGGTAACGGGCGGTTTGGGGTTAAAATTCAAATTTTTATCTTTTTACTAAGGTTTAACTGTGCCAATTTTAGGGTGCTATAAGGCTACACGGCTTAGGGCTCAGAGCGGAGGGGCGAGCACTTGGGATATAGCGTGGTCTATTGCTCAAACCGCATTCTACCAGGGGTTATACTATCACATGGTCTCAGAGGGACAAAGGGTACCATTTCCAACCCCCATTGCAGAGTCGGTCATGATGGGATCGTTGAGGACATCCTCACGATCAATGGTGAGGACCCGGGACACAGCCTGGACCTCTATGGGACCACCTCCTCCACCTCAGGGTGGGGGAGGAGATGAGGGTGAGAGCTCAAGGGATTCTCAAGGCTAGTTGTTGCAGAGTGTAGATTGTATTATTAGTACTTTTTGAGGGGATTGAGTATGCCAGGGTTTTGATTGTGGCATACCAATCCAAATGATGTACATAATTGATTGAGATATATAGATTGTATTTTTGATGATATGACTTGTGTATATGTTGTATGATGCTTTAATTTTGAATTTTGTGATTGATTATTTATGTAATTATGTCGTTGGAAATAAATTATAATGTTATGTCATGGCATAAAATTGTAAATGAAATAATCTGATGTGAATAAATTGGTTGTTTTGTGGTGTGATTTGATGAAAAAATAAAAGAGACTTCTAACAATAATTTTAAAGGACATTGTCGCTATTATAGACCATTTCATGGAGTCACCGCTCGCTAGGTCGTCAAGCTAATCCCAGTATAGAAATATTGCAAAAATTAAAAGAGTGCTTAAGAGACTGTCTTAAGACTTTGTGTTGTGATGATGGAAATGATGATGGTGATGATTTGTTTTCAGATTTTCATAAAAAATATTATGCATGACATATTAAAGAAATATGATTTTTGCTAGGCATAAATTCCTAAGTGTGAATTTTTTTTTGAATAAGTCCCTAGGAACTATACCATCATTGCAAAATTGAATGTTGACATAATGACATAAAATAGAATAAGTGTTCATTCATTTTAAAACTCAATTGTGTAACATAATGATGTAAGTCATATGTTTTTATAAATTAAAATGAATGGGGAAATAAAATTAGAGCAATGGTTTGTGCTAGGCATATAATTATAGGTATAGACTTATACCATCATCGTGAAATCCAAAGAAGAAATTGATATTTTAGTTTTATTGCATAATTTGATTTTTGATTTTGAGATAAACAAAAAATAATAATATATAACTTAACTTTATTTACTAGATTTTGTAATATGTTGTTTGAAATAATTTTGTTATTTGTGAAAACAATGTATGTAATTGTTTTTAAACTAAATAGATGTTCTGAAATAAGAAGAAAAAACTATTCCAAAAGAGTTGCAGAAATATTTTAAATTATCTCAAAGACAAATGTAGATTTATCGTAATGATACAAATGTAGATTTATCTCAATGTGCAAATGTGAGTTCATTACCGATCTTGATTTATCGTAATGATACAAAATCTCTCAAATACAAATGTGTGTGCAATTGTATTGTTCATTCACCAATTTTGAGCAAGAAAGTTTGATACAAGTAATTTGACTTAACCAAATAAGGGTTCATTGACCATGATTTATATGCATGTAACCGTACCAGACTACTATGTAAGTCGGGTCAACAAGAGCTAGATGATCCATAAGTAGATATAGTTCTGTACAAAAGAAGGTCTCTAATATGACAAACATATCACCACGCTATGAATTACCCAAGGCCAAGCGGGTTGGGCACAAACCACCTGTTATGGGGCTTACCTCATAGTTTTTGAATAATTGAGAATTCCATGGATTCAAGCTCATTCACCCTTATTTTCTTTTCAAGGGGTAGGGAAAGGGATTTTATTTGTTGTCTGCTTTTTCTTTTTCTTTGTCTCTTCTCTTTTTTTTTTTTTTCTTTTTTTTTTTTGTATTGTTGCTTGGAACTTGAGATAATGCTGAAATATTGCTGAGATGGTACAAAATAATATTTTTCTGTTTCTCATTTTCTTTGACTTTCCTTTTTCTTCCTATACTAGGGATACTTGCTCGGATTGGTTGTAGAGCAAGGGATTTTTATTCTAGGCAGGGGTGAGCTTGTCCTTTTGTCAATTCTCAAAGATTCTAGACCATGTGCATGATAGGATAGCAAGGGAAACTTTTCGCTCAAGAAACCACTTCTACTATGTAGCATCATATCAAATTTGCAATGAAATAATTTTAATGTGAAGAGATGTACTTGGTTTAAGGAAATAACAAGATCAATTCTTCTATGCTCAAAACTTTATTTAATTCAACTATGGACTTTGATATAAGAGAGATTAATAATCATACCAAATAAAATCAAGATATTTATTCATGTGAGTGTGAAAGTGCGCGATTCCAAATAAATCCTAATTTATCCAAAACAACTAAAAAATATAACTGCAATACTTCAATAATTGACATGTGCAAAGATAAAAGATGTTTTTCGAATATTTTGATGATTTTGATGTTTTTTATATTTTGATTTTGATTGATGAATTGAGAAGATACACAATGTGATTATTTTTGAATTTTTATTTTTTATATATAAATGACTAAAATGAAACAATATGCAAAATACAATATATACAAATGATGAAATGACCAAATGTTATGCATAATAACTCTTAAGATGCATAATGTTCATAGGTTCTTTAAGATATTTACCATCTAAGGTAGCTAATTGGTATGCTCCCGATCCAAATTTAGCAGTGATGATATACGGTCCAAGCCAGTTGGGCTCAAATTTAACTTTAAGGTCTTTAGTTGCATTAGTATTTTTTTGATTTTCTTTTAAGACAAGGTCACCGATCTCAAAGGATCGATGATGAAATTTCTTGAGGTATGCTCGTTTAAGCTTGTTTTGGTAGGCACGAAGATGCTCCAAAGCATTGATGCGCTTTTCATCTAGGAGTTCCAGCTAACTAAGTTTGCCAGCATGATATTCATCTCCTACTTCAGTATCTTGAAGTAGTAGAGCCAAAGAAGGAACTTCTACTTCAAAGGGAAAAACAACTTTAGCGCCATAAACCAAAACAAAAGGTGAAGTACCTATGGGGGTGCGAACGCTAGTTCGATAAGCCCATAAAGCAGGATATAGTTGGATGTGCCAACCTTGGCCAGATTTATTGATGAGTCTTTTGAGGATTTTGATTAATGTTTTATTAGATGCTTCGGCCTGGCCATTACCCTGAGGATAATAGGGAGTGGACCAATGATGTTGAATTTTATATTTTTGACATAATTTCTTGACATATTTATTTTTGAAACAAGTTCCATTATCTAAGATAAGATTTGCAGGAATGCTGAACCTATAAATAATTTGATTAAAAATAAACTTGGAAACTTGGGTTCTGGCATTTGTCACAATGGCGCACATAATCATGTGTATCATTTTCCATGGTAGGCCAAAAATATCCTATCCTAAGGAGTTTCTTAGCAATGGCGCTACCACTCAAAGCTGATCTAGATTCTTCTAGATTCTTCTAGATTCAAACATCTCAGTAGGATGCCTTCAAAAGATCTCCTATACAAGGTATTGCCAATAATTACGAAGCGACTTGCTCGTCTACGTAACAACCGACGTTGGTTGCTATTACAACCTTCAGGAAAGGTCGCATTTTGAAGAAAATTAAATATATCAGTGTACCATGGTTTAGGAGTAGTTTCGTTGATTAGAAACACATCCAAAGGTTCTAAGCATGATTTATTTGAATCAAGTTCTTGGAGTCAATGAATAATGATGGTAGCATATTCATCATCTAACTCCAAGGGCAAAAGAGATGCAACTACAACCATAGCATCAGCTGCACGGTTGCTAGTTCGAGGAATAGCTTCCAAGGTAACTTGATCAAATAAATCTAATAATTATAGGAAATATGCTTTATATGGGCATAATTTATCATCTCTGGTGTGATAAACATCATTGATTTGATTTATGATAAGTTGATAATCATCGAAAACCAATAAATTTTTAATTTTTAGTGCCAAGGCAACTCGTAATCTAAGGATTAGAGCCTCATATTCAGCAGTATTATTAGTGCAAGCAAATGTTAGTTTGAAGGACAGAGGTATAAGATGTTTCTACAGAGATATTAAAATAATACCTACACTAGCCCCACTCATGCATCGGGCTCCATCAAAGTATAGGGACCATTGCTCTAGATGGTCTACCTCTAGTTTAAGGCATTCATCGGGAAACTCAATGATGAGGGGATGGGTAGACTCTAAGGGTGCAGTAGCTAACTAATATGCTATGATTTGACCCTTAATAGACTTATATCCTATAAATGTGAGTTCAAACTCACTTAGTGCAAGAACCCACTTGGTTGTACGACCAGATAAGTATGGTCGACTCATGAGATACCGCAAAGGATCGAATTTAGCAATAACATACATTTTTTGATTGAGCATATAATGGCGTAGCTTCTGTGTAGAAAATATGACTGTAAGATATAACTTCTCTAATACTGTATAGAGAGTTTCATAACTGATTAATGTTATGCTAATGTAATAATTAGCATGTTCTTTCTTATTATCATCAAGTTGAGCTAACATAGCTCCTAAGGCAAAATCTAAAGCAAAAATGTACAAGATAAATGGGCGATCAGATCTAGGTGGTGAAAGCACCGATGGTTTAAGAAGATATTGTTTGAGGAGTTCAAATGCTTCCTGACATTCATCGTCCAAATGAAAAGAGACATATTTCTTAAGAAGCTTAAGAAAGGGTCCGGCTTTGTCTGCCAACTTATCGATGAAGCGGCAAATAGCTTGAAGTTTACCTTGTAGAATTTGTAATTCAGATATATTTGTGGGTGCGAGCATATTAGTGATAGCCACGATCTTGAGAGGGTCAATTTCGATGCCACGTAAAGAAACTATAACCCCCAATAATTTATCGGACTTGACTTCAAATATACATTTAGCTGGATTTAGTCGGATAAGATGTTCCCTTAACCGATCAAAGACTTTTCTCAAGTCATCTAAATGATCATCTTCTTTGATGGAACGAGCTATAATATCATCTACATAATCATGTAGAATATCATGCATCATATCGTGAAATATATAAGTCATAGCTCGTTGATAGGTTGCACCTGCATTCTTCAAACCGAATGACATCACTTTCCAACAAAAGGTTCCCCAAGGGGTAATAAAGGTTGTTTTAGCCTGATCTTCAGGAGCTATCTTGATCTGATTATAACCAGAGAATCCATCCATTAGGGATATCATTTCACTCCCAGTAGTAAAATCAATGATCTGATCCATGTTGGGAAGAGGAAAATCGTCTTTAGGGCATGCAAAATTAATATCTCTGAAGTCTATGCAAACCCTAACCTTGGTAGCTTCTTTCTTAGTTACCGGAATTACATTTGAGATCCATTCAACATAATCAATGGATTGTATAAAAATAACCTTCAAGAGCTTTTATAATTCCCCTTTGAGTAGTAAGGCCACTTTAGGATGCATTTTTCAAATTTTTTGTTTAACAGGTTTAGCATCCGGATGGACTACTAGGTGATGCTTAACTACAGAAGGGTCTAATCATGGCATATCTTCATATGTCCAAGCAAAAACGTCTTCATATTTTTTTAGGAATGCAATGTATTTATCTTGTTTTTCTTGACTCAATTCTGATCCAATGTTGATTATGTGAGGGTTACCTTCGGTTCCAATGTTAATCTTTATAACGTTTTCAACTTCCATATGTAGATCTCTCTCAAAATTAGATGGGGCGGGTGAAATGCCTAATTCTTGTAATTCTTCCAAGGTTAGCTTGGATAATTCATCTTGAGGAGTCGTGGCCTCAAGTTGGGCTATAGTAGGTATAGAGCCATCGAAATAAAATCCGTTATGTAAAAATTCTTCAACAGAGACATCATGGAAGATATCCCCCTCCAACTCCTCGTCGGATTCAACAATCATCTCAAGGTAAGCTATGGATAACATATTACATGTAAATGGGTTATTCCTTAAATGCAAAGCATCGCGTTCATCCAAATAATCTTGGTAAGATATGAGATGGTCATCATCCTCAAATGGGAAGGGCTGACCTTTACTAGGAAATAGGCCCACACCACATTGGGCAAGCCATGGTTCTACCTCAAAAGGTTATTTCATACCATTCTAGGAAGGTCCCAAAACTTTCCCTTTATATCCCAATTTAAGCATTATTGGGTTAGCTTTAATATACTCATTAGTAAAATAACATTGAGCATACCCATCATAATGAGTCTTGATGTTTCTAGGTATTCTTCCCTAGTCATATCCCTTATAAATAAAAGCATAGCTCTCGACTTGGTAGATACTTCCCATAGGTTGTGGGAGGCCCAAGGTACGAGGAGAGGGTGGAAATTTATTTAAAATATGGGAATATTGCATAGCAACATTTGTTTTTTTTTTATACAATAATTTTAGATAAATCGGGTAAGAGCTCATCAGTAAGAGCGTAAGAGGTAGAAGGATCATTTCCTATGTTTTCGGATGCGAAAAACATGCCTCTGATAGGTGTAGACGTTGTAGAGATGTCTATGGAAGAATATATAGGTATGGAAGTTATAGGAGTAAAACAAGAAGCATTGGTCATGGGTTTAGGATCTTTTTGAGGTCCTAATGTGGTTTGTTCAGAATATGGTTGAACTATATGTAGAGGTGTAGTTGGTGGGGAAAAAGTAGATGATGTTATTAGTGTGTGTTTCACACGTTTAGGTGGATGATTAGAATTAGGATGTGTGGATGATAGAGCAGGGCAAAATTGAACTCCAACGAGTTCTGCCAAAGCACACATATCAAAGGGTCTAGGATCACCATGAATGGTAACCAACTGATTCTTAAATTCAAATTTAACACATTGATGTAAATTTGAGGGAATAGCTCACATCACGTTGATCCAAGGGTGACCCAAAAGTATATTGTACGATGCAGGGCAATGTACAATAAATATGGTTGTGTCTAAGGTTCTTGGGCCAACTTGCAATGGGATAGTAATAACTCCACATGTTTCTTGTGTTTCGTCATTGAAGGCTTTTATGATCATATCAGTTCTTTTCATTTCGTCACTTCTAAACCCAAATATTTGGTAGAAGTCAAAAGTGCAAATTTTTAAAGATGAACCATTATCAATCAAGACTCGTTTAACTGCTACATATCCAATTAGGGTAGTAATATATAAGGGGTTATCCTTATGTAAACTATGGTGTGGTATATCTCTACCCCAGAAGTCAATACAATCGACTTCTCGAGTTATGATAGTATTGGACATGGCGTTAGGTTGAATATTTTATGGTACCATCATCTGGCTTAATGTGAGCATTAATTCATCCCTATGGGTAGAAGAAGATCTTAAAAGGTCCAAAAGGGAAATTCTAGCTGTAGTATTTGATAATTATTCATTAATATTATAAGGAGGTTTAGGTTGAACATTAGGGGCATGATTCCATTTATTAGGAATTTTCAAAACAAATGGAGCTGATCCATCATTTCGAGTTTGATCTTGTTGAGAGTTTTGATCCTGTTTTCGAGTAACAGCTCCGATGGTACCTACAATATTATTTTGCGAATGATGAATGGGTCTTGGTCTAGTGTTTATGGCTTGTTCATTAGAAAGTAATTGGTGAGATGATGGTTGAGTAGTGACTCTTCTTGGAAATGGTTCTTCTGGAACCATAGAACTTGTGATAGGTTGAATAGGATCTGATTCATCTTTAGAACTATTTGATTTATTTGAGGTGATTTCCATGTCACTTTCAGTATCGTATTCGGTATCACTAAGATCAGGTGTCCGAATATTATATAGATTTATGGTCGTAACCATGGATAAAGTTGTGTAAAATACTTCCACATCATGAGTAGGTGAATGTCCACTAATAGTTCCTACATATCGGGTAGGAGGGGGAACATTATGGTGCTCAATTTGATTAGCCACTTCTTTACCATGATTTGGTAAAGGATGTTGAAATATTTCCAGTGATTGATTGGCATTCTGATTCTGATTTTGAGAGATGTTCTTTTGAGAATTATTAGGAGGATTTTGTTTAGGTTGAAATGCTTGCACCTCCATCTCATTGTTATCAATCAAGTCTTGTATTTTATGTTTTAATATTTTACAAGAGTTGGTAGTGTGTCCAGGTCCTCTATGGAAATCACAGTGTAAATCAGCTCTGTATCCAGGTATAGTTGGATCAGGTTCCCGGATATTTGGTAATTGGATCAAACCTCGTGCTAGTAATTGCGGGAGAATGGTTGATAAATGTTGATTTAACCTAGTAAATTCTTGGGGTGGTTTATCAAGAGGTTTCAATATAAATTTCTTTGTTGTTTTCATAGCATTAATAGTAGCGATATTTCTACTATCAGTGACTCCATCACCCACAACTTGTTTATTTTTATATTGATTTTTGGATGTTTTCTCATCATCTTTCTTTTTAAGTTGACCTCTCCTAATAAGAGCATATTCCACTCTTCGAGCTAAATCTATAGCTTGATCGAAGGTGGTCAAGGTAGCAGTTGATAACTCATAGGATAGTTGTTCTTACAAATTATTGATAAAGATATCCAACATTTTCCGATAAGGTAACACAAAGTGCAATTTTCCTATCAACTGTCTCCATCGAGCTAGAAAATCAGCAAAACATTCATCTTTGTCTTGTTTTAGGTTGTATAAATATTTAATGGTTACATGCCTTTCAATGTAGGCACTAAATTGATGCACAAAATACTCAGTGGTTTCTTTGAAATTCCTCAAAGAATGAGTGGGTAGTTGATAATACCATTCCAATGCCATTCCTCCTAAACTTTTTAGGAATATTTTTAGTAATAACAAATCATCATGTGATATATCATGACGGGCTATCCTAAACATACGAAGATGCTCTATGGGATCTTTAGTTCCTTTGTATATAGGTAGGATAGGCATAAGAAAGTGTTTAGGGTATGGTTGTGCTACAACTATAGGATCTAGAGGCTGACTGCACATCTCTCTATAATTGTACGAGGGACGGTAGGGATCTATCTGGTCCATGTGGGAGACTAACTGTTTCACCATGGCTTCTAGATTACCAGTTTGTCCACCATATTTGTTTGGTGGTATTTGAGCATATGATGGCATGACGTAAGGGTTGGATGCTATATTGCTATTATGCAAATGGTTGGTAGGAAGAGTATTATGAAGAAGATTTGTTGTAGCATTATGTTGTATCCCAGATTTTTGGAAATTGGTGTTAGGTTTTGTTTTGGGATTTTTTTGATTTGAGGTATGTTGATCAATAAATTGGCAAAATAGAGCAGTGAATGATGGTTTATTTTGTGTGGGAATAACCCTAGGCTTGGTAACAGGAACTCTAGATGGTTGGGTAACCTGTTGTTGTTGTTGCATGTTCTGGATTATAGCGGCCATATAAAATTTGGATGGTCCAGCTTGATCACTTTCTTGATAAACAAAGGAAAAGGGATTAGTGCGTGTGTGATATATGTCTTCTAGGGTTGCTTGAGTGTCACTAATTTGATCCTTGTCCATATGGACTACTCTATTAAGAGTACCAATATTAGTATTGAGGAACTTCCAAAAATGTTCCATATTCTCAAAAGTGATAGCTCCTTCTAGAGATATTTTAGGAGATGAGGATCCTTCCTCTCTAACAATTTCTCTTTGTTCATTTCCTTCAGCAAATTCTTCTTCTTGTTGGTCTAGGGTTCCTTCTTCATGAATTGGGTCTTCAGGAAGGACATCTGGTTTATTTACTAGTTTTCCTAACCAATCTTCTTCTACTTTAGTCTATTTTCCATTCCTATGTCTAGTCATTATGCTTAAATTTAGATTTTAGCAAATATATATTGATATATATATATATATATATATATATATATATATATATATATATATATATATATATATATATATATATATTTTAACAAATTTGGGAGGTATATATTTTAATTATATACCTACTACAATACTTAAAAGAAAATGTTTTGATTTTTGTTATTATTTTTGTTTTGTTTTTTTTGTTTTTTATTTTTATTTTTATGATTATAAAGACAACAAACAACACACTAAATGCAAGAAATAATAATAATAAAAGAATGGCTTAGTTTTCTATAAATATTTTATAGATGTCATTGATGGGATCAAGTTCATCAAGAGTCATGAAATGCTCCTCTTCAAATTGGAAATGGTTTTTTAGGAATTTGACAAAGTGTGCTATGGTGATGTTATCTACTTTTGACTCTGACTTGTAAAAATAGAGCTCATGGCAATACTCTCGATATAACACAACTCTAGGAACTCTATTCCATCTATTTCTATCCATAAGGATGACCTCTTGATCCTCTATACGAGATAGAAATTTATGTACTACAACTGCATTATCGAGGTATTCCTCAAAGGTGTACAACTCGGAAGACACAAGGGCTCTTTTATCTTCTAACCACCTATGGAAAGCTCTCTAAAGTTCATGATATAAGGTCACTTGATCAGGATCCAAGATTCTATCTAGGACAAACCTCTTGATTTTCCTAAGTTCGGTTGATCTAGATTCAATGATATTCAATCTCCTATTAAGTTCATCCCATAAAGGTTGAACCCTATTTGTTTGAGGTACTCTAAGTACATAAGTAATATCTATAGCTGCTAATTGATTCTCAACATTAATGGTGATAACTTGTCTTTTATTATAATCTACCATCTAAATATGATATACAATCTTTGATTCTAAATGCATTTATGCTTTGTTTTTTTTTTTTGGATTGTTTTCAAAAGGTTTTTAGTTTTTCACATCGGGTTCACCAAAATGTACCACTCCAAATTTTTTGCATCCTTACCTTCAGGCTATAGGATCCGCACCTAGAAGGGGGATGCAAGAAGGATGGGAAAATACCTCAGACTGAGAGGCCATTTGAAGGTCCCACCTCTCGGAGGAGGGGTATAAGGGTGAATTTTTGATAGATGGTGGGTTCACCATGACACTTTTGAGTGGCAGTTTCCACGCCTAGGTTGAGAGTAGGTTTAATGTGTTCATTTTGTGCTTTAATCATTCAATTCCTAGGTTTGGCCAAGATGAATCTAAGCTATTCTATATGTCAATGCTGATTTATATGGATACAAAAAACATGAATAAATGCTAAACACAAAGAATATGCTAAATGTACCTGATTTTGGATGTCTGATGAAGATTTTGAGTTTTGTAGAAGTTCAAATCATCTCAAATCGTACATAATCATCTAAAATTGCATAGAATCATCTCAGATCTCAGTCGGTCATTTGAGATCAGACAAGATCATCATCGATCTGATGAATTAATCAGACGAATTCATCAGAAACCTGCAATCATAGAAATAGATACGAAATACCAAAAATGCAACTACAAAAGCAAGGGGAAATAATAGAAATAATAGTAAATTTTCCCAAATGATAAATCCAGATAACAATTAATAGGAAATGCATCAATTTGACAATATATTTTGACTTTATCATGCATCTATACTAAATGAGGTGAACTCTAGGATTCATAAATGTAATGACTAATATAATGCTTAAAGAAATGCATAGAAACGACAAGAAAATGCAAACTCTGGGCTTTGATTGCCTCCATTCTAGACTACAGTCGAGATCGCCTCCAATCGTATGATATCATCATCGATCTATGATAGGATCATTCGAAATTGTCTAGAATCACCTGCGATGATCCAAGCTTGCTCCAGCTCAAGAACAGTAAGATTCCTACAAGAGAATTTGAAATATGCAATGCAAACAAAAGTATGAAGGTGTTCTAAGGCATAAGGAACTAAATTTGTAGGGAAATCCGTCAACTAGGGGGTTCAGGGGGATAAACTAAGAAAGTCCCAGTTTATATAGGATTAGGGAGAGGTTAGGAGGTTGGAGATCATCCCAATTTGGGAGATCTCTAATGGGGGAGACTCTAAATACGTAGACACACTTTCTACCCAGGTAGAGAGCTGAAGAAGCAAAGAAAATTGGTTGGGATGAAACATCTATAAGGATAAGGGAGAGGTTAGGAGGTTGGAGATCATCCCAATTTGGGAGATCTCCAATGGGGAAGACTCTAAATACGTAGACACGCTTTCTACCCAGGTTAGAGAAGTTGTTGAAACATAAGCTAATTATGAAAATTTGGTTTTGGGATGAAATCGTCTGGATGTTCTGTTCCAGACAAATTCATCAAATCTAGGATGATTTCATCTGATCTACGACGATATCATCCAACGGTCAAAAAAAATCCTAAAAATGGCATGGAAAACAAGGGAAGAGGGTAACAGGCGGTTAACAGGCAATTTTGGGGTTAAAATTCAAATTTTTATCTTTTTACTAAGGTTTAATCGTGCCAATTTTAGGGTGCTACACAGGGAAGTTAGTGCAATAAGAAATCAAGTGAATCCAACTATTATCATGTTGTAAGAAATAGAAACTGATGAGATTCAGTCAAAAAAAGTAGCAAAAAAAATCTGGAATCAAGGGGAGATGGTTTGCAAATCATCCAAAGGAGTGTCTAGATGACTTATTACTTTGTGGGATCCTTGGATAGTAGAAGGCACCATTATTCATAAATATGACATGGTTCTTAGTGTTTTATTTAAGGAAATAAACAACAATAGGTCATGGATCCTTTCAAATATTTATGCCTTGACTTCAATTCAAGGGAGAGCTCTACTATGGGAGTACTTAGGCAATCTGAGTGAAATATTCCATAATATCCCCTAGATTCTGGCTAGGGATTTTAACACTCCTCTTTACCCTTCAGACAAAATGGGTGGAAATGGACCACCTATCAGGAGCATGGATTAGTTCAATGACTTTGTGAACTCCAACATGTTGATGGATGTAAAACTTAGAGGAGCAAATTATACATGGAGAAATCAGCGGATAGGGTGTCATCTCATTCAAGAAAGGCTTGATAGGTTTTTTCTATCAAAGGAGGCTACAACTCTGTTCGATGATTCTACCCTGCAAGCCCTTCCTAAAATTACATTTGATCATAATCCCATTTTGTTGGAGATCCCTAACTCTTTTTCCTTCAAGAAATATTTTATATTTCAATATGTGGATCAAACATTCCAGTTTTAGAGATAACTTAATTCAGTGGTGGCAGCAACCTGTCAAGGGTAGTGCAACTTTTAAACTTGTTGGCAAATTAAAGTTTGTTAAGGAAAATATTCGAACTTGGAACAAAGAGGTATTTGGGAACCTCTTTGAAAATAAAAAATAGGTTGTTGAAAGTTTGAAGATAAAGGATCAGAGGATTCAACATGGTGATGTTGTTGAAACTACTAGGTAGGAGGAATGGACAAAACTAGCAGAGTTTCATAACATTTTGGCCTGTGAGGAAATCTATTGGAGGAAAAAATCAAGGGCTCTTTGGTTGAAATATGGATATTCAAATTCTAAGTTTTTTCACATCACCACGCTTAGAAATAGAAGCAATAACAAGATAAAAATTTAAAAAAATATATATGGTTCTATTACTCAGGACTTAACAAAAATCAAAAAGGAGGTAGTAACTTATTTCAATTCTATCCTTGGTTAGGAATTGCAATGCAATGAGGAGGCCAAAGATATTCTCTTGCAATCCATTCCTATCATAATAAATGAGGATATAAACCTTCAGCTTCTAACTCCCTTTTCTGATGAGGAAATTAAGGAAGCCTTGTTTAGCATGGATCCAGACAAAGCCCCAAGACCCGATGGCTTTCCCCCTCATTTCTATCAAGATTTTTGGGACATCATAAGTGAGGATGTAATTTATACTATCAGAGAATTCCAAGAAAGCAATCATATCCCAAAAGGTCTCAACTCTACTTTTATTTCTCTAATTCCTAAGAAGTAAACCCCTGAATCTATGGCTGACTTCAGGCAAATAAGTTTGTGCAATTTTTCTTACAAGATCCTAACTAAAGCCATTGCAAATAGAATGAGAGATGTTTTTCCCCGCATCATATATCCATGCTAGGGAATCTCTATCTAGGGCAGGTCAATCTTGGATGGAGTTATCACAGTTCATGAAGCTCTACACTCTGCTCATACAGGTCTATTTTTGCCCTCAAGCTTGATATGAACAAAGCATTTGACAGGCTAAATTTGGACTTTCTGATTGTTGTCCTCCTTAAGTTTGGTTTTCACCACCAATGGGTTAATTTGATAAAATAATGCATTTCTAAAGCATGGTTCTTGATTCTGGTTAATGGAACAACTACTAGTTACTTTCAAAGTCGTAGAGGAATTCGGTAAGGGGACCCTATCAACCCCATGTTATTCATCATTGTGGCAGAAGCTTTAGGTAGAACCATAAAAAATACTTGAAGTTCAAGGCTAATATCAAGAATCAAGGCAATATCTCTCACTAGGGCTATTTCTCAACAACAATTCATCGATGATACCCTTCTATTGAAAAAGGTGTCGGTGGTTGAGGCCAAAATAATTAAATACATCCTACAACTCTATGAGGATGTTGTTGGTCAAAAAGTTAATTTTAGTAAAAGCAAGTTATATTTCTTGAATACCCCCATTCAGAGGCAAGGAAGGATTATGTGATATAGTAATCCTCCCCACTTCGTATCTTTGTCTCCCTCTTTTCATTGGTTCTTCGAGAGAGTCAATGTGGGACAAGGTTATTGAAAGAATTCAAAAAAAAAATTGTTGGATGGAAAGGTCATATTCTATATCAAGTAGGAAAGCTGACCCTCACTAAGGCCTCTCTTCAGAGCATTCCAGTCTATTTCCTCTCTATTTTCAAATCCCTTTTGAAGGTTTTCCAAAAATTTGAGAAACTCCAAAAAGAATTTTTATGGACTGGATCAGAGGAGAAAAAAAGGATACACCTTGTAGGATGGACAAAAGTGTGCAGACCTAAGGAAAATGGGGGCTTAGGTCCGAGGATAATTGCTCATATAAATTTAGATTTACTAGCTAAGTAGGCATGGCACATCATTTTTGGTGAAGAAAATGAATGGACAACTATCATCAAATGAAAGTATATTCAAAATATGGAATTTCTAAGTGACTCAGTTCCAATCAAAGGTTCTGCTTTTTGGAAAGAAATTCTCAATTGTAAGGAAATCATCAAAAAATGTTTAATATGGGTTTTAGGTAATGGTGAGAGGATAAATTGCTGGAATGATAGGTGGGCTAAGGATGAACCACTGACGCAATATCCTAACTTAGCTTGAATTGGAGATATGATGAAAGAACTCATTGGTAAAAAAATCTCTGATTATATGGTTGAGGACAGAGGCATAATTAAGTGGAAACAAATAAGGATTTAGGGATTTCAAGTGGAATCAAATGATATTTATAATATTCTTGAGTAATAGTTTATCTCCATGAGACCCAAGGAAGATCAAGTGACCTGGGATCCTACGGAAAATGGTTATTTCACTGTTAAAATAGCTTACAAGATTCTACTTGATGACGAGGATTTTGTCCTCCAAAAGGACTTAGTTTGGATAAAAAAATTAATTCCAAAAATTGCAGTCTTTTCATGGCTAGTTATCCAAGGAAGAATTCTAACCATTGATAATATGATGCATAAAGGTATTTGTATCACTAATCATTGTTATTTGTGCAAGGCTAATTGGGAGACCATTTATCACATTTTCCTTGAGTGCCCTTTTTCCTTGACTTTCCTAAGTGGGGTTTTTCAGGCCTTCAATATTTCCTAGGTTAGACCAGCCATCGTACTTGATTTGTTTGTCTAGTGGCCTTACCCCTTTTCAAGCCAAAGACTTAGATACATGTCAAAAATTTGTCTCAATCACTATCTTTGGCAGGTGTGGTTAGAAAGGAATCATAGAGTCTTTAATGAGTCTATTCATGATCATCAAACTATCATTTCTAGGATCCTATCCTTTTCCAATGAGAATGTGAACCTTATCCATTTTTATAGTCATAAACCTCATCTGCAGGAGACCACTATTGCTCAATATTTAAGCTTAACCTTGTTATATGAGTTTGTTCCTAGGGTAGTCAACCCTAGAGCCAATGTTAAGTGGTCCCCACCTCCTACGTGTTGGTTTAAGCTTAATTTTGATGGATCAACTAAGGAAAATCTTTGCAGAGTAGGTGCTAGTGGCATTGTGCAAGATCATAATGGGAATATGATGCTTGCATTTTTTGAATATTTGGGAACAAGGACGAACAACGAAGCTGAAGCTAGAGCTATGTGGAGAGGCCTTCAAATGACTTAAGACTTAGAAGGCAATTTTATCATAGAAGGAGACTCTATGCATGTTATAAATCTCCTCAATAATTGGAAAACACCTCCTTGGAGGATTAAAACAATTGTTGAAGAGGCTAGGATCCTTTTCTAGGGAAGACAGGACAAAAAAGCCCAACATGTATTTCGGGAAGCTAACAAAGTTGTTGATAAGCTGGCCAATTTGGGTGTCGATGGTGATGAAATTTTCAAATGGGAACATGGTGTCCTGAGAAAATTAGAGGAGCTTATTCAACAAGAATGCCAAGAATGATAGTCAAATTTACCAATAGGGAAGGCACTATAAGTTTGAAGGCTATGAGTATTCCCGTCTCTTTTTTGAAATGGACTCACAATAAAAATTATTCGAGCTATCAGTCTTGGTGGATGCTGCTTGGAAATACCACAAAGACTAATGGGGATAGTCACATGTTAGATAACATGGCTCCTAGTCATCTTAGTAATTTGAGGTTGGTTGATAATCACAGGGTAGGAAAGAAACGACAATATAAGACTTCGAACCAGAGCCACATGGACCACCAGATAGCCACCACCATAAATCTAGCCAGCAGGTTCACTTCTCCAAGGCTGATTGGCCAAGACAGGATGTGGTCCCAAAGCATGTCATATATGAAAGAAATCAATTACCAAAAAATTATTAAGAGTAACTATCAATACAGAGCTTGTGGGAGTTTTTTTCAGTACTCTGCTATGTGTGTCTGCAAATTTTTTTTTCTCCACTATTTCAAGGAAGGGATATGTGTCTGTTCATTTTTTTGTAATTATGATGTAGGTGTGTTTTCTCGGGGTATACCCAAAATGTTGTATGGGAAGTTTCTTTTTGATAATAAGCTATGTGCCTTATCGGATGTAATGGCTTTGGTAGCATGTAGATTTTACATATATAGGATCCTTAGTAAGGACATGTTCATCAACAACCCTAGGATAATTTTTGTAAAAGGTTTTGGGTCAACCTATAAAACCCTATATTAATGCTATAGTATCTTATCTACCAAAAAAAACATTGCATTTCACTTGCATTCACATTCCAAAAACAATGCATTCACATCCTCATTTCACATTTCATATTAGGGATCATTTATTATGTTTAAGGTCTTAATTGGTCCAACAAAATTCATGTTGCCTTAATTAGGGGCACCCTCACAAAGTCATCTACATAATTACACCAAGTCAAATTGCCATTAGCACAAGCCACATTCATAATTCCTATGTGTTTTCGATCACTCAACCACCACTAGTGTTTTAAGAAACCTCTAAAATACATGTTGAGTTCTTTTTAGGACCATTGCACATCTTCACGAAGAAAATATTGAGTCTTGGGAATCGACTCTAAAACATTCTTGAACCAAACACAATTACTCATCTTAAAAACATCTTGTGTCAAAGAAGGCTAACACCATACTTGGTATGAACCTTGAAGTGAAAATGGTCATCCTCGCTAGTCCCATCATGCAACATAGTCCATAAAAATAGTGGTTCTCATCACTATCACAATTCCAAAAATAAAAGAAAGAGTAGGGAAAAATTCCTAACAAAAACTCTAAATATTTTACATCACACACCACTGATCAATTGGGTTGTAAGGATCATACTATATTTTTAGTCAAATAGTTAGGTAGTCATCCCAAAAACTTAAGAGATCAAAAAATAAAAATCATGGACTATGGAGTTAGCATCCACTAGAGCTATAGATGCTTGACTGGTAGTGGAGTACACTCATGCATGGCGACATGAATATTTTAAAAGAGACCTTTGAATGCTCATATAGATAAGCTAGCTTCTTGGTTTCATCCATAACAGGTTCACCCAATTTACTCAAGATGAGTTAATGAACTCACTTGCACACACACTAGTTCTTTATTGTCTAGGGCCATTACCATACTCTTGATTCGATAAATAAATTCACTGTACACACATTTGGTTCTAGAGGGATTATGCAGTTTTAGTGAGTTTGTTTGATTCCACTAGAATGTTTGAGTCTCTACAAAATAGGTAATTTTCCTTATCAACATCCATATCATCTTCCATATCAAAATCCATATCTTATTCTATATCAACATCCATATCTTCTTTCATGTCAATATCCATGTCATTTCATGAACCATCATCTACCACATGCCACTAAGTCTGGTACCCCTAATTAAACAACAATGCTAAAACATGACCAAGAAAAGATCTAAATCATAAATGACAATTAGCACATCCATACATGCCACCTTGCATTAATCATCCATATATTTCGTCTTGTTTTAATCATCCATTACATAGCATATGCATTTATCATAAATATAAAATATGTATTCCATAAAAACATTTTTACACAAAGCATTCACAAACACATATAACACAAAAAGTAAAATCCATGTATATATATATGTATAAATATCAAACATACAATGAATGCCAAGAGGCTTAATACAATAGATCACCAAGGCTCATATACAAAAAGTTCATCTAAGCACTATATAATGCATATGAGGGGACCCCTATGACCTACTAGGAGCCCTAGACCTAGAACTCTAGCTAGACTCAGCTGGCCTAGTTGACTGCATCATCAAAATAGATGGAGGATCTGGCAACATGATATGATTTGCCATACATAAATCCTCTAATGAGTGCACATATGTCTATTAGGATCCCATATTAATATTATTTTGTAATTCCCATTAGTATGTAATGACCCACTTCCAACGCGGGGGATCCCATATATAATGTTATTTTGTAATGTACGTGGTATGTTATGCTCCTAGCCAAGTGGGGCCATTTTATATAACTGTTATCAAGATTGTAACTAAAATTTGGTAGAATATTCTAGCTCGAGTGGCATTTTGCATGTAAGCCAACTCTTGAGCCTAGGGTTAGGGTTTGCATGAAGTCTTTCTTTAAAAAGCTATGAAGCCATGTACGAAGCATATTTTTTCAAGTTAATGAAATATTGAAGGAGGTTGCCCCCTCGAAGAGGCCTGTGATTTTGAGTTATTTGTGAGATTATTTCAATTTCGTAATTACTTTTTGCATAGTATTATTTTGTTATTGCATGTATTTTAGTTATCTTTTAGTATTTTGTGTGTGATATTTATTTCAATAGTAGGTTCCTAACAAGTGGTATCAGAGTGCTTTCCAGGGTTGAGTTCTCCTACAACTGAGATGATTCTTGCCATCCATTACGCCTGTTAGGTATAATTTTCCATGTGTCTTTCATTTTTGTTTTTCCTTTATTAAAAAATCCAAAAAAAAAATTATTTTTTTTACTAGCAAATCCAAAAAACACAAAAAATATAGTTTCTATTTCAATAGTTGTGTAGGTTAGAAACCTTGTGCCGGGGGTTTTAAAATATCGTGAAGGAGCTATCATTATTGGCTAAGCTAGATAGCCCATAAAGCATCTAGTGAAGTGAGGGGCGATCAGGCTCCAATACTCAGGCCTTAGACAACACTTGCACATGGAATTGAGCTCCCATGCATCTTTGGGTGTATCGGGAGACCATTCTAGGCTTAAAAAAAAATTATCCAGTAGGAATATTTTTGGCCTTGTATCATCAATAATCCACGAGAAAAAACATCTCGAATGATTACCCTCTCATACTGTTAGAGAGGCAGATAGTGTGCTCAAGGGTATGTGTGGAATCCTCCTTGGGTAGTGGCCTAAAATATTGGTTCAAGCACTATTTTTCATCACTGTGGTATAACAAAGGGCCTATAGGTGTTACATACTCCTTTACCTAGCATACCCTGGTTTTGTTAAACACTTCAACCTACAAAAACACACATCTTCCTATTATGCTAAAATTTCATTCACAATCCCAAAAAGTGATCATACAGAGGACTTCCCTATCATAGAAGAACACACCTTGCATGCACCAAAATTTAGGACAGAGTTCACAACTATCTCTAATAGTCTACAATATTCCAGTACCATTCAAGTCAGTAACAATAACAATCAGGTCAGTGGCAGTAACATTTTGGTTAGTGATAGTAACAGTTGGGTCAACAATAGTAACAAAAATAGTCAACTATAATAGTCAAAAAATATAAGTGGTCAGGTTCAGAAACAAAACCGTCAATGTCTGTAACTGCAGTACAGGTGATATGACAGTGATAGGGTGATCAATTGACAAATCTGAGATGGTTGATTTAGTTTTCCCACTTGACCTAGAGCCCAAAAAAAACATTGAAATTTTGTTAAAATAGGGATATCTCTTCATACATATCTCAAATTGAAAAAAAAATTTAGTAGATAATTCTACACTTTATTCCAGATAAAATTTTCCTTGGTAGCCCCTGGTCAAATTTTGCACCGATTTTCCAAAAATAGCAATTTTTTATTTTTCTTGCTAAGCCCATAACTTTTCAATGGTCAATCAGATTGATCCAAATTTTTGGGAATAGAAGCTACTTGTTATTCTACACCAAAGACCCTCAAGGACTCACTGGTGAAATTTTAAGTCCAAGTGGAGGAAATTACCTTGACATTACCTTACAACCAATAGGAGATCACAAAAAGTCAAGAAATTCAGTATATCTCCTCATTGAGCACTCAGATAAAATAGCCATCGAAGTGGACCCTATCCTAAAATTAGTGTTGCAATCTATTTCCAAAATTAAATTTTGGACCTTTACTAAAAATAGTAACTCCTAAAATCCCACATATTGATTGATTCTAGAAGTAGACATAATTTTATTGATCCCCGCATCACCAAGCAGGCAAATTGTTATGTACACATGTAATTCCTTTAAGGTTATGGTAGCAAATGGTGGGACTTTACCTTGCAAGGGAAAATGTTGTAATGTTAAGGTCAATATTGGGGACTATGAGCTCAAACAAGATATCTTTGCACTTTAATTAGGGGGATGTGATATTGTGTTGGGATCTCAATGGTTGGGCACATTGGGAGTCATCTCTTGGCACTTTGGTGAGCTTTGGATGCAATTATCATAGAATGGACAGTACTACACTCTCCATGGCTTAAAATTAGGGTCATCATAGATTATCAGTTCCAATCGAATGGAGAAGTTGTTAAACAAATCATATTGGGGTTTCATAGCTCAAATTTTTGCGATCCAACCGCATTATTCAGAGGAGGATTCTATTCTTAAATATTTGCAACTTATATTAACCAAGAACAACTCTATTTTTGCTAAGCCAATAGAATTACCATCTCATAACTCTAATGACCATTTTATTCCCTTGTTACCTGGTAATGCACCACCTAAAATTAGACCATACATGTATCCTCATGCTCTTAAATCATAAATGGAGAAGTTAGTATAGGAATTGTTAAAAGTTGAGATCATTCGGCCAAGCAACAGTCCTTACTCTTCTCCAATTTTACTAGTAGTTGTGTATCGATTATCGAGAGTCAATAAACTCACCATCAAGGATAAGTTTCTTATTTTAGTGGTGGATGAATTACTAGATGAACTTCATGAGACTATGTATTTTTCCAAACTTGACCTTCACTCGGGGTGCCATCAAATCCAGCTCAAAGAGGATATTCCCAAGACTACCTTTCGTACTCATGAAGGTCACTATGAGTTTTTGGTAATGCCATTCATCTTGACTAATGCCCCTTCCACCTTCTAGAGCCTCATGAACAACATTTTTTGTCAATTCATTTGAAAGTTCATTATAGTCTTCTTTGATGATATTATGGTGTATAGTCACTCATGGGAAGAACATATTATTCATGTAAATTAGACTCTCCAGTTGTTGGGACAACATCAACTCTATGCTAAGCATTCCAATTATTCTTTTGGGTTGATAGAAGTAGAATATTTGGGACACATTATCACTAAGGAGGGTATTAAAGTTGATCCCAATAAGATCTAAGTTGTTCAAGAATGGCCAAAACCTCACACTCAAAGGTCTTTGGGGATTTCTAGGTCTTACAGGTTATTACCATAAATTTATTCATAACTACGATAAAATCGTAGCTCCCCTCACTTACATGCTAAAGAAGGACTCTTTTACTTGGACAAGACCCGTTGAACAGACTTTCTAATAATTAAAGCATGCCATGACCACTATGCCTGTCTTGGCCATGCCAAATTTATCTAAACCTTTTGTTATTGAAAGAGATGCTTCAGGTCGTGGTATTGGTTTAGTGTTGATGCAAGAAGGGAGACCCTTGGCATTCACTAGTAAAGATTTATTTAGTTGTAATTTGGGAAAATCCACTTATGTCAAGGAGATGATGGCAATCTTCCATGTTGTAACCCATTGGAAACCATATCTCATTGGGCATCATTTCTCCATTAAAATAGATCATCAGAGTCTTAAATACTTTTTAGAGCAACGTGTTGCCACCCCTGAACAAAAAAAATGGGTCTCTAAACTCATGGGCTATGATTATGATATCACCTATAAGAAGGTAAGGAGAATGTTGTGGATGATGCTCTCTCTCACCAATTTAAAGCTCTCAGTATGTTGTTCACCATTTCATTGTTGATCCTCCAATGGATCGATTCTTTATGCCAGGAGGTACTTCAGGATTTTGAATTGTAGAATTTGGTTGCTTCCCTATCCATTGAGCCTACTTCATTTCCAGGATACACTTGGGATGGCCAGGATTTGTGTTACCAACAATGCCTTGTTATTCCCCACAAGTCCTCACTATGGGAACTTCTCATGATAGAACTACATGCTACTCCATCTACTAGCCATTCAGGATTTCTCAAAACTTATGAACGACTTAAGCACACTTTTTATAGGAAGGGTATGAAAAATGATATTCATGATTTTATGGTAGCTTGTGATACCTGTTAGTGGATGTAAGGTGAAATAGTGCATTCTCTAGGCACTCTTCAACCCTTGCCCATTCATGACCAAGTATGGACAGATATTTCTATGGATTTTATTGAAGGCTTACCTAAGTATTGTGGTAAATATTTTATCTTCATGGTAGTGGATCATCTTTCAAAGTATGCTCACTTTTGTCCCCTCTCCCATCTTTACATAGCCTCCACTATTGCCCAAATTTTCCTTGATTCTATCTTTTTCCTTCATGGTCTACCGTCCTTCATCGTATCTGATCATGATCCAACCTTTACTAGTCACTTTTGGAAAGAATTGTTTAACTTGTAGGGGAATTAGCTCAATATGATTTTAGCGTATCATCCGCAAACATATGGCAAAATAGAGATTATAAATAAATGTTTGGAAACCTACCTTCATTTTTTTTCTTCAGATCATCCTACGCATTGGGTGAGATGGCTTATTTTGGTCGAGTGGTGGTACAACACTTCCTATCACACAACCACCAAGGTTACCCCTTTTGAGGTATTTTATGGGAACCCTCCACCGACATATTACTCCTACATTCTAGGTGGCTCCAAGGTCCATGCAATCGACAATACTCTCAATTAGCATGCTAATGTCCTTTGTCAAATGATTCTAAATTTGGAGGTAGCCTAGAACCGGATGCACCAATAAGCTGATCAACACCATTTTGAGCACAATTTTGATGTGGGTGATATGGTTTTCCTTCACTTGCAACTGTACAAAGAGTTGTCCCTCCAGCTTCATCGATGATAGAAGCTTGCTGTAAAGTACTATGGGCCCTATTAGATGTTATAGTAGATTGGTGCCACAACCTACAAATTAGCTCTTCCACCTACATCCAAGCTCCATCATATTTTTTATGTTTCTACTCTCAAAAAGATGGTGGAAAATCAGGTACAGGTTCAATATGCACTCCCATATTTATATGAAGAAGGTTCTATCTTGCTTGAACCTGAACAACTATTTCATCTTCAGAATCGCACTCTTTGCAATCACACCATTACTGAAGTCCTTATTCAGTGGCGTGGACTCCAGCCGAAATATGCTACATGGAAATCTCTCCATCAGCTCCAGCGCTAGTTTCCTCACCTTAAGCTTTGAGGATAAAGTTTTTTGAAGGGAAAGGACATCTTAGGATCCCATCCTAACGTTATTTTGTAATTCCCATTAGTATGTAATGACCCACTTCCAACACAGGGGATCCCATATAATGTTATTTTGTAGTGTACATGGTATGTTATGCTCCTAGCCAAGTGGGGTCATTTGATGCAACTGTTATCAAGATTGTAACCGACATTTGGTAGAAGATCCTACCTCAAGTGGCATTTTGCATGTAAGCAAACTCTTGAGCCTAGGGTTAGGTTTCGCATGAAGTATTTCTTTAAAAATCTATGAAGCCATGTACGAAGCATCTTTTTGCAAGTTAATGAAATATTGAAGGAGGTTGCCCCCTCAAAGAGGCCTACAATTTTGAGTTATTTGTGAGACTATTTCAATTTCGTAATTACTTCCTGCATAGTATTATTCTGTTATTGCATGTATTTTACTTATCTTTTAGTATTTTGTGTGTGTGAGATTTATTTCAAAAGTAGGTTCCTAACAATGCCTCACTCATCGAAACCATCATAATTCCAACCCATGTCGATTCTTCTTGCCTAGAAGCTCTTCCTAGAGCCTCGTGATTGTCTCTTTATCATCTCCACCATCTCCTCCCATCACTCGCTCCACCTATAGATATGCTACAACCTCATCATGAGACTGCACTAGAGCCTCCCACTCAGCTCACATCTTCTCCATCTTGGCTCGTAGCCTTGCAACCTTTGATATATCCCTCATATCATCCTCCTAATCATCCTCCTATTTTCTAGCCATAGGAGTTTGCTACCTTGCACCCATCAGCTTATTCCTATGACTACTGGCTTAGAGGTTTATCGATCATTTTGAAGTCTCATCAAACTCCTCAGCATCACCCTCACTGTCAACCACCACATTTGGTACCCATACTGGCTAGGCACCAAACCACACTACATACTCAGGGGTCATCCCCATATCATCCACATTAAGGACCTCCAACTCCTCACCATCATTGATCACCTCCCTACATGGCTTCGCACATGGAAGCCCCACCTCCTCTTGGTTCCTACTTTAAAGCACCAACTCATCTAGGATTACCTATGGTAAACTAAACTACCGCAACACACACAAGAATTGGAAGTACTCTACTTCACTCTAACTCCTCCTAACTATCCACCTTGGCTACCTCACCACCACAATTGCTCCCTACCCTAGTCCATGTGGCCCCCCACCAAGACCTCCATATCACTTGGGCAAATGTGAGTCCTGCCCACATATCTTGGTACCACTAGCTCGAGCACACTGGATGACTCAGTTGTACCTCCTCTACCATTTCCCATCTCCTCACATAGGGCTTCACACAATCCCACTCATCATAGGATAGGCCCTCTAGTCATGCCACTCTAAAGTGCTCCCATCCCCAACACTGAAGAAGAAAGTTGCATCCCAAGCCCTTCCTCTTTTGTCGTGTCACCTCATACAACTCATGGTACACCTAAGCTAGCAAAGAATGAGCCCATGCATAGTACTATGGTGTAGTGAGCAAATCACTCACCAATCCTAGTAGGTTCCATGGGAACCTACAACCAATACTATTGGGAACTACTATGTTCACCAACACAAACATCATCAAAGCTAGGATGGGCTCCAAATACTTGGCCACATACATGGTCAAGTACATAATACCCCCACTCTCCACCCTCACCTCCTCCTATCAATCCCCAAATATCCTACTCATCTGGGCCTTCTTATCATGGCTCGCCTCCACCTTCAACCCCTCCATAGGCACCTTGAGAATGTGATACACATCCTCAAGGGTAATGGTGACCTCCTAGGTTGGTAGCTGGAAGGTCCCCCTATCTGAATCACATATTTTAGGCAAAGCTAAAAGATACCCCTCATTTTCCATCAATACAGCCAGTTGGGTCACATACACCAACCCCACAGTCCTAAATACACCCCAATCTACCTCTGAAAACAATTTTCTCATCCCAAGAACAAGAGGAGAAAATTGATTTTGGGGCTCCAAAATCCACAACTACAACAATCAAAACAATTCATTAGTAAAAAAAAACAACAAAATTTTGCACAATACAAAAGAATATTTAAAAGAATTACCTTGGAAAATATTGCCTCTACACCAGCCACATCACTTGTTCCCTCTACCACTATAGCTTCCACACCAAAAATCCACTACCTCGCTCCACTTCCCACTTCACTCATCTCCTTAGATGTAGCTTCTCAAAATTGGAAACGCACAAATGAGCTTTATTTTTAACTCTGTAGGCTATATATAGAATCTGCGGGTGCACTGAAGCACCTTGAGCTATTTCAGGTAAGCTGGAATGTGCATGGGTGTTTGCAGATATGCTCAAGTGCACCTACATATTTTATGGTGCACGCAAGCACACAAGTGCATTTTCTGGACTCAAAAACACATCTGGGCATTTGATGCATAAATCAAGAAAAGGCAAACCCAATCAAATTGGTAGCATACCTCCTCTAAATTTCACCAAATTTTAGCTACACATCAATTTCATCATAAAATCAGGTTTTGTGAAAACATAAATCAATTTGGATGTATAATTTTTGTTTGTGACCACATATTGCAAATTCAACAAGTGAATTACAAAATCACCCCAAAAGGGTACAAATTTTCACAAAACAATGATTATCATCATTTTCATCATACACATACCATGATATCAACATTTGCACATTTGCTAAGTTCAAACAACATTCAAGTGAACGTTGTATCCAATAGGTTATTCTATATACTTGATTATTGCAGTGATTTTCATCCATGCAATTTGGTAAGATGAAAAACCTACCATAAGAACACTTGGTCATAATCACCATAAATTATCTCCTTGTTCGAGATCACAATCATATTGGGTACTTCATATTTTGAGTGAAACCTTACCAAGAACAATTTGCACATAAGCTATCATTGATGGCCTTGTTTGTGAGGCTCAAAAAATTAACAAAATCAAATTTCATAATTTCACATTTCCCTGATAATCATCAAGGTGACTAGCTTTAGCTAGGGTGATTGGTTATGATCCTAGGAATTATCTGACAGTCACTAGTTGGCCCTCCGAGGTTGACTACTTTTATTTTTCTTTGCATATTCATCATTGCATATCAATGATGCCATAAGGCATATTTTTGATAGCATCAAATCACCCCAAATTTGGGGCAACCACAAATTTTTGTGACTTTCCCACATGGGGATACATCTTACATGATTATGGTATCAACACTTGGAAAAAATCCCTTCATTTGTTGGGGAAAAAATAGACATATTTTCACAAAACCTTTCATCTATTGGGGCAAAAATAGACATAATCATCTTACAGTTTTCAACAATCCCCTTCCTACCGTTGGGGCAAAATGGTATTACATTTTACATCATTCATATCATCCACATTCCATTTGCATATATTTTTCAATTGACTCATGAGATTCATCCACAACCTCATTTTCCAATTGAGGGGGTACGCTACACAATAACTCCAAATCCTTTATTCTTTTACCTTTGATTTTGTCTTCATATCCCAACAAGAGAGAGAAGATGCTTTTGTACCTAGCTCAATCAGATGTCTTGTATTTTTGCATCATATTGTGTTTTATGCAACATGGTACAAAAAGGGGCATCTGTAGACACCAAAATCTAGCCACTTGTCCTCCACCCATGCTTTCCTACCATTTCCACCACCAAAACATAGTCATTTTCCCTCCATCCTAGATTTCTCGCCATTTCCACCTATTATTTATATATATTTATTATATATATATTTAAATAATAATAGTTTATATATTATATTTTATATATATTTAATACACATATATTTATATAAATAAATCAATCTTAGCCATATGATTTCATTTTATATCATGCCACAACCTAAATTTAATATCTACCTTTAGATATGCTTTAATATCAGCCACACGATTAGTGTCGTTGAAACCCTAGCATGACCTATGTTAGACTATAAACAGGAGCCATTTTGATGGCTCAACCCTTGAGTTTTCTAAGTTTCTTGAGGGTCTGAGTCCCCTGAGGTTTCTTGAGATTTCAAAGTGTCTTAGAGTTCCAACACAGCATTTGTACCCTAACCCCACTCCATCCATCATATTATCTATTCCCTCACTCACCACCACCATCGTCGCATCCCTTGCCTTCATCAGATCTACTTCTACATCATATTTCCTCAGTTGCTACACCTCCAAGCACTTTTTGTCACTACCAAGCACCTTCAGGTGCCTCCCTACCAGTCCCAAGAACCCATGGGTATTTCCTATAGCCATAGAGCACCCGTGGGTATTTTACGTAAGCCTTTCTAAATGCCCCTAGCCTTTGAGTGATGCTAGGGCACACCTTCACCATCGACCTACAACAAATTCAACCATCAACAAATAGCCAATAAATAACAAGGTAAATCTATTTCATTTTGTTATATTGCATATTATTTAATTTTATTTGCATTTCATACTATTATAGCTAGGGTTTTAGTTGTGATTTTTGAGGGTTCAAACAATGGAGCCCTCATTATTATTACTAACTCTTTGGTGTTTCTTTGTGTGCATATTAGATAGTAAATTAGAAGAATTGGATTGTTGATTAAGCTGGAGTGGCCTGACATCGAATATGCAGAAGCCCACTCACACTTGTTGGGTGCAAAGACGCAACTGAAGACACCACCATTTTTTGTAGTTAGGGTTTCGAAGAACCCTAGCAATAATTGTAAAAAAATGTATCAAAAAGGATTCTTAAATCTACTATTGTAACAATGGAGTTTTTAGGCTCCCCCCATTTAATATAAATCTCATTTTTTGTGCAATATTTGGTTATTTGAATTCTGTTTCATTTAGCATTACTTGGTGTCATGTTTTTAGCTCTACACATTCATATCACACATCATTCACACAAAACAAGATATATTTTATTAAACTATTACCACAATTACAAAAAACCTAGGTAATACTACCTTAGGGCACATCATTTTACCACATACTTATGGCGGTTCCTCTAAGGCACACCTTACATATTGATATTCTTCATTGAGCGTTGACACTTGTCCATCGCTCCCCTTTTCCAACATTGCATAATATTTGTCCACTTCTCCTCATCATGAAACCACTACATCAACCGCCCCTCGAGGATGGAATCCAACACTTCATGTACCATTACATTCAATACATCCAACATGCATGTAGTCACCATGATCGGATATTCATCATATGCACTCCAAATCCCCACAACCACTAGCATCACCATCAATATCATCCCTATCGCTTTCATCATGTATCACCCTTTCTATTTTTACCTATAACAATCATCAACTTCAACCCCCTTTTACCTTTTTATAGCATATTATTAACTCACATGATTGTCCTTTTTAACCACCTACTTGCCACCACTTCATCTAATCAAGTGATTCATCGTCATCTTCACACTTCTCACTTTTCAACTCATCATTTGAGGGGGTAGATAGTAGATATCAAATACATAAATTTTTCAAAAAATATTTACCAAAAATCATCATACACCCTCATTTTTTGGGACAAATAGAAAAGCAAAATTATCTTATCAAAAACATTCTAAATCAATCAATTTTTGTACTCTGTATGTCATAAGACTGCAGGATTGCTCATACAAACATGATTTGTGAAAGTGCACAATCGAGTCCACCAAAGCAATCATGAGCATACCTACATATGACTGATCAGTTTACCAATCCAAAATAGTCTCATAAATTTATCAATGAAAAAGATCAAAATACATATATCCCATCCAAAATTGGGGTATCTCACATCTACTCATCTCAAGATAAATCACTTATCATCACCCACTATTCCATGCCATCTCGAAACCAGTCATAAATTTTTGCACTACATCATGTCTTCACAAGATGTAGTACAAAAAGGGGTAAAATGTAGACACCTAAAAAAATCTCAATTGAATCTCTTGCAAAATCTATTAGAATCAAAGAACAAATTAATGCAAAATCAATTCTAAAAAGGGCAAAAATATTCCAAAAACCACAACAATAATACAAAACCAATTCTAAAGGTACAAAATCAAGTCAAAACCTTTGAAAAGAATAAAATAAGCAAAAATCAATTCCAAAAAAGGGGAAATCAACTCCAAAAAGGGTAAGAACATTCCAAAACCCTAAAGTCAAGGTAAAAACAATTCAAAAACTTAGGAGGCAATAAAATAAGGGTTTATTCTTCCCCCTTTCAATGTAAGCACCCCTCACACCCCTCTCACACACCTTTCAAAACATCCACTTGTGCACTTTTTCAAAGAACCACCTACCTTTCATAAAGAGCATTTAAGAGGGAGGTTGAAAAGGGGTTCTTTTGTTTCTTCCTAGGCCTTACATGGGCATGGAGCTCCCATTCTCATTAAATATGATTGGAATAAAAAGTCTCACCCACCACCTAAGCATTAAAGAAGTCATCTTCTCTCTCTTCCACCTAAGGCCCCTCTTTTTATTTTTTAAGTATATAAATAGAAGGGCTTGGCTATGAATTCAAGGAGGAGAAAATAATGTTATGCTGCTAAAATTGTGTTTGAAGTGTTTTCAACCCCTTTTGATGCATGAGTTTTCTCCTCCACATTTTTTCTTTATATTTGTGGAAAACATCCCAAAAGGGATGCCACTTTCGGGTAAGACCCAAAGAGGTAGGGGTATCCATTCCACCAAAAATGCCCAGGACTTGGACCTAGCCTACCACCTTTGACATACTCAAGGAGCAAACAAACACACAAAACCAATTTAAAAATAAGTAAATAACAACAAAAATAATAAAATAAAATAAAAAACATGCTCCTTGAGTGTGTCAAAAACAAAATCACAACCAAACACACACAATAAGATAAAAGAAACCACAACACAAACCACATACAAAAACACAAGAACCACATAAAAAAAACACAAACAAGACAAAAACAACTAAACACTACAAAGACATAACCCAAAAAAAACATGAAAAATAAACACAACCAAAACCTACAAAATTAAAAAAAAATAAAATAAAAATAAAAATAAAAAACAACCAACAACAGACAGTAAAAAAAATAAAAAACATAGAAAACACTCACACATAAAAACACGAAATAACACAAGCAAAGAGAAACCCGAGTTTTCTCCTCCACATTATACATTGCATGTTTCTAGCATTTTGTAGGGCTGAATAGGTGACTATGAGGATCTATGCATAATAGAACCCCACAAAAGGCATCCATGAGGTATGCACAAATCTCTGCAAATTTCAAAACTTAGAACAGACCTCGAGTTTCATTTTGATAGAAAATGCACCCTGAGATGTGTTTTCCTTGGTCAGGCTAGAACACAAGCCAGATAGGTAAAATACTAGTCCCCTATCATTTCCAAGTCATTTTATAGTTTTTATCTTGTATTTTTGTTCATATTTCAGTCGACATGTCTTTCATTATAGGAGGTTTGATTGAGATAGACCTCCAAATGATCTAACAATTTTTTTTAGGGTTACACAGGTATTGTAGATAGGGAGGTGGAAAGCATCATAAGTCCACTTCAACTTTGAGGAATCGAAGAAAAACCCTTGGTGTTCTGTAAAGAATATTAATGGCTAGGTTTCCCCTTTATGACCCCTTATTTTTTAGCCCATGGGGCATGTTGTAAAATAGCTACATAATACACTTTGTAACACTTTTTAAAAATATCAATAAAAGAAACATGTTTTTCTTTCATTTCATAGGTTCCTAAAATTTATGCATAGCTTGATATATCCATTTTTCTTATATTGTGGGACCATATTAGAACCCCATATAAAACACTTGATCGGGAATGTAATTTGAGCTTTTAGGAGCTTGAGAAACTCTTTTTTCATCATAAGATATATCTTAGGGTTGAAATGTCTCTACTTTTCTCAAAAAGGTTTGGCTGACTCTAGCTCAAGGGTGTGCTCTATAAAATCATAGTCATATACTTTTAGATCCTTATATGACTAGGTTATTATGTCCCCATACCTACCATAGAGTTTTTTGAAAAGAGAGTATTCTTCTTGAGTATAGTCCTCTCTAGGTAATAGACTCTTTCCTTCAAGTGCCTTGACCACATGATATGTAGAAAATTCCACCTTAAGGTTACTTTTTCTTAAGATATCATCTACATGAAACAAGCTTTCTAGTGTAATCAACCATTTGGGTAGCTAGTTTAACTTTAACTATAATACTTCATCCTTGGTATCATCGCTATACTTATTCTACTATTCAAAATATTGGACCTCTCCAAGCAAGAATTATATGATCTATTCATCATTTATGAAGACCTTCCAATGATTCTAGTTATTTGGAACTACTAGCCTAAAGACAATCTCTAGCTCTTTTGTTTTATCTCACATGTTATTTGTAGGATCAAAATGTGCTAACATGTCTACCAAATCATCTACTTTTGCATTCAAATATCTAGATGTTGCTTTTATTTTGTAGGATTTAAAGCTCTCAAACAAATCCCAAACTTGATGTTTGTAGGGTTTTACATGTTTTTTATTAGTGGCACACTAGAAATTGACCTAATTCACTATTAATTCAGAGTCACTATATATTCTTCGATATTTAATTCCCATATTCTTTGCATTCCTTATACTAGTGTAGATTTCTTTCTATTTAGGTATATTATTTGTGCAATTTAACATCTTATAGACATAATGTACTTGTATCCCTTGGGGGTCAACAAATTATATCCGGATGCATACCTCATTCTTTGTTTTGGCACCATTAAAGTACATTGTCCATGTGTTTTTAGTCTCATGACATGTCAAGGTGGGGGTTTTGAATTTTTTATAATTAGAAAGTTCCATTAATACATTTATTTACACTCAAATCTTGGATCTTTATCATCCTATTGCATTCCAATTATCATATATAGCCCTAGGTCTTGATCATCTTCTTGATAATCATCCGTTAATGTATTATAGGAGATCATTAATTCACTACATTATCATCTTGTAGCTTGTGTAAGAGGTAATTGCAAGGTGGTTTATTCTCAATCCATATATTTATTTTGTCCTTGGGTACCTTCATGTGAATAGTCCATTCCTAGATAGCCATTCCTTAATAGATTTTATATCCATTCCCTGATTAATGACATCCAAAGTATGGGGACATATCTACGACTATCACCTCTTGAACTTTCAAATTTTTTGGGTATAAGGATATGGTTATGACTATACCCTTGAGAACACCTACTACATTTACTCTTGTCCCATCCATATGAATTGGGTATCTAGTCATATTAGTGTAAGGAAGGCCCATCTCTTCATAGATAACCTTGGATATGACTATACCTACTACTCCTAAATCTATTGTACAACTTTTGAGGATGTAGTTCTTGATATTGAGCATCACATAGAGTGGAGGAAACTTTAGGGTTTTAGGGTTTAGATTAATTTGCACATCGAAAGAGTTGACCCAAATATCTAATGGGTTTTTTACAATCAGATTTTGTTGCTAAGTTATGTGGGTTTAAGAGGATTCTAGCCACCTACCTTTGGTATAATTTTAATCTTATTCTTTAAGGGCTTCTCAAAGTAGGTCCAATTGGCCAAGTAGACCTAAAGCTTCTAGGATGCTGACCTTAGCCAACATATTTTTTATTTATTCCCAAATTTTGAATTTGATGAATGGGATTTCTCTTTTTGTAGAAAAATTTAAGGCTACATAGGAATAATTTGACACCCTTCACATGTGATAGAGGGGTACTGCAATTTTTTTTAGCCTCTCTTTGTAATAGATATCTCCTCTTCTCACTTTTCCTTTCAATTAGTTTATTGGCTAATTCTTTGTCTCTATCATTACAGTTGATGAGCACCAAAAATGCTCATTTTATATTAATTTTTAAGGGGCATCATTACTGGTTTAATTAACATGTGAGATGTATTTTTATATAACTTATGCATATAATTGATAGAAAATTTAGTATTATGATTGACTGGTGTTTTTAGTGGAAACTTTGTATAAGTGCAGGGTTTACTACTAATCTGTTGTTTTCCAGTCTACACCCCACTTAGACCCAGCAGTATGCAAGAAGGTGCCTTGATGCACAAGTAGACACCTTACTCTTCAGGTAGGCACCTTACTCTTCAGGTAGTTGCCTTACTCTTTAGGCAAGTGCCTTACTCTTCAAGTAGGTGTCTTACTCTTCAGGAAAGCACCTTACTCTTTTGGCAATCACCTTACTCTTTAGGCAGGTGCCTCACTCTAGGAACCTTACTCTAACCAAGTCAAAAGGTGGGCATCTTACTCTAACCCAGTCAATAGGTATGTGTCTTACTGGCACATTACTTCCATACATTGGAGGCACCTTACTAGCACCTTACTGCCATACATTGGATGCATCTTACTCTATTCCAGTCAATACGTAGGTGCCTTTATGAGGAAGTAGGCACCTTACTGCCATAAATTGGAGGTGCCTTACTACCATACATTGGAGGTACCTTACTACCATACATTGGAGGCACCTTACTCTGACCCAGTAAATAGGTAGGTGCCTTACTGGCACCTTATTATTATACATTGGAGGTGCCTTACTAGTGCCTTACTACCACACATTGGAGGTGCCTTACTTTGACCCAGTCAACAAGTAGGTACCTTGATGAGGAAGTAGGCACCTTATTGCCATACATTGGAGGTTTCGTACTGCCATACATTGGAAGTGCCTTACTACCATACATTGGAGGTGCCTTTACTCTAACCCAGTCAACAGGTAGGTACCTTGATGAAGAAGTAAGCACCTACTTGTGGTGCCTTACTCCCACCTTGCTCCCATTGAGAAGACACACCAAGCCAGCTTTGACCAGTTGACCAATGGGCTAAGGAGGTTGTTGCACGTGAAGACAAAGGGGAGATATTTTAATTATGCAGTATTATTAAAATAGAATAAAGCATCTATTATTGATCAATTGGCTAGTTAAATTTGTAAGGTGAGCATTATTTTCTCATGCTTACGAATAGATCAGAGCGGTGATTTTCCAACGATCAATATGTGTAAATACTAAATAGACAATGTGACGAATCAAGAAAATAATCCATTTTACATTGGCGACTAAGATGGACAACCACTTGAATGGATTTTTACTGATTAGACATATTCTGATAAAATAGAACATGCCTAATTTATCCTATGAGAGGGTAAAATTAGTGTGTGACTGTTATTATTCATGCATGATTGTTATAATCGACTGGTTGTAATGTTTACTATATATCTATTGTAATTGCAAGTCTAAAATAGACTTGCCTAAAATTGTAATCGAGGAAGGATGTGCATTATATAAATGCACAGGTATTCCTTGAAAGAGGGGGTGATCAATTACATAGAAGCTAATTTATTTTATTTCCTGTCTAAATTCCTAAGAGTGCAAATACTCTTATTTTCTTAAAGCAAGCTCTATGTAGCTAGTCGGGCGGACTATCTATTGGAGCTTGGGCCCACTCCCTGCAGTAGTCCTCCCCTATTTTATTTTAGTTTTGTTATTTTTTTTTGATAAGTAACGATATATTTATAGCAATTTTTTTAGAGAAGGATCCCAAAACCTTAGTTACATTAAAATCTGAGGCTGAAAATACGACTAAAAACTAGGGCTGCGCCCATGGGCAATGATCCGGGGCTCGTGGCCCTGGTGCCTATAAAAAAGACTGACTAGGAAACATAACATCAAAACTTGGCCTAAGGCCACAAGAACTAGTAAAATCTGAAACACTCCAACCGTCAAAATCGTAGAAACTGCATGCCATTACTTCGATGGGCCCTGCGGCCGGACCTGGCCTGAACGGGGCCCAACCTGGTAGGACAGCTTTACTCCCTATCGGGGCCATCGCCCAGCCTACATCGGATCTCAGCCAGGGCATTGGCTATAGAGGAGGTTGCTTGGGCAGACACAATCAGGGATCCAATTGTCGTGTCGACAAGGGCCCTCATAGCCAAATTCTGTAGCCTGCTATCGAATTTAGAACTAACTTCAGTGGACTCTGAGGCCTCCACCTTGGCATTTTTGGTGCTGCCAGTAGCCCTACTACTGCCAGGGAATGGACCTTTGTGAGTGGCACCAGGATTTGAGGACCCACATGGGCCTTGCATTGGAGTCCTGCACTTTCGAGTGGGTCTGCACCGCTTTAGGGTAGGGGACCCTTCGAGGGAGGGGGTCTCCTTGGAATTAGAAACTGCAAGGGAGGAACCAGGAGAGTTAGTCTCTTTAGGGGGGGACAGAGGACAAGGGAGGGATACGGTGGAGCTGTGAATGATTAACAAGGGCATGCCTATGTAGGACAGCCATGAAGCCTTTGTGGGAGGGCCGGGAGTGGATTCTATGAGCACGATCAATGGACATGGTGACATAGAGGGGGTAATCCCTTGGCCATTAGAAGTCATGACAATGGAAATTTTGGGCCTCGACTTGGGGCATGCTATGCACCAGGGTCCTCATCATTGCTAGAATAATCTTGCAAAGTAATTTGGATCAGAGCTTCAAGAAATTTTGTTGTCCAGGTGGTGAAGTCTTCAGCTGAGATGGCTTGGTTTGCCATGAAATCAGCCACCCTGTTACCTTCTCTGTACACATGTTGAAAGGCATGGTCGAGGAGACCCTAGAGAATGGAGAGGGCTTCCTAGATGGTGTTATGAATGCACCAAGAGTAGTTTCCCAAGCTACGGGTGGCTCTGATAATAACTTGGGAATCACCCTCGATGATGACTTTTGAGGGTGACTCCCTAAGGGCGATCAACCCGCTGAGCAGAGCTACTACTTTGGCAAAATTGTTAGTCTGGTTGCCAAGCGCGATAGCATATGCCATGATCATGGCCTCATGGTAGTCTTGGATGACCCCGCCTACACTAGAGGGCCCAAAATTTCCTTTAGAAGCACCATCGAAGTTAAGCTTGACCCATCCGAGGGGGCAGTCCACCTTGTCAAAGATCGACGGGAGGGGGAGGGGGGGACCGGTGGGGGAAGTAAAACTTTGAGTGAGGATAGGATGGTGGCCTTGCCCAGCCACCAGGGCACCTTGGTCAAGGGGATGGATCAAGAATTCTCAAGGGCGAAGGTCACCACCTTGGTCGCTATCCATAGGGGGGAACAGGCCGAGGAGGATAAGGATCTACTGTTGCGCTCAAGCCAAAGTTGCCAAAGTATATGAGGAATGTAGGAGTCCTAGAGGAAGTGGATGAAAGGATGGGCAAAGGGGTTTGGCCACTATGACAAGAGGTCAAAGATGGAGTTGGGGGTCACCCAATGGATAGATAATCGAGAAAGGATGAGGCCCAATACTTTAAAAGAGAAGGGACATCTGATAAAGAGGTGATTAGTGTCCTCCCAGGTAGCACAACAAAGGAAGCATCTATTCAGGATTTGAAAGCCTCTCCTGATCAGATTCTTGATATTTAGGATCTTGTTTTGGATGGCTACCCATATGAAGTGGCTAATTTTGGGGATCAGCTTCTTGGCCCACACCTGTCGGGTTGGAAAGGGGGCCTCATCAGGGACTCTTTAGAGGTTGTAGGCATATTTGATAGAAAATACGCCACTGGGAGTACCATGCTAAACGCATCTATCATTTCCTCCAGAGGATCGGATAACAGTCACCTTGAGGAGGCAATGGAGCCTGGCAGCTTGGAGCGGGTGCCTGGGATTTAGGATGGGTTTCCAGGTAGCCTGCCCCTAGTTTTTGGAAAGATAGGCTAACACTCTGGGCCCTCTATCTACCAACCCTGGTTTGAGGATGAGGAGATATTTGTCAGCAGTCAGGGCCTCATCGTGAATCCATCTGTCTTCCTAGAATTTGATCATAGCTCCATCACCGAGGATCCATATGGTCCCTTTTCGGATAATGTATTTGGTGGAGATCAGGGACTTCCAAAAGGTTGATCCATCTCATGGCTGAGATTCATTGAGGAAGGGGTGATGATGACAGTATTTCCTGTGCACGATGTTGACCCACTCATTAGGGGTATTGGTGAACTCCTTCCAGGAGTGTTTAGAAAAGAGGTCCTTGTTCATGAGGGTCACCCACCTGAGCCCGATCCCTCCCTCACCTTTGGGGCGGTAGACCAGGGACCAAGAGACTAGGGGAATCCTCTTCTTATCTTCACTTCCTAACCAGAGAAAGTGTTTTTGAATTTGTTTGATGTGAGCTGCAATGGAGGCCAAGATTTTGAAGACCGACATGAAATATATCGAAATGCTTTACAAGACTACCACCAAAAGGGTGGCTCTACCAGCCTACGAGAGGAGGTGACCTTTCTAGGGGGCCAACTTCCTTTGGATCTACTCAATCATCCCACCCTAGAGGGCCTTGGAGGATGCACCTATGAATAGGGGAAGCCTGAGGTAGGAGGAGGGAAGGGAGCCAGGGGTGCAGCCCAAGATCCGCTTGATTTTGATTTGCCTAGCCAAGGGAGTATGGATGAAGAAAATCTTGCTTTTTTGAAGGTTGATTTTCTACCCAACCGCCTCCTCGTACAGGGTCAAGATATTCTTGAGGGCCTTGGCTTAAGGGATCGAGGCTGAGGTGGTGAGGATGGTGTCATACATGAACTACTGATGGGACACGGGGGGTAGGCCTGGCGCAGGCCTGATGCCCAAAATGAGACCACGAGAAACAAAACTCGAGATGGTATGCCCCAGGGCCTCAGCCAAGATAATGAAGAGGATTGGGGATAGGGGGTCACCCTGGCGGAGGCCTTTGGAACTGGGGAAGAACCTAGCAGGGGATCCATTGACGAGGATAGAGAACCAAGGGGAGGACACATAGTTTCTAATGAGCCTGACCCAGGAGGGGTGGAACCCAAACTTAAGGAGGACCTTGGAAAGGAAATCCTAGTCAACTCTATCAAAGGCCTTGTTCATATCCATCTTGAGTAGAAAGGAGGCCTTTTTGGAGAGGACGGTCGAGTGGATGGCCTCATGCATGATTATGATGTCGTCTGTGATCAGTATGCCTTTGACTAAGCTTCCCTAACAGGGGGCAATGATTAGGGGAAGGATATCCTTGAGGCAGGAGGCCATGGATTTGGTCAAGATTTTGTATAGGACATTGCACAAGTTGATGGGGTGGAAATCTGAGAGGGATCTAGCTGCCTGGGTCTTGGGTATTAGGGCTATGAAGGTGGAGTTGATACCTCTGGGGATGGAGCTGGCAGTCTGAAGGTCTCGGATGGCAGCATACACTTCTTGCCTGACGAGGTACCAGAAGGATTAGAAAAATTGGGAGGGAAACCCGTTTGGGCCCGGGGCCACCTCAGCCTTCATGGAAAAGGTGGCAGCATGGATTTTAGATTCAAACAAGGGCTGCATAAGCATCTCATTTTCCATGGCCGAGATAGAATAAGGGATATGTTCTAGAAGGGATTTTGCCACTTCTGAGGACATGGGGGGCTGTTGCCTAGGAGCTCCTAGAAGAAGTGGGTGGATTCAGCCTGAATGTCCTTTTCTTCCTTGATAATTCTGCCATCACTGCCCACCATCTCAACAATTCTATTGGACCCCTTCTTCCTGAGCGTCAACATATGGAAGAACTTTGTGTTTGCATCACCCTATTGGAGCCACAGGGATCTCGACTTCTACCTCCAAAAGGTTTCTTCCCTGGCTAGGATGTTATGGTACTCACTAAGAGCAAGGTGTTCCTCTTCCCTGAGCCCCAGGTCTTGGGAGCTTGCTTGAAATCTGGATTCAAGGACTTCGAGTTTTTCCTTAACTATCGCTTTGCTTTCAAATATGTTATCGAACACCTCTTTATTCCATACCTTGAGTTACTCTTTGAGTCATCTAATCTTGTGGAAGACTTGTTCAGTGGAGCGTCTAGGGACTAGGGGATCCCACCAGTGGCCAACCTGGGCCCAAAAGTCAGGATGATATAGCCACATGGACTCGAACTAGAAGGGCCGCTTGGGGGAGGGGCAATGATTAGTTTTGAGGAGAAGGGGGCTGTGATCAGATCCAATTTTTGGGAGGGCCAACAAGGTGGCATCAACAAACATGGGAAGGGCTTCCTTGGACAAGAAAACTCTATCCAAACTGACCTAGATATGGCTTGCTCCCGCTCTTCTATTAGTCCAAGTGAACCTGGATCCTTTCGGGCTGACGTCCATGAGCTCATTGAGGGCGGTGAAGGATCCAAAGTCCTTCATGCTTTTTCTCGAAACTATTGAGCCCCCACTTTTGTTAGAGAGGAATAGGGGACTGTTGAAGTCCCCTTCTAGGATCCAGGGTATGGGGGCAAAGGTTTCTCTCATTGAGCTGATTTTCTTCCATAAGGCCACTTTCTCGATAGGGCTGTTAGGAGCATAGACATTGGACAGAATCCATGAGCGCCTAGACTTCATGAAATGGACAATAATGTTGATTATTCTAGAAGATGAAGATATTAGTCTCCCCTCAAAATACCAGGGATCCCACATGCACAACAAACCCTTAGTTGAGCCAGCCATAGGGGTGGACAGGGACTCGCAATTGCACCAAGTAGCTTGGGCTACGCGTCGAGCAGCAACGTCACCTATTTTGGTCTCCTGAAGTAGGAGGAAGGATGGGTGGTGATCCCTACGGAGTTGGCTGAGGATCCTTTTCTTAGGGGCCCCATTGAGCCCCCTGATATTCTAGGTGATAATATTCATTTGACACCCTTGTGGGGTCGCTTGCCCCCCTTCCCAGCCTGAGCGGGGGGTTTGGGTCGGAGGGCATCCGTCTTGGAGAAACTCATGCCAACATTAGAGAGAGTTTCCTGGGATCCATTGGCTATGTCATCTTCAATGATCCTTGTCTGCTAGTCGCCCAGGGTGGGCCACCCTCTTTTGAGTTTGCTACCAAATTCTGTGGCAAAAGTCCTACTTCAAGTCATCTTGGGGCTGACTTCATCGGGCCCGAATGGAGAACTACCTTCAACCTCTTCATATGACCTCTCGGATCCGGACTCCAAGGGGGGAAGCCCAATAGGGGCCACCGGGAGGGGCAGGAGGGGGTTGAGGTGGGGATATCAGGAGTGAGGGGGGAGAAGGGAACCTTGATAGAGGTGGGAGCCGGTAGGGAAAGGAGCCCGAGCAGCTCGCAGGCCTGGGAGGGCACAAGCCAAGGCCTATGAGGAGGGATTCAAGATGGGGGGAGGGAGAACCTAGGATCGGGGCCCCGAAAGATGACATAGGGGAGGGAGCAACGGAAGGGGAAACCTAAGGAATACTGACCTCCAGACCAGGGTCCACATGAGAGTCCTTTGGGGTAGAAGGGGGGCCTCCTTGTTGGTCCAGGCCTTGGATCTTTGGCCATCGTGAGGGGGCCCTCAAGATGGGGTCCGGCCTGATCAGGAAGGGAGTTTGGGGATAGGGCCATTAGCATTTCTGGATACTGAACATTGGTGGGAGAGGTGACCCTGAGTGCAGCAGGTGGGGCAGAAAGTAGGTTTGTTTTCATAGATCAGGGACTGGCACCAAAATAAGGACCTAGAAGATATGGTCATCGAAGAGGGGAGTTCAGATTTGAGATTTGTGTTGACACAAAATCTGGCATGCACCATTCGGGATCCTGCCTTGGTAGCAGGGTCGAAGGCCACCAGGTCCCCGACCGACTAAGCAATGAGTCTTAGGATGTCTTTGTGCCACAGGTGGAAGGGAAGGTCTGGGAGATGGACCTAGACCGGGGTAAAGTTGATGCTTTGGGTGCTAGGGTGGAAGTCAGCTCCATAACGCTTGAGGAAGAGGCTTTTGCATCCCCGAAACCTGGGCCTGCCCGATAAGATCTTTTTTTCTTCCTCGTTGTTATTTAGTTTGATGATGAAGAAGCCCTTGGTAAGGGCAACCAGATGAATATGCCCGGAGACATTCCATTTGGAAGCTACCCATCTGCGAACGGTTTCCATGTCTATATGCCCTCCTAAGAATTTTTCTACCAGGGAGGTAGAGGATCCAGTGACCAAGGAGGAGTAGACCTCCTCCTAGATGGAAATATGGGTGCCCTCAAGGGAAAGTCCTAGACCTAGGGCCTGAGAAGGGGCATTGGAGCCGACCAAGATCTGCTGATAGGAGGGTTTGGGCCTACCAGGAACAGAACCCTGCCAGGGATCAGGAGGCTTTTTCCTGAGGCCTGCACTCGCATCGAGGCTAGGCTGGGGGCTCGGGTCCAAGATGCTATCCCCACCCTAGCCACCATTTAGATCAGGCACAGAGCCATCCTCTGGACCCACCAAGGGCCCTGCTAGCCCGAGCCCGAGCCCTGACGTGCCTGATATCAATCCCGATCCCGATCCCACCTAGAAACCTCCACCAATCTTTGAACCTAACCCCAGTCCTACTCCCTCTCCTGCTCCTACTCCTGCTCCCGCTCCCGCCATATTCTTAGTTTTGTTATTTGATTTCAATATATTAGATTTACTAATTTGTTTTAATTCAATTCTATGTGCTTATTTTCCTTCATTTTATTTTTGCACCTTTATTTCTAGCACTTTAATTTTAGTTTGTAATTTATTTATTTAATTTTCCACACTTAGTTTTATTAGGTTTAGCTGAAATCAAAATGCACAAACATACCCAACCAAACTAAATAAGGTATATAAGGATTCATTCCCTCACACTGTAGGCATATACTGTATGTGACACTCGTAAGTTTATGAACTTGTTGTATTGATAATTTATGGTAAAAGAAATGACTGTTTTCTAAACATGATTTATGCTCACAATTTTGGTGCCATTGTCGGGGAGTGTCAAAACTGTAGTGTTATGATTTACAAGTCAGATAAAAAGTCCATTTAAAATTACCAGTAGATCTTCTACCTGAGAAGTGTGAGTCCACCAAGGGCTTTTTTATAGGGCCAAAATAGTTGCTAAAATAGTTAGAGCCAAATCCCATAGGCAACGGTTTAAATTTTCTAGCTTCTCAGGTAAACGTGGGAATGAACCTGATGTACCATATTAAGTGTAGAAGTAAAATAAATTATGTTGTTGAAAAATTAGAAAACCAGACAATGAAGGATTTCCATCATATTCTGAATGGTTTCAAGAGATCATAGAAATAGCACAACCCAGGTCTGATATAGTTGAAAATATTTAGGTATGTGTTTTTATACAAAAACCATTATGGAATTATGACTCCAGAAGCTTAGTTTTAACGAAAAAAAATTATAGGCTTCACACTTTGCAACATATTGGTAAATTTTTAACGATGACATTAGCAGCCAGAAAAATGATAGAGCAAAATTTAAAGAACATCTTGTTATGGAGTATGCTCTTCACTTGCGTTTAAGGCGACCTGGTGAATCAAAAACTAGAATGTATTTTTAAAATATTGCTATGCCATATTTTATCCAAATTGCCAACCATAGATAGTCATTTTCCAGCCTGCATATTTTTCCAATAAGTTGAAAAAGTTTTAAGGCCATGGGGTAAAATGCTCTTCTCATGCTACGACATATCAAACTAGTTGGTAACAAAATGGATGATTTTTAGAAACTAATTTAGATGTAGGCATGGGGGATATCCCACCTTCATCATTACCACCAAAAACACAAAGAACATTGTTTATAGTGTTCATTTAAAATAAAAATAAAAAATAAAAAATTAGTTACAATTTTATTTTAATGTCTTTAGTTTAGATTTTTCTTTTATTTTGTGCAGGACAACATGAAGTGCGATGTAGACAAATAAGGATTTATCTATGAATATTTTCATATGCGGAGTTTGTAATAGCACTATACAAACCATCTTGTGCACCTCAATCATGTAGCATCCAGTCCAAACAGGTGAAAGCAAGCAGAGTTTTTCCTTGGCAACATAAGCACCCAAAGGCAGACTAAGTAATTTTTTATCAAGTGAAAGGCTTCCATCCCAAGGTGGTTATGGAACTTGGGGGAAAATTTTAGTACAAGGTTCATGACAGTTATAGCCTTAATGATAGATATGCTACACCAAGAACATAATAGAATGCCAAGGCAATGTTTGAGAAATAATCGATGGGATTCATTTACAATGCCTCACATTTACGAGATTGGATCAGAAATTGGTATGGGGGACACCCCATACCATACCAATAGTTTATATGAATTTTCACACATTCGTTAAAAAAAAAGAAAAAAAAAGAAAAAGTAAAAAAAAAAATGTGAGGATACACACAAAAAAAAAAGAAATAAAATAAAATATTATGGGGGGTGCCTTAATCTCAATGATGTTGTACTTATAATGCCTAACTCCCATATAAATGCGCCTTAATGCCATATAAATACACCTTACTCCCATAGTAAGACGTCTTACTCCTAGTTTCTTACTCCCATATAAATGCTCCCTACTCCCGAAACCTTACTTCCATAGTAAGGCACCTTACTCTCGGCACCTTACTCCCAATGCCTTACTCGTGACACCTTACTCCCATAGTAAGGCACCTTACTCTTGAAAAAAAAGAAAAATTTAATTATGTGAATCCTTCCAATGGTTAAAAAAAAAACTTGCATGGAACATGTCTTACTTAGCATAAAATTTCTTTTTATTTTTGCTTTGTAAGAAATCATGAATTGCATGCAAGCTACAAGCATCCTGAGATCCAGGGCCTAACATACATGGATTTCATGATTCCTATTTTCTTGCTTTCATGTGTTTTTTTTGCTTTGTAGGAAATCATGAACCGCATGCAAGTTGCAGGCATCCTGAGAGCCAAGGCCTAATAGGTATGGATGTCATGAATCCTATTTTCCTTGCTTATGTGTGTTTAGTTTCATAGGACATAACCATGAGCACAATATTTTGGTAGATATATCTTAAAATAGGCCTAACAAAAGTGACATCTCATGCCCTGCAATTAGGAGTGCAATGAAGCGAGAAAATGCACTTACTTCCCACCAGGAAGAGAGTGCCTACAATAAACCTAGTACAAGAGTGCCTTTTTCTACCTAGAGGAAGGTACCAATAAGCAGTGTCACTCTTCCACCAGAAAGAGTGATGCCCATATATTTGAAAAACTTTTGTGGAGAATCTGATGGTTGGGTGCTAAAAAGAAGTTGTAGCCCTTCCTTGAGAAGAGAGTTGCAGATCCACTTTATACCCAATAGTGCTCAAACTTTTCTCTCTAGATTGGGGGTACTTGTTGTTTAGTGTAGAACCTGATATTAAGAGGTCTATAGGCCTGTTGCACAGAGGGACCTATTACTAGTGACGAGGACATCACCAATTTAAGTGGGGGAGAGTATGGGTGGATTTAAATCTCTTGCAAAAAAAATCTTCTATTGAAAATGCTCCAAATTAAAATGCAGATCATAAGTAGAGCTTTATTTTCTACTACTTGTTGGAAGAGAGTATCCTCTTTTCCTAGGACTAGCTTGGTCTAGAAGGGAAATGAGAAATCTCCAATTGGTAGTGAAATAAATTAGGGGAGGAGCCTAAAAGTAATCATATGTCAAAAATCTGCAAGAAGGCCACAAGGTTCCTGAGCATGATAAATCATATGAATGGAGCTCATAGTGGCTGAAAATAATAGCACATAAATCTCAAAGATATGTCTCATGAAAACATCACACCTGAACACCCGATACATGTCGTATATGATTATGAATGGATTTATTTATCCTCAGTCTAGGAAACGAAATAGATGATTGTAGTGCTACTTTAATTCCACCTATGAATGAAATAATCCAAAGCATGATATCATCTTGATTCATATGCATGTGTATTAGGGTTGTATAAATTCTAAATCAGTTGTAAAAAAAGAGAAGAAGAGTGACATGTTCAGGAGCACATGGTGAGAAAATAATGATGCACAAAGTTGTTAATTACGATGATCCCTGCAATGCATTCAAAGAGTTAGCACTCTTAAGATATGTCAAATTCGGATAAAAATATTTTTATATGTGATTTTGATGATGAGATTGATGTTTCAAAATTTTGAAGTTGTTGGCTATCATAAATCCTTAATAGTGGTACATGGAACGTAATTTTTGCACACCAGGCTACGTAGTTACCTGGTTCAATTACAGCCTAAAAAACCTCCACTTTTTAATGCACAATGCCAATATTACAATTTTTTATAGTAATATTTCATTCTATTAAAATATGAGGGAAAAAAATACAAAGAGGATATAGAGTCTCACTATGGTGGAGGAGAATGTCAACTTTGCAAAGAGATGGTGAGGATTTGAAATCATGGAGAAATTTGCTGTCACAATGCAAAGAGTTTATTATTTCCCACAAACAGTTGGGTGGAGAAAATGTTCTAGTACACATCATGCCAAATTCCTAGGATGGATCAATGATAGTTCTCTAGCTTTACCACCTAATTTTAAAATTACCATCTCACATTGTTGCAGATGACTTTTTGTTCTCTGATGCAGATGATGAAAAAATAATGATGATGAACCAATATCTGTTATAGGCATACTCCCTTCCATGGAAGAACAGATGAAAAAATATATATATATATTTACTCTAAGATGCACCGACAATCTCATTTTTTGGTGCACCATGATTATAGGCAGCATGAAGACATTTCACACCATCAACATCATACATAGCAAGTTATACAAAATTCACCCAGGTATGTACTGATTTTTTCATTAATTATTTGCATAGTTATTTTAAAAATCATTTTTATTCCAATATCAATAGATGCCCCCCAAAATTCTTTGTCAAAATCTTCCATTAGAGTTCAACCACATGACATGTCTCGGATCTGAAATAAATTCATTACCCCAGGAAAAAAAATGATGGGGGGGGGTGCATTACTATCGACGGTGTTGGAAATTAAGCTAGTTAAAAGGAGTAAAAAATTTTTTTGCAACAACAAGCTTTGGATCTTACCCTTTTACCTCCTTGGACGACAGTTGATTGGGTAGGTAGTTTGACTTGGATGGTAGCTGACTGGGCAGATTGGACGGCATGGGTGAAAAGGTGAACAACACCAAATTCCATTTCTCCTTTCCTCCCTATTATTCTTCTTTTCCTAACTTCTCCTATATTACCTAAGTTTGTTTAATCAACCACTATTTAAACTTTGTAATTCTTATGTTTCCAAGGTTGAATATAATATTTCTGCATTTTCCTATTGCTCCTAATTCTCACGTGCCCACATCTGGTATCAAAGCTAAAGCTATATAAGGCACTAGAACCGAGGTCGATGGAGGAACTAGGCTTGAGGACTGAGGTGGAGAAACCAGGCAACACGAGCATCGAGATGAGGTTGAGTGGGGCCTACAACATGCAATCCAATGTGAGGAAGTCCTGTGATTCATAAACTAAGGTGAGGTCTGGAGCAGGCCCGCATAGCAAGCATGCAAGGAGGAGAAACTTAGAAGAACCAACCGGAGAGCACCACGTGGCGAGAGGATAATAAGGTTGACATAGACTAGATGACTCAAAATTGACAGAGACCAATTACATGGTAGAAGGACCGATTACGTGGCAGAAGGAGGACAAGCAACGTGGCAACAAATGGTAGGCTCAAAGGAAGCAATGTGGCGGGGAGTGATTGCTCGAGAAGGAGGTAAAAGGGTGATCACTGATTTCTCAAAGGCAATCGAGTGAGTATTCACTCACTGAAGGTTTTAAACACCTTCATCACCCTTCGCATGGTCAATGTGGGACAAAAATCCCAAAAAAAAAATTAATTAAAGCACGACCGAGAGAAGTATAAGGAAGGCAAGCTTCCCTTGCCTTCCCGTTGAGCCGCATAGCTCGAATGGCTCATGGAGCCAGCCATAAGGTGCCCACCTTCCTGTAGGTCGTGGGTTCGAAACCTAGCGACAGTGAAAGCTTGAATTTTTTTTTTTGTTGAAATCGGATCCGAAACAGAATATACTTGTAATATTGCCCTTGGGTTCTCATCGGCAATGGTAGATGAGTTGGTTAGGATGAATTCTTGCATGAAATAGGTAGCGGGTTCGATTCCTGTGAAGGATCAATTTTTATATAAAGTTTTTTTATATATTATTATTAAAATTAACTATATTATATTTAATATATTAACTATAATTGCTTTTCTAAAGATTTTTTAAAGCAATTATTTTTTAATCTATTAAATAGTAATATATATTTTTTAATATATATCATATAAGAAATAAAGACATTTTCTAGGAGATAATTATTGTAATCGAAGGATAAATTTTTCACTTGATTCAAGGAATCATAAACTGTAGAAATTTTGTGTAATAAGCCTAAGAGGCTTAGTTTTTTTTGTAAAAGAGACAAAAGATCCAAATTGTAAAATTGTAAAGAGGCATTGATGATAAGAGCAAATGGTTGTTATCATGCCTTAGGTGCAGAGAGGTTTTATGAAAAAGTAAGAGGTTATGGGCTCAACATTGTGTTTAGCCAACTTCAAAATGCAGTGATAGCACATCAAAGGCATCCTGACTCAGGGTACGACACAGACTTTGAAGACAAATCTTTCAGGAGTCAATTTGAACAATAAAAATCCATACAAGCTACACCACAAGAATCAGAGTATAAACACTACAATATTTCAATGGAAATCTTAGAACCAGAATCATCGAAAATAATATTTATAAGTGACAACAAAGAAGAAGTAGCAGATAATTTTGTGAATCAAGAGATAGCATCCCCACATCAAGAGTAATAAACAGTGAATGATAGAGTAGAACAAGTCAAATTTGACTTAAGTTTGTAATCTCTTCTTTCTTCCTTCTTCTTCTTTCCTTCTTTAAAATAACAAAGTACTTTATTGTAATCGTGAAATAAAGAGAGTTTTTCGGTAACTATGGCCTCACGCAATAACTTACATATACCAGAATTTAACAGTTATGACTATGAGTATTGGTCTATAAAGATGAATACCTTGCTCATAGGAAGAGGTTTGTGGGACATAATAGAATAGGGCTACACAGAACCCTCATACTGGACAACACTAAGTGCCACAGACAAGAAAACATGAAAATAAGAGAAAAATAGCAACTCTTCTGCTCTTTCTCATCTCCAAGCTGCATTGGAGAAAAGCATATTCCCTAGAATCGTTGCTTGTACAACTGCACAAGCTGCATGGAAAGCATTGAGTGATGGATTCCAGGGTAGTAATCAAGTGAAGCAGGTAAGGCATCAAACACTGAAGGGAGATTTTGAAAATCTCCAAATGAAATATGATGAAAAAGTTGATGATTATTGTGTTAAGAGTAAAAGCAATTGTGGATAAAATGGTTACACTAGGTGAAAAAATCATGCCTGAGAAAATTGTAACAAAAGTGTTGCGCTTACACAGAAATGGAACCATATTGCCATAATTATAGAAGAATCCAAATATATTTTCCTTTTAACATTCGATGCATTAATCGGATCGTTAATGTCACATGAAGAGAGGTTTCTTGAAAATCCTTCAACCAGCTACGGAGGCAATGATAAGGCCTTCACTTCCAATGAAAACAATGGAAGAGGATGGGGAAGAGGTCAAGGCAGAGGCAAGCAAAGAGGTAGAGGTAGAAGCAACTACAGAGGAGGCAATAAAAACAAATGAGGCAACCAGAACAAAGGAGGCAATTCCAACAGAGGAGGCAACTCATACAGAGGAGGCAATCAACAAAGAGGTGGAAATCAAAATTGAGGAGGAAATCAAGGACAAAGTGGAAATCAAGGGCAAGGAAGTGACAAGTCAAAATCAGCTTGTTTCAACTGTGGCAATCCAGGTCACTTCGCTCACGACTACTATTCAAAATCTTCACAAGGCAGCAATAGTCAATATGGTAATTATGGAGAAGAAGATGATACCTCTAATATTTTTATTTCATATGAAAAATCAAAACACAATCTAAATGACACATGGATTCTGGATACTGGTTGTTCAAACCACATGAGTGGCAAAGAACATTTATTTGCTACTCTAGATTCCACTTATAAGTCCCAAATCAAATTAGGGGATGATAAGACATTGCAAGTAGAGGGTATTGGAGCCATGGAGGTTCCAACCAAAGGACTAAAGAAAGTGCATGACATCTATTACACTCCAAAGCTCCAATACAATCTGCTAAGTGTTGGAAAAATTATGGAAAATAATTATAAGCTTGTATTTGATGAAGGACAATGTATCATTTTTGATAAAAATAATTGTAATCGTGTCATCACATAGGTCCCCATGACCAAGAACAGGTTATTCCCTCTCAAATTTGATGAGCCAGGAGGAGCTCAACTTGCAAATGTAGCTATCACAAATCCAAGTGTGCTTTGGTACTTGTGATATGGTCACCTTAATTCTGCTAGCTTGAAACTTCTCACTTATCAATCTATGGTGATAGGACTTCCTAAAATCAATTAAAAAAAGGAGGTCTATGAAGGATGTGCTTTGGGAAAGCACTCAAGGTCAAAGTTTCCAAAAGGACAAGTGTGGAGAGCCAACTATCCACTTCAATTAGTACATTTAGACATCTGTGGACCAATGCAAACATAGAGTCTCAAAAACTATTCTTATTTTCTCACTTTCATAGATGACTTCTCTAGAATTTTTTGGATTTATTTTTTGAAACATAAATATGAATATTTTGATTGCTTCATAGATTTTAGAAACAATGTAGAAAATCAAAGTTGGAATTATGTAAAATGTATTAGGATAGATCGAGGAGGTGAATACTCCTCAAAATCATTCTTGAAATATTGTAAAGCAAGTGGGATTAAAAGGTAATTCACCATTGCCTATACCCCACAATATAATGGTGTGGCCGAGATAAAGAACCACACCATAGTTGAAATGGTGAGATCGATACTTCAGACTAAGCATCTAACTCATATGTATTGGGTAGAGACTGTAAGAACCAGTGTATATATTCTAAATAGAAGTCCTACTTATAGTTTAGATGGTATCACTCCTTATGAGTGGTGGTACGGAAAGAAACCTAATGTAAAGCACTTCAAAGTGTTTGGTTCTTTAGCATATGCACACATTCCTGATGAGAAAAGTAAGAAGCTTGATCCAAAGAGTCAAGCTTGTATATTTGTAGGGTATTATGAGTCTACAAAGGCATATAGACTCTACAATACCAAGACTCATAAAGTTATACTCTCAAGGGATCTAATTTTTGATGAAGGGGGAGAATGGGGTCATCAAAGAATTTATGTTGATGACGAGTCCCAAGATGTAAGTTCTTCACAGGTACAATAGGTGTATCCAAAGAAAAGCAAAGGCATGCCACCCCATCCAAGCCCAAGAAGGAGTACTACATCAAGTACTTCAACTGCCACTCCAAGTCCTTCTCCATAGATATCAGTAAGTTCTTCACCGATGGACATTGACAGAGACTCTCCATAAAGAGCCAAAAGAACATTACAACATCATCCATATTTTCAAATGTTGGATCATAATTTCCAGAGAAGATTCACTAGAATCCAAGCTAGTGAAATGAATATAGTTTTGTAGCAACTTGAAAATTTGCAATTGTATGGGGATGATGACTCCCATGATCCTAGGGGAGATGTAGTCAATTATGCTTTATTGTCTAGGACACAGCTAGAACCGTCTAGCTATGAGAAGGCTTGTATTTAAAATGTATGGAAAGAAGCCATGAAAGAGGAAATAAATTCTATAAAAAATAATGATACATGGGAGCTAGTAAAGATTTCCAAAGGAAAAAAATGTATTGGATGTAAATGGGTCTACAAGACCAAGTACAATGTTGATGGAAGCATTGAGAGGCATAAGGCGAGACTAGTAGCAAAAGTTTTTACTCAAAAATTTGGCATTGACTATGAGGAAACCTTTGCTCTTGTTGCACGAAAAGAAACAATCATATCAGTTATTTCCTTAGCATCCCATAAAGGATGGAATGTTCAAAACATGAATGTGAAAAGTGCTTTTTTGAACGGATACTTGACAGAAGAGGTTTATGTTCAAAAACCTTAAGTTTTTCAAGAACAAGGAAAGGAGAACCTTGTTTACAAATTGAAGAAAACACTTTATGGCCTCAATCAAGCACCAAGAGCTTGGTACTCATGCATTGATGGCTATTTCAACGAGTATGGATTCACAAGAAGCAAAAGTGAACCAACTCTGTACTACCTAAAGCATGGAGTAGACATTCTCATAGTTTTTTTGTATGTGGATGATCTAATATTTATGGGTAGTAACAATAAAATGAATATGGAGTTCAAAAACTCCATGATGAAACAATTCGAGATGAAATATATTGGTTTAATGTGATACTTCCTAGGGATGGAAGTGCATCAATCAAATAAAGGTATCTTCATATATTAACACAAGTATGCTCAAGACATGATTAAGAAATTTGCCATGGAGCAATGCAAATCAGTTGTAACTCCAACTAGACATGGGATCCAATTAAGCAAGGATGATGGAGCATCAAAGGTTGAAATGACCACTTATCAAAGCATGGTTGGGAGTCTGATGTTTCTCACCAACACAAGACCCGATATTCAATATGTTGTTTCTCTAGTTTCAAGGTTTATGGCTAGTCCATCTGAGCTACATCTACAAGAAACTAAAAGAATCTTAAGATATGTAAAAGGTACATTGGATTTTGGAATCCATTACCAAAAATGTAATTCTATGAAATTAATTGGCTTCAGTGACAGTGATTGGGGCAGAAATATAGATGACAAGAAATCTACATTAGGAAATTGTTTTAGTCTAGGATCAGGACTAATTACATGGAGTTCCAAGAAACAAATTGTTGTAGCATTTTCATCGATTGAGGCCAAATATATAGCCATCACACATGCTAGTACTCAAGCCCTATGGTTGAGAAAAGTTCTTGCAGATATTGGAGAAATTCAAAGTGGTCCAACTCGACTGTATTGTGATAACATAAGTGCCATTCAATTAAAAATCCAGCCCATAATAGCAGATCAAAGCAATTTGATATGAAGTATCACTTCATTTGAGATATGGTGGAACAACAGATAGTTGAGCTTCAATATTGTAGCACTTTGGATAATATTGTAGACATATTCACCAAAGGTATAACTAAAGCTCAATATATAAAGCTGAGAGACTGTATATTCAGTCCTCTCAACTTTAAGGGGGAGAATGTTGGAAATTAAGACAGTTAAAAGGAGTGAAAAATTTGTTTTCAACGATAAGCTTTGGATCTTACCCTTTTACTTCCTTGGATGATAGCTGACTGGGCAGGTAGTTTGACTTGGACAGTAGTTTACTGGGCAGATTGGACGGCATGGGCAGCAAAGTAGACAACATCAAATTCCCTTTCTCCTTTTCCTCCCTATTCTTCTTCTTTTCCTAACTTCTCCTATATTCCCCAAGGTTGTTTAATCAACCACTATTTAAACTTTGTAATTCTTATGTTTCCAAGGTCGAATATAATATTTTTGCATTTTCCTATTGCTCCTAATTATCACGTGCCCATAAATGGTGCCTTACTCCTATGTAAAAATAGGAGGCACCTAAATCCCATATAAAGGTGCCTTACTCCCGGTGCCTAACTCCCATATAAAGGTTCCTTACTCCCAACACCTAACTCCTATATAAAGGTGACTTACTCCTTGTTCCTTATTCCCATGTAAAAATAGGAGGCACCTAACTCCCATATAAAGGCACCTTACTCCCGGTGCCTAACTCCCATATAAAGGCACCTTACTCCCGATGCCTAACTCTCATAAATGCACCTTAATCTTGGTGCCTAACTACCATATAAATGTGCCTTACTCCTAGTTCCTTACTCCCATGTAAAAATGGGAGGCACCTAACTCCCATATAAAGGTGCTTTACTCCTATGAAAAAAAAATCCCAAGGGGCTATTGTCATGAGGACGTGACAATATTTAGGCATGGGGGGATGATGAGCACCAGAAATGCTCATTTTATATACATTCTTAAGGGGCATCATTACTAGTTTAATTACCATGTGAGATGTATTTTTATATAACTTATGCATATAATTGATAGAAAATCCAGTATTATGCATGACTGGTGTTTTTAGTGGAAACTGTGTATAAATACAGGATTTACTACTAATCTGGTGTTTTTCAGTCTACACCCCACTTGGACCTGGTAGTGTACAAGAAGGCAACTTTATGGACAAGTAGGTACCTTACTCTTTAGGCGGGTACCTTACTCTTCAGGTAGGCACCTTACTCTTCAGGCAAGCACCTTACTCTTTAGGCATGCACCTTACTATAGACACCTTACTTTGACCAATTCAATAGGTAGGTGCCTTAATATAACCCAATAAATAGATAGGCACCTTACTACCATACATTGGAGGTGCCTTACTGGCACCTTACTGCCATACATTGGAGGTGCCTTACTCTAACCTAGTCAATAGGTAGGCACCTTGATGAGGAAGTAGGTACCTTACTACCATACATTGGAGGTGCCTTACTACCCTACATTAGAGGTTCCTTACTATGATCCAGTCAATAGGTGGATACCTTACTACCATACATTTGAGGCACCTTGCTCTGACCCAATAAACAGGTAGGCACCTTGATGAGGAAGTAGGTGCCTTACTGTTGGAGGTGTCTTACTACCATACATTGGAGGTACCTTACTCTGACCCATTCAATAGGTAGGCACCTACTTATGGTGCCTTACTCCCACCTTGCTCCCATTGAGAAGATGCACCAAGCCAGCTTTGATCGGTTGACCAATGGGCTAAGGAGGTTGTTGCACATGAAGACAAAGGGGAGATATTTTAATTATGTAGTGGTATTAAAATAGAATAAATCATCTATTATTGATCGATTGGTTAGTTAAATTTTTAAGGTGAGCATTATTTTTTGCATTCTTATGAATAGATCAGAGCAGCGATTTTCCAGCAATCGATATGTGTAAATAGACAATGTGATGAATCAAGAAAATAATCCATTTTACATTGGAGACTAAGACAACCACTCGAATGGATTTTTTACTGATTAGACATATTCTGATAAAATAGAACATGCCTGATTTATCCTATGAGGGGGTAAAATTAGTGTGTGATTGTTATTATTCACACATTATTGTTATAATTGACTGGTTGTAATGTTTACTATATATCTACTATAACTGCAAGTCTGAAATAGGCTTGCCTAAAATTGTATTAGAGGAAGGTTGTGCATTGTATAAATGCATAGGTCTTCCCTGAAAGAGGAGATGATCAATTACATATAAGCTAATTTATTTTATTTCCTGTCTAAATTTCTAAGAGTGCAAATACTCTTATTTGCTTAAAGTAAGCTCTATGTAGCTATCTGGACGGACTATCTACTGGAGCTTGGCCCCACTCCCTACAGTAGTCCTCCCCTATTTTATTTTAGTTTTTTTATTTGCTTTTAGAAGATTATATTTATTACTTTATTTTAATTCAGTTATGTGTGCTTATTTTCCTACATTTTATTTTCACACCTTTATTTCTAGCACTTTAATTTTAGTTTGTAATTTATTTATTTAATTTTCTGCACTTAGTTTTATTTGGTTTGGCTGAAATCAAAATGCACAAACATCCCCCACCAAACTAAATAAGGTACAGAAGGATTCATTCCCTCACACTGTAGGCATATACTGTGTGTGACACTCTTAAGTTTACAAACTTGTTGGATTGATAATTTATGGTAAAATAAATGACTATTTTCTAAACATGATTTCTGCTCACCAACAGTTAATTCTTTTCCTTTATCAACCCTTTGGATTTTACCATTTTGTGTTTCCTAGACCTCTTTTGAGGTATTTTTGTAGCCTTTTATTCTTTTTTTATCCTCATTTTGATTCTTTTGCTATGTTGTGATGGGTACTTTGTATTTTATATGAAAATTAGGTCTTTCTCTTCTAAGGATTATTGTCTTCTTTATAGTGTTGGCCTACTTATTTACTGATTACTCTATAGTCATTTTCCTTTTTCTCTAGTTTCTATACCTTATTGGTTGGAAAATATGGCATCATCCTTGAAAGTATACTCTTCAACTATCTCAAAAATGCTAAAATTTATAGTATTGCATTTTTGGTATTAGGGGTACCAATTATGTAGCATGAGTCTAGTGATGCATAGCAGGATTCACTATGGGAGAAACTTGACTAGTGGCAATAGCTTGTTGAACTTGGCATTGTTGAGTGTATTGTACTATTTGAGAATGTTTAATGGCACTCATTCATTCAATAGGGTCATGTCTATCATTAAAGGAAAGGCACCATATTAGTTCAAATTTTACATTGACATTAATGATGTGATTATGAACCTTATTTTACTCTTGGTTAGAACCTTGTCAAGGAACACAATATTTTTTCAAGTATTGGGTATTTCAAGGATGATGGATTTTTAAGAGTTAATACTAACATAAAAATCATAGGATAAATTCCATAGGATCAAATATAATATATCCACAATATAGTAATATCAATATAATGATGTAAATGAAACTTATAGACTAAACAAGTGATAACACAATCCATAGAATTCTTATTATGCAAAGAACTTATGTACAAATTATGAAGCTTTGTGTTTATAATATACTTTTACAAAATGATCTTTGAGTTTCTTATCTTTCCACCTAGTCAAGAGACTCTTGACCTTTCCATATATCAAATAATATAATATACTCTAACACCCCCTTGTATTTGCATTATTTGATGTGAGTTTCTCTTGATTTGCATAGTTGATTTCTAAATATTTGAAACTTGTTTTGACCTAGAGCCTTTGTGAAGATGTTTGCAATCTGTTCTTCTGTAGGAATATGTTTTAACTGAATATGATGATTTTGAAAATGATCTTTGATAAAATTACATTGAGCTTCAATATGTTTGGTTATTTCATGTATTATTGGATTTTTGATCAAATTTAATACTCCTTGATTATCTCAATTTATTATTTTTGGAGTTCATTTGGTTCCCATGTTTGATAGTATGTATTATAACCATAATGCTTCATAGACTACATCCTTTACTGCATGATACTCTACCTTTGTAGATGAAAGTGCTATTGCATATTGTTTCTTACTATACCATGATATTGACCCTAAACCAAGATAAAAAAAAATGTTTTCCAAAGTTGATTTTCTATCATCTATAGATCCAACATAATCAGAACATAAATATCCTTGTAGAAAACAATTTGTATCATCCTTTGTATATGTAAGACCATATTTTTTAGTCCTATTGATATATTGTAATATTATTTTTGTAGCTTTCCAATGACTTTCTTTGGGTTCTTGCATAAATATTGAGAGAGAATTTACAACTAAATCTATATTTGGTCACGTATTTGTTAAATATAAGAGACTTACAATCAATTAATGATAGGTTGTCATTGAAACAAGAGATGTTTCATCATATCTAGATAATTGTAGTCCTTGTTCTATAGGTGTATCCTTGGTCTTACAATTGTTCATTTTGTATATCTCAAGTAAATATTTGCATACTTTGTCTGTGTTAATGTAATATTATCTTTATTTTGATTGATTTCTAAACTAAGACAATAATGCATAAATCCTAAATCAGTCATTTCAAAATCCTTTTCAAGATCTCTTTTGACTTCATTTATTAAAGCCTTTAAACTTCCTATAATTACTATATCATAACCATATGCTATAAGTATTATTATATCATTTCCAACCCTTTTTGTATAGATATTTGGATCTGATAAACTTCTCTTAATGTTGTGATGTAATAAATGATTATATATTTATATATACCATGCTCTTGGGGATTGCTTTAGACCATACAAGGGATTTTTTAACTTATAAACTTTGTGTTCTTGTTCTTTAATTACAAATCCTTTTGGTTGTGACATATAGGCTTCTTCAAGATCACCATTAAGAAATGAACTTTTACATCTATTTGATGAAGTTTACATCCATGATGTGTTGTCAAAGCATAAATTATTTTGATAGTAGTCATCCTTGTTGTTGGTGCAAAATTTTCTTCATATTCAACTCCTTCTATTTGAGTATATCCTTTTGTTAGTAGTAGAGCCTTGTACTTGTCAAGTGAACCATCTACTTTATACTTGATCTTATAAACCCATTTGCAACCAACTATTTTATTTCCTAGAGGTATCTCCACTAAATTCCATATTTTATTTTTCAACAATGATCTATATATTAGTTCCGAGGTGTAGACCAATTGGTTCATCCAAACCCCATAAGGGGGTGGAGATCCAAGGTTCAAATCTTAGGCCTCGTCGGACTGAACGTTTTTCCCTTTCCTAATGCTTTCAACAGCATAAAAGGTTTAAAATGATTGTGGCATGGTGGTTATAGGGGTGGACTGCATGAAGATTTGTGTGGCAGCTTCTAGGGTGGACAACGCAGAATACTATGGTGGCCATAAAAGTTGGACAGCCTACCCGAATTCATGGTGGCTACCGATTCCACCATGTAAATTAAAATAAAAATAAAAATAATGATCTATATATGATTCTATATATACCTTCTATTTTGGATGATTCAAAGCATAAAGTGTAGATGTAGGTTCTTCCATAAAGCTTAAAAATCCTCTATATCTTCTAGTTAGACTACGAGTTTGAGGTCTTATAGTAGTAAGATCTAGCATTTGCTCTAGATTTGAATCTCTAAGTGTATTTCTAAGCCATTTAGGTTATTTTATCTATAAATTTATAGAATTTTTTGTATTTTCATTTTGTTCATCTTGAGATTCTGATTTTGTATCTTCATTTGATGAGTCTTCTTCTAATAAATTTAGAACATCTAAATCAACATTTTGTTCTTTAATACCAACTTTGATCTTTTTATCAAATACTACATCTCTACTTATATAGATTTTCTTTGTTGTTGGGTCAATTATTCTATATCCCGTAGATTTTTCATCATAACCAAGAAATATACCACACATTATTTTTTCATCTAATTTTATCCTTTTCTATTTTGGAATATGCATATAAGCTTTACATCCAAAAATTCTTCACCGCTCTGCACTTGGTTTTTATCTTGACCATACTTATTTCGGTGTAACATTCTTGAGTATTCTTGTAGGTAATCTATTCTACAATATACAGTTTTTTTAATTACTTTGTACAATATTGATGATCAAGATGAGTTTCTTTTAAAATACATCTAACCATTTCCAAGATAGATCTATTTCTTCTTTTGGCAATACCATTTTGTTGTGGTGAATATCTTGTAGTGAGTTTCCTTTTTATTCCATTTTCTTCTAAGAATAGATTGAATTATTTTGATAGAATTTCACCTCCTCCATCTGAGCGAAGATTCTTGATAGTTTTCCCTAATTCTTTTTCAACTAGAAGTTTAAATTGTTTAAAACAACTAAATATTTCATATTTATATTTCATAAAGTATACCCATATTTTTCTAGAATAATCATCAATAAATAGTTGAAAATATTTGTTTCCTCCAATACTAGTAACATTCATTGGACCACATAAATATGTATATATCAATTCCAATGGTTTTTGAGCTATATATTGATAAATTTCAAAAAGTATTCTATATATTGATAAATATCACATACATCCATGTAGGAGTAGTACATTGCATCTCGATTGATGATGACCCCTTAAAATTTTAAAATTTAATTTCCTTACTACCAGCAACCACCCTTTCTTCAACTCACCTTGCTACCACAGCAATTCAATCTTCACCCTCCACTCAAGCAAAAATAACTAAAGCATCCACATCATCAACCCCTCCTCGATTTATACATCCTTGTGCTCCTTTTCTAGACCACCTCATAAACATTCTTCTCACACCTCCCCTCCTCACCCTTCCTCATCTACCACCATTTTCCCTCCACAATCCTTCACAACTCACACTCCACCTTTCCAATATCCACCTTCTACTCCCTCCACCTCTCATATGCCTCCTAGACCTAGTACTCTTGCACCTCTTATTTTCCCCTCACCTATCAATCATTCACCTGAATACCAAGCATCTTCTTCTACCTCATCCTTACCACATTCTAGATCCTTAATTCTCAAACACATCCTAAGACACCCCCTCTCTTAGTACTCATGACTAGTACAAGACTAGGATAGTACGTCATCCATAATGCTCACCTCATCCAACCAAACATCCAATCCACACATGACTTCAATCATCCCTGCAATGCACATCTCACAATCGACATCATAATTCCCATAGGGGTTCCCACAAACCAAACCAACTTTATCTATGGATATATTGATACCTCCTTACAATCACTCAAACCCCATAAACCTGAGCTTCCATTCTATACCAATCTTGATTATCTATCTAATTTAGATTTTGCCTTGCACTATTTTCAATGACATAATAGGCAAGGATATAGATTAGGTCACCATGAACAAGGGTGGCATGACATCATCCATCCTACATTCCTATAGTCCAATGATTGATCAGGTATAGGATATCAAAGCACAAATTAAGATGATTTTATGCATCAATTTGGACACTTTAGCATTAAACTCATAGAATTTGATGAGGAGAACTCTACTACTTCCCCTTACCCTTATCCAATAGGAAGCCCATATTCACAATCATCCATTGACATACCTTCTTCTTTCTTCCACATCACCATAGTCCACTCAAAATATTTTGACATCTCTGATGATGAACTAGATATACACTTTGATACTCTTTATATACATTCAGATAGCTTAGAGGACATGTCTACTTCCATATTTTCCCTCACCAAACCACCATATGAAAAAGATGATTTTATTTTCATCATTCTCATTCCTCTTCCCATACTTCTATTTATCCTTCCATGTGAACAACCACCTCCACCACCCCATCATAAACTAGTTCATCCTACCCCCATCCTCCATATTCTCCCACCACCACAACCCCTAATCCAACCCATAAAACCTATTCATATAGTGAAACATGCATCTTCCATGTTACTTACGATCAACATGATCTCAGTCGATCTCTTTGCCCCATTTTTTTATGATAAACACCCTGATCAAATTCTTGTAGTTGATCCTAATTATATCAATTTTGATCACCTTCCACCCAATACCTCTCCACACCATTTCATCCCCACCCTAAAAATTCTTTGCTATGCTAATACATACATCTTGTCCTCTCATTCACCTTCAAATATCAACCGCATAGACATAGCTACCGATAATAACACACCTATTTTTGATGTAGTAGATGATATACACCTTATTCCTATACCTTCCTACCTAGAAGATGGATCCCATGTGTTGGTGGAAGATACCATCAAGGTTGACATTAGAAAATATCCTTAGAATCCATGCATTATGTAGCTAGGAAAATTTTTATCATCTGATGAATAACAACAATTTACTGCATTTCTTACAAAATACAAAAAGTCTTTTGCTTGGCCATATACTGACATGCCTAGACTTGATAAAAACATGGTGGTCCACAACATTACATTATACAAGGATGCAAAATTGGTTAAATAAAAACTTCACAAAATGCATCCCACCATTGCTTTGATGGTCAAAGATGAATTGCAAAAACTCTTGGATGCATACTTTATTCAATTTATTGACTACATTAAATGGGTATCCAACATCATGCTTGTTGTCAAACTTAAAGGAGGCATTCACATCTGCATGGAATTTCAATACCTCAATCTTGCTTGCCCTAAATATAACTTTCCTCTACAAAACATTGACATATATGTCAATTCCTACGCAGGCCACAAAAAGTTATCCCTCATGGATGGGTTTTTAGGTTATAAAAAAATTTGGGTCAACCCCAAGGATCAAAACAAAACTTCATTCACATCCTCTTGGGGGAAATTTTTCTATAAATTCATGCCATTTGATTTGAAAAATATAGGAGCTACATACCAACATGCCATGACTTACATCTTTCATGATTATATGCAAAAACTTCTAGACAATTACGTCGATGATCTTGCAGAAAAATCCCTAGAATGAGGTCTCCACCTTGACATCCTAGGAAATTTTTTTGATTGCCTCCTTGAACACAACGTCCAATTAAATCCAAAGAAATGCATCTTCGGTTTATTATCCAAAAAACTTTTAGGATTCATTTTCTCTCAGTGCGACATGAAAGTGGACCCAAATAAAATCAAAGTCATCATTGAAATGCCACCTCCAACCAATCTCAAACAATTGCGTAGCCTACAAGGCAAATTCCAATCAATTTATCAATTCATCACACAATTGTTAGATAAGTGTTGACCCTTCAACCACTTGTTACAAAAGGGAGTGTCCTTCAATTAGGATCAAGAATGTCAAGTTGCATTTGATGATATCAAGCAATATCTTACATCACCACCTGTCTTAACCTTACCACAACAAAATCAACCATTCCATCTATACATATCAACCATAAATTTTGCTTTAGGTACTCTATTGACCCAAAAGAATCAAGCACACCAGGAATAAGTATTATATTATTTGAGTCACATGCTTGTTAACTATGAAACATGATATGAGTACATTAAAAATTTTTGCTTAGCACTCATCTTCACCATAAAGAAGCTATGATATTACTTAATCAATCACACTACCTATATTAATGTTACTATAGGAGTTTGATTTTGAATTCATACATCAACGGTCTATCAATAGATAGGTAATAGTTGATCAGTTGGTAGAAGCTCCCCTTATAGATGATAAACCTCTTCTTATTTAAATTCTTAATGATCCAATATTTCATATCACTAAACAAGAAGAACATGTTGACTTATACGATAAAGTATATTTAACAATGTTCTTTGATGGTACAAAATACCAAAAAGGAGGGTGTTGGATGTCTCTTTTTCACACCCTAGGAACTCCCTCTCCCATTCTCTTTCAAACTTGATTTCCTCTATACAAATAAAAATGTAGAATATGAAGCCCTCATCTTGGGTCTCAAAACAACTCTTGCTATGTACATTAACCATATTCACATATTTGGGGACTTCTCACTAGTATTTAACCATGTCACTAGCAAATTTAACTGCTATGATGCCATACTCAAACAATATTTACAAGTCACACGTAGTTTACTATCATAGTTTACCTTGTATGAAATTGAAGTGTTACCAAGGACTAACAACATATTTGCGGATACCATGGCTTCCTTGGGTTCCCTTCTACCTCAAAATCCACATGTGGATATTACACATATTTCCATCTAAACATTGTATAAATATTCCATTTCCACCCCTACATTGAATGATGACATCAATGTCAATTTTGTCTAAACATAATATCCTAGTCTTTGAATGTTTGAAATCAAGTGCCATCTCAAATTAAGCATGTTACCACCCGATTTATCTCAAGCCACTAGGAAAATATTTAGACAAAAGGCCATAAGATACACCTTGTTGGGAAAAATACTCTACAAATGAAGCTATTATGGCATCCTTCTTTGATGCCTAGACTCACAAGAAGTAAATCATGTCATCACTATTGTACACGATGGTACTTGTGGTGGTCATTTCAATGGAATCACCATCATTAAACACATTCTTTTCATGGGCTACTATTGGCCCACCATGGAATGTGATTATTGTACCTATATCAAGAAATACATCAAATGCCAATAACATGCCAATCTAACATATTTACTATCATAAGCATTATAGCCAATCCAATCCATGTGGGTATTCTCATAGTGGGGTCTCGACCTCAGGAAAAATCACCCTTGCATCATCTAGTAAACATAAATTCATAATAACCACCATGGAATATTTCACTAAGTGGGTAGAGGCTATCCCATTAATCCAAACTATAAGACCTAAAATTGTTGAATTAATTCAACAATATCTCATATGTCATTTTGACATCCCTTCATGCATCATCTTTGATAATAGCACACCATTCAAGAATAAAAAAATATTTATGCTTTCTATGAAAAATATAACATCCAACATAGCTTTTCCATGCCTTATTATCCTCAAGGAAATGGTCAAGAAAAGGCCACAAAAAAAATAATTTGTGCCATATTATGCAAAACATTTGTCAATTCTCATCACGATTAACATAATTAAATCCCTCTCGCACTTTGGGCATATCACACTAGAATTCACACACCTATTGGAGCAACCCCATTCTCATTGGTCTACGATGTTGAAGCCATCATGTCCTTAGAGTTAGAGATTCCATATTTATGAATCACCCTATAATATTTTATTAATGATGATACAACTCATCAAGCGCGCTTAAATCAACTCACACTACTTGGTGAGCATCACATAAATACCATTGAAAATAACCACATTTACCAAGATTGTGCTCATTGTGCATACAATAAAAAAATTAATAAATAGGAATTCAAAGTCAAATATTTAATGCTCAAATAAAACCAATAGAATCCCAAAAAACCACACCATCTACACAACAAATTTACACAAAATTGGTAGGGTCCATTCATCATCACACATAAATATGGTTTAGGGGTATATCGACTTGCCAATATTGAATGAATTGTAGAACTTGAGCCTCTCAACATTATTCATCTTCATGTGTTTTACACTTGATTCCATGAAAAATTATTGAAACATTATTGTACATTCTCTTTCTTTAAAAAAATATAAAAAATACAAAAACATCAAAAATAAAATACAAAAACAACAAAATCCAACAAAGTACAAAAATAACCATTTTTGTGATACAATGTCGTACATCTTCACCTTATCTTTCTTCTTCTTCCTTCTATCCCCTCTTCCTATTGTATGGTTATGCTTCAAGTGGCTACATACTTGGGGTAGGTTTATTATTCTTCTCTTTCTTTTCTTCTTCCTCCTCTTTTCCCTCTTTCTCCTATATTTGTTGTATGGTCATGCTTTGTGTGGCAACATACTTGGGATAGATTTTCCTCTTCTCTTTATTATCCCCTCTCTTCTTCTTCTTCTTATTTTCCTTTCTTCTTTCTTCTTCTCCTTCTTTTATATCTCTTCACCATTTCTATTGATACCACTAAATATTCACATCACTCATTGCATCCATGCATTTATCATCTTGTGAGAATTCTAGGATGTTATGGTCTATTTTTATGGCTATGAACATATTGGTTCCACAACTGCCCATCGTCCCCTTACTCAATGATAGGGTCTATCTTGCATTTCATTATAATTAAGCATCACCTTGTTATGCATTTCACCTATGTATGAATTCTCACATCATTGTGTCCATTCACTCCTATTTAGGCATATTTTACTGCATCCAACATCATCCACTAGTCAAAACAACTAGCACAATGTTATATTCTATCTTATGTATAGGTTTCTTCGTAATAGAAGTATTTTTTGATAGTCAAGAACTTTAGTTAAACTCATCAAGCTTTATCAAATATCATCGGATTCTAATGTTACTTTAGACTTCCCTTACATGACTAGAGTTCCTTCATGGATCAAAACACATGTGCACACTTAATAAATTTCAAGTCTAGGAAATACAACACCTTACGTATACTAGCTCTCAAGAAAAAGGTTTCCCCTGTTCATCCTATTATGCACATGGTTTACAAAAAATGAGAATTGAAAAAAGGACAATCTATTCAAAATAAAAGAGAAAAGGTAGAAAACTAAAACAAACGCCTAAAAGAGCACTACCAAAAAAAATAGAAACAAAATATCATCATAAAAAACCTTGAATCCCTAGAATTCTTAGTTTTCAACAACCATGGTTTGATCTCCATCACCAACAATATGCTATAGATGTCTGCCTGGTAGTGGAGTAGCTTTACGCATGGCAACATTTTTGTCACATTAGCGACCTTATTTTATATAGACCATTGCATGCTCATGGATGAACTAGCTTGAGTGGTTAAAATTACACATTGGTTGAAGTTTGACCTCCCTCAAAATAGGTAAATGAACAAAATCACTCCTTACACACATAGATCCATGCTAGGCTCAACCTCAGTCAGGACAGTATTAGAATCAATAGAATATTATTTTATTAATAGAAAGGTTTGATGACACAACTCCACTATTTGACTTTCTAGAGATCATTTCTAAAATCTAAAACACATTACCAAAAGAAACAAACATGCATATGGTTTAGTTGTCAAAATTAGTAAAGTATCCATATAGTAGATATTGCATATCAGTCGACTAGTCCTCCATTATCATCAACATTTGCATACATTTCACACTTAGCTAGGGATTATCACCAAATCACTCATTTTACCATCATTAGATCATACATAACATACATTTATTTCTCTTTTATTAAATACTATTACCATAAAGTGGTGGTCTTAATCAAACACACATATCCACAAAATCTTGATCACAAACCAGCATTCCAAATCTCCATATGCACAACACATTCATATTATTCATCAAACATACATAAATTATCACATCACATACATCCATCCTTAACATCATCCAACATCCATTACACATAAAATTTCAAAATAAAATAATAATATATATATTGCTCAAACATCACATCTACTAATCGGCTACATACACCCATCTCAAAAATTATAACATCATACAAAAAAAATGTGGTACACCAACCACATCAAAAAGAACAAAACAAAATCATACATCAACCTTTTTGGTCAGTGTGTGTCTCATTTATCCTCTCCATCCATTATGACCCCTCACCATGAATTGCTCGTGAGATATCATCTCTCTAAAAAGAGGTTGATCCTCCCGCTATTGATGCCATCAACTCTCTAAAGTGTGATCTTGAAGGAGTAATAGATGCCATACTCCTATAGCTCTAATGTGATGACAAACTCAAACATAATGACAATTTTATTTGTTTCTCCAACAACAAATCTACACATGCTCTTACATATGCTTACTCTCATAAAAAATCATGCTCATATGCACCTACCATCTATTGTAATCATGCAACCTCAACCTGTGGCACTGCTCTAGCTCCTTCAACCTTCAATCGATCCACACCACTCCATAATCGAGCTCTCTTAGTAGACATATCATCTAGCTCTTATTATAGCATGACCACCTATCCTCTCACCTACTTTAACTCTACTCCATACTTAGACCCCACCTCCATTGTATCCCATGCAATGAGAGAAACATCTTGCTTGCTCTATAGCCCAACTACTTGTACTCTCAACTCCCTTATCATCCTATCCATATCCTCCTTCATTGATACAATCGTATCATGCTCCTACCATAACACACCCCTCTTGGCCTCCCACTCTCCTTTAGCCATGATGGTAGCATCCCTCGTAGCCACTCCTACATCCCTCTCCTACATAAACTCAACCACCTATAGTTTATACTACTCTAGCTCATCATGTAATTGATCCCTCTCTACCTTCGCTTGCTTTGCTTGATCTCACCATGCATCAACATCATACATGTGCCCCCACATCTCCTTAACACACATCTCAAGCATGTCCTCTTGACCTCCACTCTTAGGTCCAGTCTCCATTGCAGCTCCATGTGAGGGACCTGCTCCATCATCATCATGTGATCACATACATTTCTCCAAATGACACTCCTAATCAGAGGCATCATCATTTGCCTCCCTCATACCCCCTACATCCTCCTCAAGTCTTATCTCATTTGGCATCTCCACTATCCTCACTAGACTCATAGGTACATCCTACGAATCACCATCCCAACCCCATAAATCACACCCACTTTGGGCTCCCATATCTATGTCACCCACAAACTCAAATATTCCACTATCACACCTACATCATCCACATCCATAAATGCCAAAACCTCATATAAAACTAGGTCTATGACCTCTCCCTATGGTCATGACCCACGATCTCTTGCACATCACCAAATCACCTCAGGTGGATCTAGTATGCCCTACATCAACCTAAACTATCACTGCACCTAATTGAATGAGAATAACTCCAACTAAAATACATACCTACCTATCACCCACCATCATCATTACACTCATGCCAACTACACCCCATACTCACCCCATGATGGACCTCCTCTATAAGGCCTCCAAATTACATCACTTAGCCCTAACTCACTCAACCACCATCTATAATATAATGGGTACACCTCATGATCCCTCTTTTGCCTATCCTCCATATCTCATGGCCACTAAAAAATATATAGTACAATTAATCCCAATAGCGTATGGTCCTAAAAAGGTATCCCATCAGGCCTCAACACTGCAATGTGCTCCCACACCCATAACTGTATCAACAAACTGCTACACAATGACTTCCTCATTGTCATTTGCACAACACGTAACTCTAGATAGGTCTACATTAATAAAGCTAGCACCCATGAAAATTGTATATGGTTCTCTACCATATTATAAACCATCCACATAAAATTCTAAGGGAATTTCACCCCTAAGGCATCAAGTAATATGTAACTCATAATACATATCATCAAAAATGCATGCTATTATGGAAGAATACCTGAAGTGTACAACTCCTAATACTTGATCCCATCATTTTTGATCCTCACCCTCTCCCACCTATCTCTAAACATCCTCTCCAACACTACCTTACACGCATCATTGCCTTATGTTGCCATCACCACCATCCCCTCCATTGGTAGACGGTATATATGATACACATCCTCCAAAATAATAGTCATTTCCCCTATCGATAAATAAAACATATTCTTGTTAGGATCCCATGCTCATAGAGCACATCTAAATAAGCACAATCACAAAATACAGTATCTATCCATACCACACCATAGAAACCAATCTTCTCCAACCACTCCCACTCTGCCTCCTTCACAAAGTCCTTCAAATTAGTGGCCAATGGTAAAAAGTGATGTCATGGTATCAACTCTTTCACCTGCAACAACTACATAAAAAAAATTCAATCAATAACTTTTTGAATTAATACTACAACAATAAACCAACAAAAATTCAGCAAAAAAAATCAACGTTTTGATGAAAAACAAAAAAATAACATTTTTCGCTAATTTTCACCAACAACATTTTGACAATTTTTGTAAAACAACTTTTCAAGCAACATTTTGACAATTTTTGCAAAACAACTTTTCAAGCAACATTTTGACAATTTTTGCAAAGCAACTTTTCAAGCAACCTTTTGACAATTTTTCCAAAGCCACTTTTTAAGCAACATTTTGATGATTTTTGCAAACAATTTTTCAAAACAAAAATTTCAGCAATTTTTTATCAACAAAATTTCAGCAATTTTTCGTTGACAATTTTTCAAACAACATTTTTAGCAATTTTTCATCGGCAACTTTTGAATGACAACATTTTACAACAATTTTTTGTCAACAACTTTTCATGACAACATTTTACAACAACAATTTTTTGTCGATGACTTTTAATGACAACTTTTGCAACAACTTTTGATGACGATATTTCATGACAATTTTTGAACAACTTTTTGTTGGCAACATTCTAACAACTTTTTCGACAACTTTTTTTTGACAACTTTTCACCCAACTTTTTGATGAAAAATATGGATTTTTTTGACAAAAATAATGAACACGTGATTTTGCATCAAACCTCACCCACAAATGCATAATGAACCTACAAGAATCAATCACCTTGCATGCCAAGATATTTTTCTTGAAAAACGGGCCTTGAGGTTCATTTTCTCAAAAATGCACCCTAAGGTCCATTTTCCAAGATAAGAGTATTTTTAAATACCCTTTTTCTCAAAATACTCACCCATACAAATATTTTCAAATTTTATTGGTAAAATCATTTAAAACATCAAATTTTATGTTTATTTTACCAAGTGCACAAATTTCACTCAACAATCACTTACATCGACAACGCTTCTATTGACACTCGATCTCGCTCCACCCTGGGTCATATCACAACTTTTGCTTGCAAATCTAACATCTTGTCTCACTCATGTGCTCTCACTCCTCTCTCCATACTTTCACAATGCTATGAATAATGCAAATGACTGTGTGCCCCCTTTTAAGGGAACCTATTGAGCAAAATGCACCCCAAGATACGTTTTGGCCCAAAATGTACCTCGAGGTGCATTCTAAAAAATAATTACTTTTCGGATACCCATTTGGATCAAATTCCTACAAATGCCAAAAAAAATCAAAATTATCCATAAAATCATGCAAAATTCTCAAATTTTTCATTTTCATCCATTAATAATCGATGCTACAATTTTTCAATCAAACAACTACTAATTTCCATTAATCATCATCTAATACTATCTATAATATTTATCTCATACATAACCATCACAAATTTTACATTCATTCTATAGACACCAAAATCTAGCCACTTGTCCTCCACCCATGCTTTCCCACCATTTCCACCATCAAAACATAGTCATTTGCCCTCCATCCTAGATTTCCCACCATTTCTACCTATTATTTATATATATTTATTATATATATATATTTAAATAATAATATTTTATATATTATATTATATATATATTTATATAAATAAATCAATCCCAGCCATCCAATTTTATTTAATCTCATCCATCCACTTCCCTTAATCCATGCCACACCCTAAATTTAATATCTACCCTTAGATATGCTTTAATATTAGCCACACGATTAGTGTCATTGAAACCTTAGCATGCCCTAGGCTGGATTATAAATAGAATCTATTTTTATGGATCAACCCTTGAGTTTTCTAAGTTACCTAAGGGCCCGAGTCCCCTGAGGTTCCTTGAGATTTTGAAGTGCCTTAGAGTTCCAACCCAATATGTGTGCCCTAAACCCACTCCATTTATCATATTTCCTATTCCCTCATCCCTTGCATTCATCAGATCTACTTCTATAACATCTTTCCTTAGACGCCAAGCACTCCGAGCACTTTCTATCATCGCAAAGCACCTTTGGATGCCTCCCTACCAGTCCCAAGTACCCACGGGTGTTTTCTATAGCCGTAGAGCACCCATAGGTGTTTTACATAAGCCTTTATAAATTCTTCCTAGCCTTCGAGTGATGCTAGGGCACACCATCACCATTGATCTACAACAAATCCAACCATCAACAGATAGCCAGCAAAAAACAAGGTAAAACTATTTCATTTAATTATATTGCATATTATTTAATTTTGTTCATATTTCATATTGTTATAGCTAGGGTTTTAGTTGTGATTTCTAAGGGCTCACACAATGGATCCCTCATTATTATTACTAACTCTCTGGTATTTCTTTGTGTACAGATTAGATAGTACATCAAAAGCATCGGATATTTGATTAAGCTATAGTGGCCCGACATCAAATATACAGAAGCCCACTCACACCTGTTGGGAGCAAAGATGCAACTAAAGACACCACCATTTGTTGTAGCTAGGGTTTTAGAGAACCCTAAAAATAATTGTAAAAAATTGTATAAAAAAGGATTCTTAAATTTGCTATTGTAACAATGGGTTTTTTAGGCTCCCCCCGTTTAATATAAATCTCATTTGTTGTATAATATCTGGTTATTTGAATTCTATTTCATTTAGCATTGCTTGGTATCATATTTTTAGCTCTACAAATGATGATCATGGTGGGACAAGATTATTTCACAACTACATGCATAATATTATTGAAGACTATGTGGATGATCTCAACTAAATCCAAAACTTGACAAGAATATATTGGTGTATTGGAGAAAGTTTTTTATCGACTCCTAGAGCATAATGTAAGGTTGAATCCCAAGAAATGTGTCTTTGGTGTTACCTCGAGCAAGCTTCTAGGTTCATTTTATTCAAAAGAGACATTGACGTGGACCCTAATAAGATCAAGGCCATCATGGAGATGCCTCTGCCAACTAATTTAAAGGAATTATGTAGTTTACAAGAAAATATCCAATCAATCCATCATTTCATTGTGCAACTTTCTAAAAAATGTAGGCCATTCAATCACCTACTACAAAAGGGGGTGCCATTCTCTTGGACAGATGAATGTCAAAAAGTCTTCAATGACATTAAGGAATACCTAGCTTCTCTGCTAGTCTTAGCTCCTCCTTGTATGAGGGTCCCATTTTATCTTTATATCTTAGCAATGAACTTTGAATTAGGGACAATGCTTGCACAAAAGAATGAATAAAATCAAGAGCAAGTTGTCTATTACAATAGTCAAACATTGGTAAGCTATGAAACTAAATATGCTTATGTAGAAAAACTATGCTTGGCAGTGGTTTTTACCACTAAGAAAATTTGATATTACATGCTTAGCCACACAACTTATATCATATCTAGAGAAAATCCTTTGTATTACATGATGTCCCACACTTACAATAACACCTGCACCACTAAATGGATAATGCTCCTTACTGAATTTGACTTGGAATTCATTAGCCAAAAATCCATTAAATTTTAGGTAATAGCCAATCAACTTGTGGAAGCTCCACTACCTAGTGATCATCCTTTTATTATTGAGCTCTCAGATGATTAAGTATTTATTGTCATTGAGCAAGAAGAAGATGTCATTCCAGAGGAAGATGTCAATATCACATTATTATTTGACGGCTCTAAGTGCATGAAAGGTCAAGGTGCTAGAGTCGTGTTTCATACACCACAGGGGGTACCTATCCCTTTATCATTTAAACTTTATTTCCAATGCACAAACAATACTACAAAGTATGAAGCCTTAATCCTAGGTCTTCAATCAGCTATAGCTATGAGCATTAAGCATATTAGGATATTTGGTGATTCTCAACTTGTAAAGTAAATCAACAAAAGAATACCAATGCAAAGAACCTACCATTAAGCTTTATCACGAAGTAGCAATGAAATTTCTCTCTAAGTTTTATTGGTATGAAATCAATAATTTTCCACGTTTGACTAATAGATTTGTAGATGTGATCACCTCCCTTGGATCATTGATTCTAAAAGACTCCTTTGGAGAGGTGCATCCCATTATAATTTCAATGATCCCTAAATCTACAATTTCCTGTGCTGAGTCTAAGGATGAAAAGGATGTTTTCTTTATCCAATAAGATTCATATGAGCCTTGGTCAAGCCAAATAGTAGCCTTCCTCAAGTTTGGAACACTCCCATATGACATGTCTCAAATTGCTAAACACACATTCAAGAAAAAGGTAACCTGTTTCATTCTTTTGGAGGACGTGTTGTATAAATGTGGTTATGATGGAGTCCTCCTTCATTATCTCGAGTCTAGTGAGGCATAAAGAGACATTGCTAAAGCTCATGATGGTACTTATGGTGGTTATTTTATTGGAATGGTCATTGCTAAGTGTATTCTACGCATGGGTTATTATTAGCCCATAATGGAATGTGATTGTTGCACATATGTTAAACATTGCAAAAAGTAGTAAGAACACACTAATTTAACTCATGTACCATCACAATATTTGCAACCTATTCAAATCCTTTGGCCCTTTTCACAATGGGGTCTACATTTAATTGGTAAAATTTCACCTTCTTTCTCAGGATAACATACATTCATTATCACAACCACTTAATACTTCACAAAGTGGATTGAGGCAATTCCTCTAACAAGTATGATAGGACCTAGAATTTTGGAGTTCATACTTCATCATATCATTTGTCATTTTGGTATCCTTCAAAAATCATTTTATACAATGGCAAGTATTTCAAGAACAAGGATGTTCGAGCACTTTATGAGAAATATAATAGTCAACATAGTTTCTTGACACCTTATTACCCACAAGAAAATGGATAAGCTGAAGCTTCCAACAAGACCTTAATTGCCATTCTCAAGAAAATTGTTAAAGAAAATTATAGATATTGGCATACACAAATTCCCTTGGCATTATGGGATTTTTGAACAAGCATTTATACACCTACAAGGACAAGACCATTTTCATTGGTCTATGGAGCTGAAGCAATCATGCCTCTTGAGCTTGAGATCCCTTCCTTACAAATTTCTTTGCAGGAATTCATAGATGATGAAACTGCTAGACAAACATGTCTTGACCAACTTACATTTCTTGATGAGAGGTGAGTCAATGCTCTAGAGCATTTAATAGTTTATCAGGACAACCTCAAACATGCTTACAATGCCAAAGTCCATCTGCATGAATTCCAAGACATTAATGCATTACCGCATCTTCATGATAAATTTATGGCTAATTGGTTAGGTCCATACATTATTACACAAAGAATGGGTAATGGTACTTATATGATTTCCAATCTAGAAGGAGAGGAAGAACCTGAACCACTTAATTTTATGCACTTGAGAGTATTCTATGCATAATTTGACTACTATATATGTATATATACATGGCTAATACACGAAAATATTTGCATACCCTTCATTCATAACATTTCATTTCACTTGCATTCACATTCCAAAAACAATGCATTCACCCACATTTCATTTCACATGTCACAAAATTGCATTTCATACATTGTATTCACATCCACATTTCACATTTCATATTAGGGATAATTTATTATGTTTAAGGTCTTAATTGGTCCAATAAAATTCATGCTACCTTAATCAGGGGCACCCTCACAAAGTCATATACACAATTCCACCAAGTCAAATTGCCATTAGCACAATCCACATTCACAATTCCTAGGTGTTTTCGATCACTCAGCCACCACTAGTGTTTTAAGCAACCTCTAAAATACACGTCGAGTTATTTTTAGGACCATTGCACATCTTCATGAAGAAAATCTTGAGTCTTGGGAATTGACTCCAAAACATTATTGAACCAAACATAATTCTTCATCTTATAAACATATTGTGTCAAAGAAGGCTAACACCATACTTGGTATGAACCTTGAAGGGAAAATGGTCATCCTCGCTAGTCCCATCATGAAACATAGTACATAAAAATAGTGGTTCTCACCACTATCACAATTCCAAAAATAAAATAAATATTAAGGAAAAATCCCTAACAAAAATTCTAAATATTTTACATCACACACCACTCATCAATTGGATTGTAAGGATCGTACTATATTTCCAATCAAATAGCTAGGTAGTCATCCCCAAAACTTAAGATATCAGAAAACAAAAATTATTGACTATATATTTAGCCTCCACTAGAGCCATAGATGCTTGACTGGTAGTGGAGTACACTCATGCATGGTGACATGTCTCCTTTAAAAGAGACCTTTGACCGCTCATACAGATAAGCTAGCTTCTTGGTTTCATCCATAATAGGTTCACCCAATTTACTCAAGATGAGTTAATGAACTCACTTGCACACACACTGGTTATTTATTGTCTAGGGTAATTACCATACTCTTGATTTGGTAAATAAATTCACTACACACACATTTGGTTCTAGAGGGATTAGACAGTTTTAGTGAGTTTATTTGATGCCACTAGGATGTTTAAGTCTCTACAAAATAGGTAATTTTCCATATCAACATCCATATCTTATTCTATATCAACATCCATATCTTCTTCCATATCAACATCCATATCTTCTTTCATGTCAATATCCATGTCATTTCATGAACCATCATCTGCCACATGCCACTAAGTTTGGTACTCCTAATTAAACAACAATGCTAAAACATGGCCAAGAAAAGATCTAAATCATAAATGATCATTAGCACATCCATACATGCCACCTTGCATTAATAATCCATATATTCCATCTTGCATTAATCATCCATAACATAGCATATGCATTTATCATAAATATAAAACATGCATTCCATAAAAGCATTTTTACACAAAGCATTCACAAACACATATAACACAAAAAGTAAAATCCATGTATATATATGTATAAATATCAAATGTACAATGAATTCCAAGAGGCTACATACAATACAGCACCAAGGCTCATATACAAAAAGTGCATCTAAGCACTAGCTAATTCCTATGAGTGGACCCCTGTGACCTACTAGGAGCCCTAGACCTAGAACTCTACCTAGAATTAGCTGGCCTAGTCGACTGCTTCATCAAAATATATGGAGGATCTAGCAACATGATATGATTTGCCATACATAAATCCTATAATGAGAGCACATATCCCTGTTAGGATCCCATCCTAATGTTATTTTGTAATTCCCATTAGTATGTAATGATCCACTTCCAACATGGGGGATCCCATATATAATATTATTTTGTAATGTACGTGGTATGTTATGCTCCTAGCCAAGTGGGGCCATTTTATATAATTGTTATCAAGATTGTAATTGGCATTTGGTAGAATATTCTACCTCGAGTGGCATTTTGCATGTAAGCCAACTCTTGAGCCTAGGGTTAGGGTTTGCATGAAGCCTTTCTTTAAAAAGCTATGAAGCCATGTACGAAGCATATTTTTGCAAGTTAATGAAATATTGGAGGTTGCCCCCTCGAAGAGGCCTGTGATTCTGAGTTATTTCTGACACTATTTCAATTTCGTAATTACTTCCTACATAGTATTATTCTATTATTGCATGTATTTTAGTTAGCTTTCAGTATTTTGTGTGTGTGATATTTATTTCAATAGTAGGTTCCTAACAAGTGGTATCAGAGCACTTTCTAGGGCTGATTTCTACTACAACTGGGATGATTCTTGCCATCCATTACACCTATTAGATATAAATTTCCATGTGTTTTTCATTTCTATTTTTCCTTTATTAAAAAAAAAAAATCCAATTCTTTTTTTTTACCAGCAAATCCAAAAAACACAAAAAATACAGTTTCTATTTCAGTAGTTGTGTAGGTTAGAAACCCTATTCTGAGGATTTTAAAATATCATGAAGAAGTTGTCATTATTGGCTAAGCTAGATAGCCCATAAAGCGTCTAGTGAAGTGAGGGGCGATTAGGCTCCAATACCCAGGCCTTAGACAACACTCATGCACGGAATTGAGCTCCCACACATCTTGGGGTGTATCGAGAGACCATTATAGGGTTAAAACAAATTTATCTAGTATGAAGCTTTTTGGCCTTCTATCATCCATAATCCATGGGACAACATCTCGGATGATTACCCTCCCGTATTGTTAGAGATGCAGATAGTGTGCTCAAGGGTATGTGTGGAATTCTCCTTAGATAGTGGTCTGAAATATTTGTCCGATCACTATTGTTCATCACTACAATATAATAGAGGACCTATGGGTATTACATACCCCTTTACCTAGCATACCTTGGTTCTGTTAAACACTTCAACCTGCAAAAACACACATCTTCCTGTTATGCTAAAACTGCATTCATAATCCCAAAAAGTGAGCATACAGAGGACTTACCTATCATAGAAGAACACACCTTGCATGCACCAGCAATTAGGATAGAGTTCACAAGTGTCTCTAATAGTCTGCAATATTCTAGTACCATTCATGTCAGTAATGAGTAACAATCAGGTCAGTGGCAGTAATAGTCCGGTCAGTGATAGTAACAGTCAGGTCAGCAATAGTAACAAAAATAGTCAACTATAATAGTCAAAAAATATAGGTGGTCAGGGTCAGAAATAAAATCGTCAGTGTCTATAACTGTAGTACAGGTGACAGGATAGTGATAGGGTTATCAGTTGACAGATCCGAGATAGTTGATTCAGTTTTCCCACTAGAACTAGAGCCCAAAATAACATTGAAATTTTGTTAAAACAAGGATATATATTCATATAGATCTCATATTGACTCAAAAATTTAGCAGATAATTCTACACTCTATTCCAAACAAAATTGTCCTTGGTAGCCCCTGGTCAAATTTTGCATCGATTTTCCAAAAATAGCAATTTTTTATTTTTCTTTCTAAGGCCATAACTTTTCAACGATCAATCAGATTGATCCAATTTTTTGGGAATAGAAGCTACTTGTTATTCTAAACCAAATACCCCCAAGGAATCACTGGTGAAATTTTAAGTCCAAGTGGAGGAAATTACCTTGACATCACCTTGCAACCAACAGGAGATCACAAAAAGTCAAGAAATTCAGTATATCTTTTCATTGAGCACTCAGATCAAATAGCCATCGAAGTGGACCCTATCCTAAAATCAGTGTTGCAATCCATTTCCCAAATTAAATTTTGGACCTTTACTAAAAATAGTAACTCCTAAAATCCCACGTCTTGATTGATTCTAGAAGTACACATAATTTTATTGATCCTCGCATCACCAACCAGGCAAATTGTTATGTACACACATGTAATTCCTTTGAGGTTATGGTAGAAAATGGTGGGACTTTACCTTGCAAGGTAAAATGTTGTAATTTTAAGGTCAATATTGGGGACTATGAGCTCAAAAAAGATATGTTTACACTTTAATTAGGGGGATGTGATATTGTGTTGGGATCTCAATGGTTGGGCACATTGGGAGTCATCTCTTGGCACTTTGGTGAGCTTTGGATGCAATTATCATAGAATGGACAGTCCTACACTCTCTATGGCTTAAAATCAGGGTCATCATAGATTATTAGTTCCAACTGAATGGAGAAGTTAAAAAAATCATCTCGGGGTGTCATAGCTCAAATTTTTGCGATCCAACCACATTCTTTAGAGGAGGATTCTATTCTTGAAGATTTGCAACTTATTTTGACCAAGCACAACTCTATTTTTGTTGAGCCAATAGAATTACCACCTCATCACTCTCATGACCATGTTATTCCCTTTTTACCTAGTAATGCACCACCTAACATTAGACCATATAGGTATTCTCATGCTCTTAAGTCATAAATTGAGATGTTAGTATAGGAATTGTTAAAAGTTGGGATCATTCGGCCAAGCAAAAATCCTTACTCTTCTCCAGTTTTACTGGTATGCAAGCAATATGGGTCTTGGTAGTTGTGTATCGATTATCGAGATTCAATAAACTCACCATCAAGGATAAGTTTCTTATTCTGGTGGTGGATGAATTACTAGATGAACTTCATGGGACTATGTATTTTTCCAAACTTGACCTTCACTCGGGGTACCATTAAATCCATCTTAAAGAGGATATACCCAAGACTACCTTTCGTACTCATGAAGGTCACTATGAGTTTTTTGTAATGCCATTCAGCTTGACTAATGCCCCTTCCACCTTCTAGAGCCTCATGAATAATATTTTTTGTCAATTCCTTTGAAAGTTCATTCTAGTCTTCTTTGATGATATTTTGGTGTATAGTCACTCATGGGAAGAGCATATTATTCATGTAAATCAGACTCTCTAGTTGTTGGGACAACATCAAATCTATGCTAAGGATTTTAATTATTCTTTTGGGTTTACAGAAGTAGAATATTTGGGACACATTATCACTAAGGAGGGTGTTAAAGTTGATCCCAAGAATATCCAAGCTATTCATGAATGGCCAAAACCTCACACTCAAAGGTCTTCAAGGATTTCTAGGGCTTACAGGTTATTACCATAAATTTATTCATAACTACAATAAAAATTGTAGCTGCCCTCACTTTTGAATGACTCTTTTACTTGGACAAAACCTGCTGAACAAGATTTCTAAGAATTAAAGCATGCCATGACCACTATGCCTATCTTGGCCATGCCAAATTTCTATAAACCATTTGTTATTTAAAGAGATGCTTCAGGTCGTGGTATTGGATCAATGTTGATGCAAGAAGGGAGACCCTTGACCTTCACTAGTAAAGCTATCTTCAGCCGTAATTTAGGAAAATCCACTTATGCCAAGGATATGATGGCAATCCTACATGTCGTAACCCATTGGTGACCATATCTCATTGGGCATCATTTCTCCATTAAAATAGATCATCATAGTCTTAAATAATTTTTAGAGAAATGTTTTTCCACACCTGAACAACAAAAATGGGTCTCTAAACTCATGGACTATTATTATGATATCACCTATATGAAGTTAAGGAGAATGTTTTGGATGATGCTCTCTCTCACCAATTTAAAGCTCTCAGTATGTTGTGTGTCATTTCATTGCTGATCCCCCAATGGATTGATTCTTTACGCTAGGAGGTACTTCAGGATTCTGAATTGTAGACTTTAGTTGCTTCCCTATCCACTGAGCCTACTTCATGTCCAGGATACACTTGGGATGGCCAGGATTTGCATTACCACCAATGCCTTGTTGTTCCCCATAAGTCCTCACTATGCGAACTTCTCATGATAGAACTGCATGCTACTCCATCTACTAGTCATTCAAGATTTCTCAAAACATATGAACGACTTAAGCACACTTTTTTGGGAAGGGTATGAAAAATGATATTCATGATTTTGTGGCAGCTTGTGATACCTGTCAGTGGATGAACAGTGAAATAGTGCATTCTCTAGGCACTCTTCAACCCTTGCCCATTCCTGACCAGGTCTGGACAGATATTTCTATGGATTTTATTGAAGGCTTACCTAAGTCTTGTGGTAAATCTATTATCTTCATGGTAGTGGATCATATTTCAAAGTATGCTCACTTTTGTCTCCTCTTCCATCCTTACACAGCCTCCACTTTTGTCCAAATTTTCCTTGATTCTATCTTTCACCTTCATGGTCTACCCTCCTCCATCGTATCCGATCGTGATCCAACCTTTACTAGTCACTTTTGGCAAGAATTGTTTAAGTTGCTGGGGACTCAGCTCAATATGAGTTTAGCATATCATCCACAAACGGATGGCCATACAGATATTGTCAATAAATATTTGGAAACCTATGTTCATTTTTTTTCCTTAGATCATCCTACACACTGGGTGAGATGGCTTCTTTTGGTCGAGTGGTGGTACAACACTTCCTATCACACAACCATCAAGGTTACCCCTTTTGAGGTATTTTATGGGCACCCTCCACCGATGACTTTCTCCTACATTCTAGGTAGATCCAAGGTCCATGCATTTGACACTAATCTCAGTCATCATGCTAATGTCCTCCATCAAATGAAGCTAAATTTGGAGGCAGCCTAGAATCGGATGCACCAACAGGATGATCAACACCGTTTTGAGGGTAATTTTGATGTGGGTGATATGGTTTTCCTTCACTTGCAACCGTAAAAATAGTTGTCCCTCCAGATTCATCAATGCCAAAAGCTTATTATAAATTACTATGGGCCCTATCAAGTATTACAACATATTGATGCCATAGCCTAAAAATTGGCTCCTCCACCTACATCCAAGCTCCATCCTATTTTTTATGTTTTTGCTCTCAAAAATATGGTGTAAAATCAGGTACAGGTTAAATCTGCACTCCCAGAGTTATATGAAGAAGGTTCTATATTTTTTGAACCCAAAAAACTATTGGATCTTTGGACTTGAACTCTTTGTAATCGCACCATTACTGAAGTCCTTGTTCAGTGGCATGGACTCCAGTTGAAAGATGCAATATGGGAATCTCTCCATCAGCTCTAGCACCAGTTTCCTCACCTTCAACTTTGAGGATAAAGATTTTTTAAGGGGAAGGACATGTTAGGATCCCATCCTAATATTATTTTGTAATTCCCATTAGTATGTAATGACCCACTTCCAATGCAGGGGATCCCATATAATGTTATTTTGTAATGTACATGGTATGTTATACTCCTAGCCAAGTGGGGCCATTTGATGTAACCGTTATCAAGATTGTAACCAATATTTGGTAGAAGATTCTAGCTCGAGTGACATTTTGCATGTAAGCCAACTCTTGAGCCTAGGGTTAGGTTTTGTATGAAGTATTTCTTTAAAAATCTATGAAGCCATGTACGAAGCATATTTTTGCAAGTTAATGAAATATTGAAGGAGATTGCCCCCTCGAAGAGGCCTATGATTCTGAGTTATTTGTGAGACTATTTCAATTTCATAATTACTTCCTGCATAGTATTATTCTGTTATTGCATGTATTTTAGTTATATTTTAGTATTTTGTGTGTGTGAGCTTTATTTCAATAGTAGATTCCTAACAATGCCTTACTCACCAAAGCCATCATAATTCAAGCCCATGTCGATGCTCCTTGCCTAGAAGCTCTTCCTAGAGCCTCGTGATCATCTCTCGATCATCTCCACCAGCTCCTCCCATCACTCGCTCCACCTACATCTGATCTATAGTCGCATCCCATGCACTAAGCTCCACCTATAGTTGTGCTACAACCTCATCATGAGACTACACCAGAGCCTCCCACTTTGCTCACATCTTCTCCATCTTGGCCCGTAGCCTCGTAACCTCTGATATATCCCCCATATCATCCTCCTCCTCATCCTCCCATTTTCCAACCATAGGAGTCTACTACCCTACACCCCTTGACTTATTCCTTTGACTACTAGCTTAGAGGTGCATCGATCATTTTGAAGTCTCATCAGATTCCTCAACATCACCCTCATCATCAACCATCACCTTTGGTACCCATACTGTCTAGGCACCAAACCACACTACATACTTAGGGGTCATCCTTGCATCATCCACATCAAGGACCTCCAACTACTCACCATACTTTATCACCTCCCTTCATGGCTCCACACATGGTAGCCCCGCCTCCTCTTGGTGCCTCCTATAAAGCACCAACTCATCTGGGACTCCCTATGGTAAGCTAAACTACCACAAAACCCATGAGAATAGGATGTACTCTTCTTCACTCTACCTCCCCCTAAATATCCACCTCAGTTGCCTCACCCACAAAAATTGCTCCCTATTCCCGGTCCATGTGGCCCCCTACCAAGACCTCCATATCACTTGGGCGGATGTGAGTCCTGCCCACATATCTTGGTACCACTAGCTCGAGCACACTGGATGACTCAGTTGTACCTCCTCTACCATTGACCATCTCCTCACATAGGGTTGCACACCATCCCACTCCTCATAGGGTAGGCCCTTTGGTCATGCCACTCTAAAGTGCTCCCATCCCCAATATTGAAGAAGAAAGTTGCATCCCAAGCCCTTCCTCTTTTACTGCATCACCTCATATAACTCATGGTACACCTACGCCAACAAAGAAGGAGCCCATGCATAGTGCTATGGTGTAGTGAGAAAATCACTCACCAATCCTAGTAGGTTCCATGGGAACCTACAACCAGTACTATTGGGAACTACTATGTTCGCCAACACAAACATCACCAAAGCTAGGAGGGGCTCCAACTCCTTGGCCACATACATGGTCAAGTATGGAATACCCCCACTCTCCACCCTCACCTCCTCCCATAAATCCCCAAACATCCTGCTCATCTGGGCCTTCTTATCATGGCTCGTCTCCACCTTCAACCCCTCCATAGGAACCTTGAGAATGTGATACACATCCTCAAGGATAATGGTGACCTCCTTGGTCGGTAGTTGGAAGGTCCCCCTATCCAAATCACATATTTCAACCAAAGCTAAAATATACCCCTCATATACCCTCAATACATCCAGTTGGGTCATATCCTCCAACCCCACAGTCCTCAATGCACCCCAATCTACCTATGACAGTAATTTCCTCATCCTAGGAACAAGAGGAGAAAATTGATTTTGGGGCTCTAAAATCCACAACTACAACAATGAACACAATTCATTAGTTAAAAAAACAACAAAAACAACAAAATTTTGTGCAACACAAAAGAATATTTACAAGAATTACCCTGGTAAATCTTGCCTCTACACCAGCCACATCACTTTTTGCCTCTACCGCTATAGCTTCCACACAAAAACTCCACTACCTCACTCCACTCCTCACTTCACTCATCTCCTTAGACGTAGCTTCTCAAACTTGGAAACACACAAATGAACTTTATTTTTAGCTCTATAGGCTATATATAGAATCTGCGGGTACACTGAAGAACCTTGAGGTATTTCAGGTAGGCTGGAATGTGCATGGGTGTTTACAAATATGATCAAATGCATCTGCATATTTTTTGGTGCATGCAAGCACACCAGCGCATTTTATGGACTCAAAAATGCATATAGGTGTTTGATGCATAAATCAAGAAAAGGCAAACCCAATCAAATTTGTAGCATACCTCCTCTAAATTTCACCAAATTTCACCCACACATCAATTCCATCATAAAATTAGGTTTTGTGAAAACAAAAATAAATTTGGATGTGTAATTTTTGTTTGCGACCACATATTGCAAATTCAACAAGTGAATTACAAAAGCACCCCAAAAGGGTACAAATTTTCACAAAATAATGATCATCATCATTTTCATCATACACATATCATAACATCAACATTTGCACATTTGCTAAGTTCAAATAACATTCAAGTGAACCTTGTATCCAGTAGGTTATTCTATATACTTGGCGATTGCAGTGATTTTCATCCATGCAATTTGGTAAGATGAAAACCTACCATAAGAACACTTGGTCATAATCACCATCACTTATCTCCTTGTTCGAGATCACAATCATATTGGGTACTTCACATTTTGAGTGAAACCTTACCAAGAATAATTTGCACAAAAGCTACCATTTATGGCCTAGTCCGTGGGGCTCAAAGCATTAACAAAATCAAATTTCATAATTTCATATTTCCCTGATAATCATCATGGTGAATGGCTTTAGCTAGGGTGATTGGTTTCGATCCTAGGAATTATCTGACAGTCACTAGCTAGCCCTCCGAGGTTGACTACTTTTATTTTTCTTTGCATATTCATCATTTCATATCAATGACACCATAAGGCATATTTTTGATAGCATCGAATCACACCAAATTTTGGGCAACCATAATTTGTTGTGACTTTCCCACATGGGGATACATCTTACATGATTATGGCATCAACACTTGGGAAAAATCCCTTCATCTATTGGGGCAAAAATAGACATATTTTCACAAAATCTTTCATCTGTTGGGGCAAAAATAGACACAATCATCTTACATTTTTCAACAATCTCCTTCCTACCATTGGGGTAAAATGGTATTACATTTTACATCATTCATATCATCCACATTCCATTTGCATATATTTTTCAATTGGCTCATGATATTCATCCACAACCTCATTTACCAATTGAGGGTGTAAGCTACACAATAACTCCAAATCCTTTATTCTTTTACCTTCGATTTCATCTTCACATCCCAATAAGAGAGAGAAGCTACTTCTGTGCCTAGCGCAATCAGGTGTCTTGTATTTTTGCACCATATTGTGTTTTACACAACATGGTACAAAAAGGGGCATCTGTAGACACTAAAATCTAGCCACTTGTCCTCCACCCATGCTTTCCTGCCATTTCCACCACCAAAACATAGTCATTTTCCCTCCATCCTAACTTTCTCACCATTTCCACCTATTATTTATATATATTTATATATATTTAAATAATAATATTTTATATATATTTATTATATATATATTTATATAAATAAATCAATCTCAGCCATATGATTTCATTTTATCTCATGCCACACCCTAAATTTAATATCTACCCTTAGATATGCTTTAATATCAGCCACACAATTAGTGTCGTTGAAACCCTAGCATGCCCTAGGTTGGACTATAAACATGAGCTATTTTGATGGCTCAACCCTTGAGTTTTCTAAGTTTCCTGAGGGTCCAGGTCCCCTGAGATTCCCTGAGCTTTCAAAGTACCGTAGAGTTCCAACCCAACATTTTTACCCTAACCCCACTCCATACATTATATTCTCTGTTCCCTCACTCGCCACCATCATTGTTGCATCCCTCGCCTTCATCAGATCTACTTCTACATCATCTTTCCTTAGTTGCTAAGCACCTATAGGAACTTTTTGTCAATGCCAAGCACCTTCAGGTGCCTCCCTACCAGTACCAAGCACCCATGGGTATTTCCTATAGCCGTAGAGCACCCGTGGGCATTTTACGTAAGCCTTTCTAAATGTCCCTAGCCTTTGAGTGATGCTAGGGCACACCTTCACCATCAACCTACAATAGATTCAACCATCAATAGATAGCCAATAAATAACAAGGTAAATCTATTTCATTTGGTTATATTGCATATTGTTTAATTTTGTTTGCATTTCATATTGTTATAGCTAGGGTTTTAGTTGTTATTTCTAAGGGTTCAAACAATTGAGCCCTCATTATTATTACTAAATATTTGGTGTTTCTTTGTGTGCAAATTAGATAGTAAATTAGAAGCATTGGAAAAATGATTAATATGGAGTGGCCTGACATCATATATGCAGAAGCCCACTCACACCTGTTGGGAGCAAAGACACAACTGAAGACACCACCATTTGTTGTAGTTAGGGTTTCGAAGAACCCTAGCAATAATTATAAAAAAATGTATCAAAAAGGATTCTTAAATCCACTATTGTAACAATGGATTTTTTATGTTCCCCCCCATTTAATATAAATCTCATTTTTTGTGCAATATTTGGTTATTTGAATTCTATTTCATTTAGCATTACTTGGTGTCATGTTTTTAGCTCTACACATTCATATCACACATCATTCACACAAAACAAGATATATTTTATTAAAATATTACCATGATTACAAAAACCCTAGGCACTACTACCTTAGGGCACATAATTTTACCACATACTTATGGCGGTGCCCCTAAGGCACACCTTACATATCAATATTCTTCATTGAGTGTTGACACTTGTCCATTGCTCCCCTTTTCAAACATTGCATAATATTTATCCACTTCTCCCCATCATGACACCACTACATCAACCACCCCTTGAGGATGGCATCCAACACTTCATGTACCATTACATTCAATACATCCAACATGCATGTAGTCACCATGATTGGATATCCATAATATGCACTCCAAATCCCCACAACCACTAGCATCACCATCAATATCATCCCTATCGCTTTCATCATGTATCACCATTTCTCTTTTTAACCTATAACAATAATCAACTTCAACCCCATTTTACCTTTTTATAGCATATTATTAACTCACATGCTTGTCCTTTTTAACCACCTACTTGCCACCACTTCATCTAATCAAGTGATTCATCGTCATATTCACACTTCTCACTTATCAACTCATCACTTGAGGGGGTAGATAGTAGATATCAAATACATAATTTTTTCCAAAAATATTTACCAAAAATCATCATACACCCTCATTTTTTGGGACAAATAGAAAAGCAAAATTATCTTCTCAACAACATTCTAAATCAATCAATTTTGGTACTCTATATGTCATAAGACTGCAGGATTGCTCATACAAACACGATTTGTCAAAGTGCACAATCGATTCCACCAAAGCAATCATGAGCATACCTACATATGAATGATCAATTTACCAATCCAAAATAGTCTCATCAATTGATCAATGAAAAATATCAAAATACAGATATCCCATCCATAATTGGGGCATCTCACATCTACTCATCTCAAGATAAATCACTTATCATTACTCGATATTCCATGCCATCTCAAAACCAGTCATCAATTTTTGCACTACATCATGTCTTCACAAGATGTAGTACAAAAAGGGATAAAATGTAGACACCTAAAAATATCTCAATTGAATCTCTTGCAAAATTTATTAGAATCAAAGAACAAATTAATGCAAAATCAATTATAAAAAGGGAAAAAAATATTCCAAAAACCACAACAATAATACAAAATAAATTCTAAAGGTACAAAATCAATTCAAAACCTTTGAAAATAATAAAATAAGCAAAAATCAATTCCAAAAAAGGGGAAATAAAATCCAAAAAGGGTAAGAACATTCCAAAACCATAAAGTCAAGGTAAAAATAAATTCAAAAACTTAGGAGGCAATAAAATAAAGTTTTATTCTTCCCCCATTCAATGTATGCATCCCTCACACCCCTCTCACACACATTTCAAAATATCCACTTGTGCACTTTCAAAGAACCACCAACCTTTCATAAAGAGCATTTAAGAGGGAAGTTAAAATGGGGTTCTTTTGTTTCTTCCTAGGCCTTACATGGGCATGGAGCTCCCATTCTCATTAAATATGATTGGAAAAAAAAGTCTCACCCACCACCTAAGCATTAAATAAGTCATCTTCTCTCTCTTCCACCTAAGGACCCCTCTTCTTATTTTTGAAGTCTATAATAGAAGGGCTTGGCTATGAATTCAAGGAGGAGAAAATAATGTTATGTTGCTAAAATCATGTTTGAAGTGTTTTCAACCCCTTTTGATGCATGAGTTTTCTCCTCCACATTCTCCATTGCATATTTCTAGCATTTTATAGGGCTGAATAGGTGACTACGAGGATCTATGCATAATAGAACCCCATAAAAGGCATCCATGAGGTATGCACAAATCTCTACAAATTTCAAAACTTAGAACAGACCTTGAGTTCCATTTTGATAGAAAATGCACCCTGAGATGTTTTTTCCTTGGTCAGGTTGGAAAACAAGCTAGATAGGTAAAATACTAGTCCCCTATCATTTCCAAGTCATTTTATAGTTTTTATCTTGTATTTTTGTTCATATTTCAGTCGACATGTCTTTCATTATAGGAGGTTTGATTGAGATAGACCTCCAAATAATCTAACATATTTTTGTAGGGTTACACAGGTATTGTAGATAGGTGTAGCTTGAGGTGGCAAGCATCATAAGCCCACTTCAAATTTGAGTAATCGAAGAAAAACCCTTGGTGTGCTGTAAATAATATCAATGGATAGGTTTCCTCTTTATGAGCCCTTATTTTTAGCCCATGGGGCATGTTGTAAAATAGCTACATAATACACTTTGTAACACTTTTCAAAAATATCAATAAAAATAACATGTTTTTCTTTCATTTCATAGGTTCCTAAAATTTATGCATAGCTTGATATATCCATTTTCTTACGTTGTGGGACCATATTAGAACCCCATATAAAAAACTTGATAGGGAATGTAATTTGAGCTTTTAGGATCTTGAGAAACTCTTTTTCATCATAAGATATATCTTAGGGTTGAAAGGTCTCTACTTTTGTCAAAAAGTTTTGGCTGACTCTAGCTCAAGGGTGTGCTCTATAAAATCATAGTCATATACTTTTAGATCCTTATATGACTAGGTTATTATGTCCCCATACATACCATAGAGATTTTTGAAAAGAGACTATTCTTCTTGAGTATAGTACTCTCTAGGCAATAGATTCTTTCCTTCAAGTGCCTTGACCACATGATATGTAGAAGATTCTAGCTCAAGGTTACTTTTTTTTAAGATATCATCTACATGAAATAAGCTTTCTAGTGTAATCAACCATTTGGGTAGCTAGTTTAACTTTAACTATAATAATACATCCTTGATATCATCGCTATACTTATTCTACTCTTCAACATATTGGACCTCTCCAAGCAATAATTATATGATCTATTCATCATTGATGAAGACCTTCCAATGATTCTAGTTATTTGTAACTACTAGCAATCTCTAGCTCTTTTGGTTTATCTCACATGTTATTTGTAGGATCAAAATGTGCTAACATGTCTACCAACTCATATAATTTTGCATTCAAATATCTAGATGTGCTTTTATTTTGTAGGATTTAAAGCTCTCAAACAAATCCCAAACTTGATGTTTGTAGGGTTTTACATATTTTTTTATTAGTGGCACACTAGAAATTGACCTAATTCACTATTAATTCGGAGTCACTATATATTATTCGATATTTAATTCCCATATTATTTACATTCCTTAGACTAGTGTAGAGTTATTTCTATTTAGGTATATTATTTGTGCAATTTAACAACATCCTATAGACATAATGTACTTGTATCCCTTGGGGGTCAACAAATTATATCTGGATGCATACATTATTCTTTGTTTGGGCACCATTAAAGTACTTTGTCCATGTATTTTTAGTCTCATGACATGTCAAGGTGGGGATTTTTGAATTTTTTATATTTAGAAAGTTCCATTAATACATTTATTTACACTCAAATTTTGGATCTTTATCATCCTATTGCACACCAATTATCATATCTAGCCCTAGGTCTTGATCATATTATTGATACTCATCATCGTTAATGTAATCTAGCAGTTCATTAATTCACTACATTATCATCTTGTAGCTTGTGTAAGAGGTAATTATAGGGTGGTTTATTCTCAATCCATATATTTATTTTATCCTTGGGCACCTTCATGTGAAATAGTCCATTACTAGATAGCCATTCTTTAATAGCTTTTATATCCATTCCTTGATTAATGACATCCAAAGTATGGGGACATATCTACGACTATCACCTCTTGAACTTTCAATTTTTTTGGGTATAAGGATATGGTTATGACTATACCCTTGAGAATACCTACTACATTTACTCTTGTCCCATCCATATGAATTGGGTATCTAGTCATATTAGTGTAAGGAAGGACCATCTCTTCATAGACAACCTTGGATATGACTATACCTACTACTCCTAAATCTATTGTATAACTTTTGAGGATGTAGTTCTTGATCTTGAGCATCACATAGAGTGGAGGTAACTTTAGGGTTTAGATTAATTTGTGTAATCAATTAGCCAATGACAATAAAATGAAATAATAATAATTCAGCATTAGATATGGCTTAGAAATATCCAAGCATTATATAGGTTACAAAATAGAAAGTATAACCTATTAGCACTAATAATGGTAACATATGCGTTAGGAGAAGAGTGCGTTAGCAGCTAACCTAGGAAGAGAAGTGTGTGCTAACAACTAATCTAAAATATCTAACATAGGATATTTTAGATATTAATCTAGGTTTACCAGTAGATATTTAGAAAAGTAAATATCTCCATGGTAAGTAGTAAAAAGTAAATGTAATAATCTACCTATGTAGTATAATGTAATATACTACCTATTTTACCTAGTGGAGTAAAAGGGTAAATATCCCAAAGAATGGAATATTAATCTAACATCCCCCCTTATTACATTATTTGGGTAATGTATATAACTACCCCAATATAGTGAAAAAGATGTTGAATTGTTGGTTCTTGCTCTGTCACAGTGCTCTGGCTGCTCCTAAGCAAAAAGGGGGTCATTCCTCACTTTTCATTCACATCAAAGAATGTCATTATAGTAATCTCATCATCCAACCAAATTGCATGGGTAACCAACCACTAAAATCGCTAGGTTTAGTAGAATAGATCACTTCATACGAGGTTCATTTAGTTTACAATATGAGTTTGAAAAAGATAAGGTAGTTAAGGTGTCAGCCGCTGCTGAAAATGCACCCTTATAAGTTCCCCCCTTCTTGTTGCAAAACATGTTGTAATTAATTTCTGAAAGAAGTATGACTAAGGTGTCGGTCGTTGTCGAAAATGCACCCTTATAAGTCTTCTTCCATTTTTACAAAAAATTGTGAAGAAAAGAAATGTATATTCCCCCTTAATTTCAAAATATGTGCAACTTAAGAAGCTTTGTGAAGGATTTTACAAATATTGCCTCCTAGGCAATTTTACGCCAGAAAATTCCCTCCTTTTGTGACAAGAACTTTAAACAATGGGAGTTTGCTATTTATGAAGCCTAAAAAATAGGTACAAACACCCCTTTATTATAAGTACTTCAAAAAAAACTTATGCTACTTATGAAGCCTAAAAAAGACAGAGAGGAAATGGTGCTTTGCTTAAGGTGACAAAATGTGTTTTCCCTCTACAATACTGTCTTAGCAATGAGCACTCTGTGTGCTTTTTCTGAACTAGAATCAAAATCAAAACTAGACACTTCACTAGCAATGTTGCCTTTGTTTTGCTTCTGTATCGTGCCTTTATCTTTCTTGTTTTGCTTGTTTTTGAACCAAAACCGATTGGTGTCATGGTTGTCCTTTTTACAATGTAAGAAAAACATCTTTTGAGATTGCTTTCCATTATATTTTGAGGATGATCATCCCTTTTGAAATTTTCCTTTCTTATTATCACCCTGATTGTTTGAGTAAAGTGCATTGTTCGACACTTCATCACTTTGGAGTTGATTTGCTTCCTCAATTTGAAGCAAATTGACTAACTCCACAAAGGTGACAACTCTTTGTGAAACATTAAGGGATGTAATCAACATTTTGTAGGATTCGGGAAGAGCTCTCAAGATTAATGAAGTCAAAATGGTGTCTTCAACTTTGGCACCCAAATAATTAAGCTTAGACTTCAGATCTGCCACTTTGTAGAGGAAAAGTTCTACTGATTCACCTGACTTCATATGGAGTATATGAAGTTGTGTTTGAAGGTTTAGAATAGTTGATTGATTATTACCTTCAAAAATGGTACTAAGTGCATCCCATGTAGCTTTACTAGTTTTAGCTTCACTTATGTGAGGCTATATCTCATCGGTAGTTGCAAGGAGTATCAACATGAGAAGACGATTGTTCTTTTTATCCCATGCTTTTTGATCTACTCCTGGTGATGTGGGTCTTGTTTTAGTGCCATAAACTAAATCCCACATGTCCTCTACAGTCAAGATGGATTTCATATTAGTTTTCCATGTTGAATAATTAGGACCCTTTAGCAATTGTGTATCACTTAAGTATTTATTGATAGTTGCCATGATGAAGGTCCTACAATTTGTACTAAGATGATCTTTCTTTCACTCTTAAGTGATATTTAATGGCACCTTCCTAAAAAATCTCTTGAAGAGAGATAATCAGTTAGAGGAAATTAAGCCAAAAAAATAAGAGATGAAAGATAATTCACTCAAAAAGATATTTAATGGCACCTACCTGAAAATCCTCTTGAAGAGGGATAATCAGTTTGAGGAATTTAAGCCAAACAAATACAGTGAATTAGGGGTTTTTGTTTTTAGGAGAGAATATCAAATGAATATTGGCTTTAAATATGTGCAATGGTTAACACAAATTTATTATTAAATTTTGGGGTATGGAGTGTTCTTGATTCTATGACTTATAATTGCAAAAAGAAATAATGTAATAATCAAACAAGAATGCCCACAAAATTCTTATCACATAGGTGTCGGATGCAACCGAAAATGCACCTAATTTTCCAATGAAGGTGTCGAGTAAAATAAAAAATGCACCTTTTAATTTTTGCAACAAAATATGAATGTGTTGTGCAAAAAATTGATATGTTTTTGTCTCCTCCTTGTCTTACAATTTTGCAAATAATGTGACAATAAACAATTGCCTATCTTTTCTAATTTTTCAAAATAAACAAGTTTGATTTGTTTTAAGTGCTCCTCACTTTTGTGTTAAAAATTTGCAAAAGAAATACAATTTCTTGTCTTCCCCCCTTTGTTTTGCAAATTTAACAAATAGAGCACTCCTTCCAAGACAAGTCGACACACGACCCGCTTTTGAAAGGCTTCCAGACCAGTCGACACACGACTTGGTTTTTGTCTTCAACACTCGAAAATGGCTTTCGTACCCAAGATTCGATCTTCATGAAGTTTGGAAGTTTGGGTATGCTTTCAAAAAAATGTTGAATATGGCCTTTGTTTTTGCAATAAAAGAGTTTGTTCCTATGTCTTTTTATCCCCAATTTGGAGAAAACATGAGAAATCGAGTGGAACTATTGCAAAAAAAAATTGGTTTTTGTTTAAAAAATTTCTAAGTTGAAATGCTAAAAAAATAGTTTTAAAGATTAATAATTCATATAATAAAGCAATTTGGAAAAAAAATCAACTTAAAAATTTAAAAATTGATTAATTTAGGCCAAAATTTGCTAAACTATATAAAAAAAAATCTAAAAAAATATTAAAAACTTTTAAAAGAATGAAGAAATATACCAAAATTTTCATGATTTGCATAGGCCTTTGGAAAAATATTAGCGCGTGAGGTCAAACACGAGACCTCACAGCTGTTAAGGCTATGCCTTGACCACTGCACTGTTGGGGTGGCTTTGAAAGCCTCCCCCACATGCATATACTTAAGACGGACCGAGCCTTTCAAAGGGCTCTGTGGAAATTATCCCACATTCATCCCATAAGGGATGAATTAGGCCTTTAAAGGCCTGAACGCATTGTTAGAATATGTGATTACCTTAGGCAATCGCTGCTCCTTTATCCTTTGATGCTCCGTCATGTTGCACTGCCTGATAAATGAAAATTTGACTTTTTGCCCACACGTGTTAGTGGCCAGATGGTGCCACATGTCACTTTGCAGAGTCGGTCTAGGTTTCTAGCTAGTGAGGTTAGGTGGCTCGCAGCCATGTGTGCAATTTGGGTGATGCCAGGTGGCGGTTACATGGTGCCCAATACGTGGCCTACCAGGAGTGTGAGGGTGCTCCTACCATCGATGTAATCCCAATCAAAAAAATCCATGTGGGAGCATGAGGGCACTCCTACCCTTGATGCACTCCCATGTGCTGATTATGGGGGCGTGAGCCCTATGGGTTGATGTGAACCTTGAGGTCGTCAACCTATTGGTTGATGCAGGCTTCAGGGACACAGGCATGTGGCCTATTGCAAGCCTACGACCTGAGCTTGATCCAAGCTCAATCACCCATGACAGGTGAGATCTACCTAGACAATTAGCATCGGATTATAGGCCTATCTAGGGAGCTCCTCCTACGGGCCCTGGCCCTATCATCTCGCCTATTGATGTGGGGTGAGGTGGCCGGATAGCTCCACTTGTGCTACCATAAATGAGTGAGCTTTCCTCCTTCCTTCTAGCTTGTGAAAATTCCTTGATAATCCATGTGTAGACAGAAATAGGGTGTTAGCAATTCAAGAATTTTGTGAAGAAATATTGCCTCATAAAAAAAATGCTATTCACCCTTCGCCTTGCCTACATATTCGGCTTTGATGCCAATGTAATCAATTAGCCAATGACAATGAAATGAAATAATAATAATTCAACATTAGATATGGCTTAGAAATGTCTAAGCATTATATAGGTTACAAAATAGAAAGTATAACCTATTAGCACTATTAACACTAATAGATGTTTTAGGAGAAGAGTGCGCTAACAACTAACCTAGGAAGAGAAGTGTGTGCTAACAACTAATCTAAAATATCTAACATAGGATATTTTAGATATTAATCTAGGTTTACCAGTAGATATTTAGAAAAGTAAATATCTCCATGGTAAGTAGTAAAAAGTAAATGTAATAATCTACCTATGTAGTATAATGCAATATACTACCTATTTTACCTAGTGGAGTAAAAGGGTAAAAATCCCAAAGAATGGAATATTACTCTGACAATTTGCACATCGAAAGAGTTGACCCAAATATCTAATGGGTGTTTTACAATCAGATTTTTTTGCTAAGTTATGTGGGTTGAAGAGGATTCTCGCCACCTACCTTTGGTATAATTTTTCTCTTATTATTTAAGGGCTTCTCAAAGTAGGTCCAATTGGCTAAGTAGACCTAAAGCTTCTAGGATATTGACCTTAGCCAACATATTTTTTATTTCTTCCCCAATGTTGAATTTGATGAATGGGATTTCTCTTTTTGTAGAAACATTTAAGGCTACCTAGGAATCATTTGACACCCTTCACATGTGATAGAGGGGTACTTAAATTTTTTTTAGCCTCTCTTTGTAATGGATCTCTCCTTTTATCACTTTTCCTTTAAATTAGTTTACTGTCTACTTCTTTGTCTTTATCATTACAGTCGATGAGCACCAAAAATGCTCATTTTATATTAATTCTTAAGGGGCATCATTACTGGTTTAATTAACATGTGAGATGTATTTTTATATAACTTATGCATATAATTGATAGAAAATCTAGTATTATGATTGATTGGTGTTTTTAGTGGAAACTTTGTATAAGTGCAGGGTTTACTACTAATCTATTTTTTTCCATTCTACTCCCCACTTAGACCTGGCAGTGTGCAAGAAGGTGCCTTGATGCACAAGTAGACACCTTACTCTTTAGGCAGGCACCTTACTCTTCAGGCAGGTGCCTTACTCTTCAGGCAGGTGCCTTACTCTTCAGGTAGGTGTCTTACTCTTTAGGCAAGCACCTTACTCTTTAGGTAGGCACCTTAATATTCAGGTAGGTGCCTCACTGTAGGCACCTTAATCTGACTAAGTTAATAGGTAGGCATCTTACTCTAACCCAGTAAACAGGTAGGTGTCTTACTGGCACCTTACTACCATACATTGGAGGTACCAAACTAGTGCCTTACTGCCATACATTGGAGGCACCAAACTGGAACCTTATTGCCATACATTGGAGGCACCAAACTGGTGCCTTACTACCATACATTGGATGCGCCTTACTCTGACCTAGTCAATAGGTAGGTGCCTTGCTGAGGAAGTAGGCATATTACTACCATACATTGGAGGTGCCTTACTTCCATACATTGGAGGCACCTTATTACCATACATTGGAGGCACCTTACTCTGACCCAGTGAATAGGTAGGTGCCTTATTGGTGCCTTATTACCATACATTGGAGGTTCCTTATTGGTGCCTTACTACCATACATTGGAGATGCCTTACTTTGACCCAGTCAATAGGTAGGCACCTTGATGAGGAATTAGGCACCTTACTACCATACATTAGAGGTTCCTTACTACCATAAGTCTGCTCCTAATACAGATCCTAATAGCTCTGGTCAGAGTCAGAATGCTCCGAGAGAGGGTTTTGAACAACCCAGAAGAAGAAGACGGACTAAGAAAAAGGAGGGAAAGGAGCAATCTAATCTCAAACCTGCCAATAGGTATGATATTTTTACGTCATTGGTTGATGAAGAGGATCACTCTATGGAGGGATTGGAGGGTTTCAAGGAAACTTCTAATATTCCTGGGCAGCCCCCCCTCTCACCTTCTCCTGCCATACAGCAGATAGTTGATCCCTGTGAAGTATCATAGCCAGTGTCTTCTGGTGCATTAGTAGTCCATAATCCGAAACAGTCAGTATCTCAGGATGTCCACATGGGTATAGCAGAGAAGAACAGGGAAAGGCCATCTTTGGGGATAACCTAGCTTGAAAAAAGACCAAAAAATAGCAATTCTCAGGGAGCAGGTCGAAGATCTAATAAGGAGCTGCTAGTAGCTCAAGGAGACAAATTGATCATGGGAGGATCAATGAGGACAATTGATTCTTATTGCTCTCAGGGTAACCCATGATTATACAATCTTGGAATGTGAGGGGTTTAAACAACAGAACCCATCAATCTACTATTCAAAGGTTATTAGAAAATAGCAATACTGATTTCTTGCTTTTACAAGAGACTAAGATGTCTTTGGATCTTATGTCTAAAACAATCAACAAAATCTGGAAGGGTGCTGGTCACATGGATGTGGCTACCCAAGGTGCCTCGGGGGGGGATTGTTACTCCGTGGAACTCTCTGGAATGGTCTGCTATAGATCACCTTGCCTGGAGGGGTGTTCTCACTTCTCTTTTTAGGAATAATGTCTCGGCGGAAGTCGTTTTAATTACTAACTTTTATGGATCTCAAACCCTGGAGGGCCAGAGGTGGCAGTGGAAGGCTGTCCATGACATGAGAGCGTCTAGGGAAGATCTAGACTAGATTGTAGCAGGGGACTTTAATGCTAAATTATCTTCTAGAGACCAGGAAGGGGGAACACCTTTTTTAGATCCAGGGGACCGTTTCATGATCGCTCAAGTCCAGGCTTTACACCTAGTGGACATCAAATGTCCTAGAAATAACTTCACTTGGATTAATAAAAGGAGGGAGCCACATAGTAGGAAGGTGAAACTTGATCACTTTCTGCTTTCAGAAGAGATTTTTGTAAAATGGAACATTAACTTTCAAATTTTAGCAGGCCCTGTTTCTGATCACTACCCTATTCTGTTGGAAGGGGGGGCTGGGAGGGGACACCATCACAAACCTTTTAGATTTGAGAATTTTTGGCTGCAGAAAGAAGAACTTCGGGAGAAAATCCCGCAATGGTGGGAAGAAGACCGTCCAGCTTATGGAAGAGCAATGTTCAAAATTCACAAACAACTTCAATATGTCAAAACTCAGTTGAAATATTGGAGGTGCTCTAATAAATCTGACTTCCAGGCCCAAAGAGCTCCGTTGGTGGCCCGTTGGGATGAGGTCCAGAAATAGTTCAGAGAAGGAGTTATTTTAGATCAGCTCAAGGATGAGGATGATGCCTTGCGTAGAGCGATCGAGGACATTGAAAACTAGGAGGAGATTTATTGGAGGCAAAGAGCAAGAATTACCTGGTTAGTGGAAGGGGACCGAAATACAAAATTCTTTCATCGGACTGCTTGTGCCTAAAGACAGATGAACAAGATGGAGGTCCTTCAAGATGAGAATGGTCATTCCTTTGACACTCTTCCAGATATACACTCCCATGCTATGGATTATTTCTCAAAGATTTTTAAGGAAAGTGCGGTTCAAGATGCTGCGGCCCAAAATGAAGTTATTTTTGTCATTCCTGCTCTCATTTCTGAGGATGAAAACCAGGCCCTCCTCAAACCCATTGATAGAGATGAACTGACAGCTGTGGTCTTTGGAATGAGTACTGGTAAAACTCCAGGTCCTGACGGTTTCCCCATTGAGTTTTTCTAGGCCTTCTAGGATTGCTTAGAGGAAGATGTTAGAGCTGTGGTTGAAGAATCTAGAGAAAACAAGAGAATGCTTAAAGCTCTAAACCACACTTTCATTACCTTGATTCCAAAATGGGAGGAGGGGAGCCATATTTCAGATTATAGGCCTATTGCCTTATGTAATGTGCTGTATAAAAAAATCACCAAGGTAATGGCTGAGCGACTAAAACCCCTTCTTCACAGCATTATCTCCTCTAAGCAAGGGGGTTTTGTTGAGGGTCGGTAGATTCTGGATGGGGTGGTTCTGGCTCAGGAAGCTATTCATTCAATGCACACTTCTGGGAATAAAGGGATGTTCATAAAACTGGACATGTCCAAGGCTTATGACAGGGTTGAATGGAGTTTTCTGGCCAAAATGATGGCTACCTTTGGTTTCTCTCAGGACTGGATTGAGTGGGTCATGAGTTGTGTCTCTTCCCCGACCTACTTTGTTCTAATTAAGGGCCTTCCTTCGCAGCATTTTGGAGCCTCTCGGGGTCTCCGCCAGGGGGATCCTTGCTCTCCTTATCTGTTTTTGATTATGGCTGAAGGTCTTGGTAGACTTTTCTTGAGGAGAAGACAACAAGGCAGATTATTGGGTGTTAGGGTGGGGGATGAAGTTTTATCGCATCTACAGTTTGTGGATGATACTGGTCTGATGGGAGTTTCCAGCCTCAGGGAAGCAATATCGATTAGGGATACTCTTAATGTTTATCTCAGGGCTACCCAATAGGTCATTAATGACAAGAAATCCAAAGTGGTCTTTTTCAATCTGGAGTGCAGGCTTCAAAACAAAATTTTAGAAATCCTAGGATTTACTAGGACTGCTCTTCCTATGGTTTACTTGGGGATTCCCTTGCACTTTAAGAAGCTAAACTTAACACTTGGAGGCACTTGCTTGAGGGTATCAAGGAAATAATTAATCACTGGTCTCACAAGTGGTTAAGCTATGGTGGCAGAGTAACCTTCTTATAGTCAGTCATTCAAGCCATGCCTATCTACAAATTCTCTATCTTGGCTACCCCGCTTACAATCTGGAAAGATTTGGACAGGATGGCTAGAAATTTTTTGTGGGAAGGACCAAAGGGAGAGAGAAAGTGGGCCTTAGTGAGCTGGGATAAAGTTACCCAACCCAAGGTAAAAGGTGGGCTGGGACTGAGAGGATCCAGGTTAAATAATAAAGCCTTGGCTGGAAAGTTGTACTAGAGGTGGATTTCCCAGCCAACTTCCTTATTCAGTAGAATTCTCACTAGTAAGTACTTGGGTCATGTCAACCCCAATGAGGTGGGTCACTTCTCCTTGGAGGGTGCTGGATCCTTAGTATGGCAGGCTCTCAAGCTTGGATCTCAGGTTATTAAAGACCAGCTATTTTGGAAAGTGGGGAGGGGGGAGAAGTCCTGTTTCTGGTCTGATTCTTGGGATCAATTTCCACCCATCATGGTTGAATTCCCCGAGTTACTCCCAATAAAAGCTACAATTTAATCCAAGGGTTGGGTCCAAATTGAGAGTTATTTCAATACTACTCAGCTGGGGGGGTATAAGTTTAAGAAGTTGGAGGAGTGGCCAATTTCAATCCCTTCGGAGCTAGCACCCATCTTGTCCAGAATCTTGAAAGAAAGGTTTCTCATTGGGAGAGACGAGGAGGATGAATTAGCTTGGGGCTATGGGAGCCTTGGAATTTATACTATTAAATACGGATATGATAACATCCTCCCTGAGCCTCCCCCCCCTTCTTATCCAATTGAGGACTGGAAACAGATTTGGCAATCCAAGGGTTGGTCGAAAGTGAACTTTTTTGCCTGGCAGGTTATGCACAATGGAATTCTCACTTTCAACAACCTCAGGTGTAGAGGTATCATCGGTTCATCTCAATGTGTTCTATGCCATAAGAATGATGAAACAACTGATCATATGATGTTTGAATGCCCCTTCACGTGCCAGATCTGGAAGCGCTGGTTCTCTCACTAGAAAATCTAGCTTAATGGTGATTTGAATCGGATTAACATTCTAGAAATATGGAAGAGGGGTAGATTTAAATATAAAGCTCTTCGAATTGGTTGGGAGCTCGGCTTAAATTTCATTTGGTGGCAAGTGTGGTTGGAGAGAAATGCAAGAATATTTCGAGAAACATTTTCCACGCTTGATGGTGTTTGGCAGGTCATCTGGAGCAAAGTCACTGAAACAGTTGTCGTCCATGCAAATGAGGAATCTCAGGTTGATTTGGGGCCAATGGATGAGGGAGTTGAAAAGCAAGAGGAATAGGTCAGAGCCAGCTGGAAACCTCCTCTCGACGGTTGGATTAAAATCAATACTAACAAAGCTGCTAAGGGCAATCCGGGCAGTGCTGGCATTGGTGTGGTCTGTCGAAATCATGAGGGCACCGTGCTCTACTGGGAACTGTAGGGATTGGGTAGAACCACAAATAACGAAGCTGAAGCCATTGCTATCAAAGCTGCTTCTATTTGGGCAGTTAATCAGGGCCATAGGAGGATAATTCTAGAATCTGACTCTCAAATATTGGTTGGAGCCCTTGACTGCATGAGGAACTTTGCTTTGAAAGCATGGAGGTTGAGGATTTTGGTCTCTCAAATCAAGGAACTATGGAGAGAACTAGATGACATGATCCCTGTTTATGTGAGTAGAAATCTAAATAAAGCGGCTGATTTCCTTGCAAAGATGGGTGCTGAGAAAGAGGTAGGGGTGCAGCTGCACAGTGACATGCCTTTGGAGGATGAAGTGATTAGGCAGGGCCTGGAACGATCCTTGAGACAATGAACAAAGAAAATGCTAAGGGTGGTTTTTGTCACGATATCGTGACCTGTTGCACCGTCACGGCCTTTGGTGGCAAGATGTCACGATTTTGTGACATGTTTCACTGTCGCGGACGTTGGAGAGAAGCTGTAGCGATTTCACGACCTATTGCGCCGTCATTGCCTTTGGAGAGAAGCTATAGCAATTTCATGACCTATTGCACCGTCGCAGACTTTGGAGGGAGACTGTCATGATTTCGTGACCTATTGCACCGTCGGGGCCTGTGGCTGGAAGCTGTAGCAATTTCGTGATGCTTTTGGAGAATGGGTGCTAAGGGGGAAAATCGTCGCGATATCGTGACACTTTTGGAGTATAGGCGCCAAGGGAAAAATCTGTCACGATATCGTAACATTTTTGCTGAATGGTCACCAAGGGGAAAAATCGTCGTGATATCGTGACATTTTTGGAGAGCTGGTACCAAGGGGAAAAACCGTCGCGATATCGCGACACTTTTGAAGGTTGTGCGCCAAGGAGAAAAACCGTCGCGATATCGCGACACTTTTGCTGAATGGGCACCTAGGGGAAAAATCGTCGCGATATCGCGACATTTTTGGAGAGCTGGAACCAAGGGGAAAAACCGTCGCGATATCGCGACACTTTTGAAGGTTGGGCGCCAAGGCGAAAACCCATCGTGATATAGCAACACTTTTGTTGAATGGGCGCCAAGGGGAAAAATCATCGTGATTTTGCGGCATTTTTGGCAAGCTGACACCAAGGGGAAAAACCGTTGCGATATCGTGACACTTTTAAAGGTTGGGCACCAAGGAGAAAACTCGTCATGATATCGTGACAATTTTGAAGGTTGGGAGCCAAGGGGAAAACTCGTCGTGATTTCGTGATAGTTTTGGGGAATTGGCGCCGTGGGGAAAAATCATCGCGATATCGCGACACCTTTGATGAATGGGCGCCAAGGGGTGAACTCGTCGCGATATCGTGACACTTTTGCAGTTTGGCCGCCAAGGGAAAAACTCGTCACAATTTTGCAACACTTCTGGAGAATTGGCGCCATGGGAAAAACTCGTCGCGATATCGCGACGAGTTTGCAGCACTGGCACCAAGGGGAGAACTCATCGCGATTTCATGACACTTCTGGTGATCAGGCGCTTTTTGGAAATCTCGTCGTGATTTCGTGACACTTTTGGTGATTGGGCTCCTTGAGGTTTTGCCGTCGCATTTTCACGACGCTTGTGGTGTTTAGGTGCCTTGGGGCTTGGCTACAGGGATTTCACGACATGTCGTGATTTCGTAACTTGTTTCTTTGGCGCGGCCTCGGTTGGGTAGTTGTCGCGATATCACGACATGTCGCATTTTTGTGCCTTGTTGTAATCTTGCTTCTTTCTCTCGACTGGGATGTGTTTTCTCCCTTATGTAATTGTTCTCTGTTTTAATACAAGTTTTTTCAATTTTTTCAAAAAAAAAAAAATGATTTGAGGTAGTATAATTCATGATATGTATTGCACAAGTCATTGCTTCATCCTAGAACTTGGAATTCATCTACTTGGCATGTAACATATATATAGCCATCTCCACAATATATGTATTATTTTTCTTAGCTATTCCATTTTATTCCTTATTATAATGAATAGTAATTTGAAAGAAAATGTCATGAAGAGTAAAAAAATTAGTGAAGGCATAAATAACATACTCATATCCTCCATTTATTCTCAATCACTTGATCTTCCTCACAAAATAGTTCTTCATAAGATCCTTAAAATCATTGAACTTACGGATCTAAGGGCTTGGTTCAATGGTCAAAATGCTTCTGTAGGAGCGCAGAGACTAGGGTTCAAATCCCTTGGGCCCTGTAGTACTAATGGGTATGTCGTGTCAGCGTAGCCAGCTATGTAAAAGGTTTACCCAATGTAGTTGGAGGTTATAGTGGTGATAAGGAGTGAGATTCAAACCCATGAAAAGGCATAGAAAATTGTAACGAGTTATGGATTCCTCTAGTATAATAAAAAAATGATTGAACTTCCAAAAATATTCATATTTGGTACAAATGGTGTACAATTATATATACCTAGAGAAATCATCAATAAATGTGAGAAAGTAATTATTTATAGAAATATATGGTCCTATGTGTGTCCACAAATATCATTCTAAATAAAATCCAAGGGTTCGTATGTCAAGTAGTCCCTTTGAGAAAGGACTCTCAATGATGCTTTTTCAAAATGTACCCCTCATATACCTTAAGGATACATAGCTACAGGGTTATGCACAGTGGTGAATATTCACAAATTGGGTGAATATTAGGATTTCTAAAATTGGAAATTGGTGAATATGAGGACCCTCAACGTCGGTCCATTCACCTAAAATTTTTGGGACTAATTTTTTCTTAGGGTCAATTCACCACAATATATATCCAAACATAGGCATATTTTTACTTGTTGGAAAGCTCTTTTCAAGCCTGATCTAATGGTGGTATTTGTATGAAGTTATAAGGTGATTTAATAAATCAAAATTTTTCCCAAATATGACCTAATATTTTAGTACTTCAAATACCCCAAATTTTGGTGTGAAGATGATTTATTTTATTTGCTTAGGATTTGCCTTGATTTCAATTAGGATTCACCATTTATTTACAAGTATATTTTGAGTCCAATCACTTATGCATAATCCTGCATAGCTAAGATGTATGATTCCATTACTTGTTGTCATCATCTACATATTCCACCATATCCATAATATTTATTTTTAGAAGAGGAAGAAGAAGAAAATAAATGATCATCATGCTTATACATATGATCAAACTCATCACAATATTTTGAGATAATTATCTTAAAACAATAATTAATATCTTTAATCACCCATTGATTCAACCAAAACCCAACCTTGTTATTCATATGAGTGATGTGATATATGGAAATAATATTGAGGCCCATACTGGGAACATGAAGGACTTTATAAAATTAATATGGATAAACTATCACCTAACCACATGATATCTAGAATGTTTTTTATGTAGTCATGTGTCAAGATCCCTTGAATCTATAATCCACACTTTAAAAGAGATGGATGTCCAATATGTTGAATTAATATCTACATGTTCCTTTGACGTCTCATCATCATTATAGTCCTCACCCTAAGAATAGAAAAGAGTAGCATCAACATCCCTAATTTTTTTATACCTCTTCAAGCCTCTTAATCTATAACAAAAAACTTTACCTTGTGGCCTTCCTTATAAAAATTATAAATAGGCTTATTGGTTTTCTTCTCTTCTTTTGACTTCATGTCAACTTTTGATTTAACCACTTCCCTTTGCATCAAATTTAATAGTAATATAATTAATATTACATATATATAATTTATTTTTATGGTGAACAAGGTACTTGAACACATCATAAATAGGAGGACTAGACTTGGTAAATTATACTTAAAGCAAATCAAATACAATGACAACCATCTCAAATTTAAAAAATATTGTTGTACATCACATTAAGAATATTAATAATCTCTTTTCCATTATTATTTTATTTGAAAATGTAGATGTGTTTTTCCAACTTCTTAAATCAACTAATGCACTTACTTATGGTATCAAATCTCTCCATGTTTAAATTAGCAAACTATACCTCCAATCCATTGACTTGTATAAAGTCAATACAATCACACATATCCTAGAAATTTTGTAATAGTTCCTTTGGATCCAAGGTGCTACTAATTTGGTTGTCATATACCTTTTCAACTTGAAAAGCAATCACACCATGAGCCTCCTCATTCTTATCTTTGAACAACTACTTTCTCTCATCAATATCAATGGCTAAAGGGACCTCATTCACATACTTTAGAAGTTATTTACTTTAAAGTAGAGTTTCATTTTTTATTTTCTAGGGGGTATATCTTTATTGAGTAAGGTCACATGCTATTCCATGTAATACCTACCAAAATATCATATCTTACATGTAGTTATATCTAGAAATAATACTTCTAATGCAAAGATGTTGAAAAGCCATACGGTTTAAAAAATTAGCTCAAAATATTTCTCTATGTAAAAGTTGTGGCCTCTAGAAATTTGACCCAAAAATTGCACAAAATTCTACTAAATCATTTTAAAATTTTCAAAATTTAAAATTTACCTTTAGCAAATGAGGAGATTCCATGTGTCACTTATTAGGTAATTGGGGGTGCTAACTATGCACTGACTAGTCTTCCACTGGGATAGTACTTCATCAAACCAACTACTACAAGTGTTGTTGATCTATGAAAGGGGGTGCCACTAGGATGCTAACTATGTAGATCATAGGATAGGGCATCGACATACTATAAATTATCACATGTCACATTTTTAATTCAAGATAAAAATACATTTACATCCCATATACAACTGATTATGCAAAGATAGGTACAAGTCAAATGATTTATATGATTATTTGGCATATTCTAGTGGGTTGAACTAGTATTTATACCTAAAATTAGGTTATGAATACCATGTCAATAGTTCCTTGTAGGCAATGATTATAGGAAATATTAATTCAACTTTATCAAAAAGTGGGTGAGAGTTCAATCATGGACCCCTAAAGTCGAATATTTTGATGTCTTTTACCCTATCCAAGAATCCACCATAGTGCTTTAGCACGTTCTTCATGGATTACATTCCAAATATTTTGCATATATGATCCATATTGAAAAAATGGATGGGATGGGGTTTGAATCCTTCTCTAAGTGGGAGAGGTGCTTTATCCAAAGATCTCATAATCACTACATTGCATATTGCATCAAGAAAAAATAATTATTCCTCCATGAAATCCCTCACTCTAGTATAAAAAATGAGCAAACATGCTTCACCAAAGCCCCATGTAGCCTATGAATGGAAAGCATGACTAGTAGGTGCCCAAGACTTGACTTCACATATAATAGTCAATGCTCCATGACTGAAAAGGATTGAAAATCCAACTAAGTGTTCTATTATTTACAATTCAATATATAGGCACTAATGGCCCAAAATACATAACCAACCCATGAAATCATGGATTTGATCCAATATGCTTAACCAAAAGCTACAAAGGTGCAAAGGAGAATGCACGTAAACTTCTAAGTTAAGAGAAAGGAATATTGCTAACTAGAAGATCCATTTTAGCTATCTTGAAGTACACACTTCCTACTTTGAGTTCACACTTACTAACTAACACTCTAAATGACAACTAGAAGATAACTAGTGCCCACAAGTGCATGTGAGAAGGAGACTCACTTACAATATTAATTTGCTAGAAATAAACTATGCAAACCTAGCTAGGAACTACTAGAGGGGTCATATGAAAGATCTAACATCAATCCTCATCATGCCTCCCCACAATAGAAGCATTGGACTCCAATGCTTTCAGAAGAATAGGAAAGTCACGGGACATCTGATGAAAAGAAATCCAACGAGCCTGATGCGGCAGCTGTCCTCGCCGAGCCACAAGATATGAGGTGGTAGACCCCTGGCGAGTCTGTCGAGTCTTCGTGTCATAGATCTGATCTGCATCCAATGGTAACTGAGCTTCAGGAACCACGTCCACAGGATGACTGATAGCTGGTGCAGTCTCCAATGTAGAGTCAAAGTACAACTTCAAGAGATCTACATTGACGACGTCATGAATTCCCAAGTGTGCGGGAAGATCAAGGCGAAAAGCATTCTCGGACACCTCGTTGAAGAATAGTATAAGGCCCATAGCGAATTGGTTTGATTTTGCTATGAGTCTTATCAATGAAACGCCGCTTGTCAAGATGCAACCAAACTTTGTCACCAACCTGAAATGGATGAGGAATTCGATGTCGATCCATGGCCTTTTTCTGCTGCTGTTGTGTCTTTTGCAAAATCTCAACCACCTTTGATTGAAGATTGTGCAAGTGTTGAACAAATGAGTGTGCCTTGTCTTGCTCCTTCTGAAGATGTGAAGTGACAGGAGAAGGCAAAGACAAAGGTAACTCATAAGGTGCCAAGGGCTGAAATCCCATACAAACTTCAAAGGGTGAATGACCCGTAGAAGAATGTAGGGCCCTATTATAGGCATGTTCAATATGAGTGAGACTCAAGTCCCACTTTGTCGGTGAAGCGTGATGATAGATTCGTAAACTTTGCACAAGTGTACGGTTTACCACTTCGATCGCCCATCGGACTGCGGATGATAGGCGATAGAAAAGTTAAGGGAAACTCCCAAAATCTTCCACAAAGAACGCCAAAAGTGACCCACAAAGCATGAATCACGATCCAAGATAATGCTGGTAGGTAGACCAAAGGAACGCCAAATGCTGTCAAAGAAAAATTGAGCTAAGTCTGATGCAGAACTTGTCTTGCGGCATGGAATAAACTTAGCCATTTTGCTGAATCTGTCAACCACCACGAACACACAATCATGTTGGCGCACTGTCATAGGAAAACCACTAACCAAATCCATGGAAATGCTTTCCCAAGGACGGGAAGGAATGGGCAAAGGCATGCCTAAGCCAAACTTCCTATTAGCTGGTTTTGAGCGACAACAAACTGCACACTGTTTGAGAAATCTCAACACATCCCTCTGCATTTTAGGCCAATAGAAAAATCGTTGCAAATGATGAAGTGTTTTATGCTTCCCAAAGTGACCACCATAAAGTGTAGAATGAGCTTCCTTAAGAAGTGACACTCTAGGCTCACAAGGAACACAAACCTTGTCCAATTTGTAAAGAAGTCCTTCTTTGATGTAGAAATCTTGGAAAGGACGCAAATTGGAAGAAGAAGGCTTACTCACTTGCTCAAATATTTTTCCAAAATCAGGATCCTGAGAATACTGATTAGGCCAAGTCTGAAATCCCAAGTGCGAAGTGGACATAACTGTTAAGGCAAGAGCGGCTGGAGGCCTACTCAAACAATCAACAACAGTATTACTCTTCCCCTTTTTGTACTTGATCACCAAGTGAAATTGTTGGAGGTAAGAGGCCCACTTCATATGTCTTGATTCTTCAATTTTACTTTGAGATTGTAAAAACTTGAGAGGCATATGATCGGTGTGTACTACCGTATCTTTTCCCAAAATATAGTGTCTCCAATACTTAATAGCTTGAACTAAAGCATACAACTCCTTGTCATATGTAGAATAGTTCAACTTAGCAAGAAAAAAGTTTCTGAATGATAAGCAACTGGATGACCATTCTGTTTGAGCACAACTCCTAAGGCAACTTTAGAGGCATCCGTTTCAATCTCAAAAGGTTGAGAGAGGTCAGGTAAAGTTAACACAGGTGTTGTACAAAGTTTCTTTTTGAGTTTCTCAAAGGCAACTTCTTGGCTTTTCTCCCAATGAAATGGAGTTTTGGACTTAGTGAGATAATGCAATGGAGCTGCAAGGGTGGAATATTGAGGAATGAACTTGCGATAAAAATTCGCAAGTCCTAGGAAACTCCTTAACTCAGTGAGAGTTGTAGGAGGGGACCACTTAAGTAAAACATCAACTTTTATGGGATCTACCTGAATTCCACTCTCACTAATCACATAGCCAAGGTAAGAAACTAAAGTATTGCCAAAAGAACACTTGGAAGAATTGGCATATAATTGATTCTTCGCAAGAAGATCAAGGGTTTGCTGGATATGCCTAAGGTGTTCCTCCCAAGTTTTTGAGAAAATCAATATATCATCAAGATATATTATGACAAATTTGTCAAGGACTTCACGAAATACATCATTCATCAACCTCATGAAGGTTGCAGGAGCATTAGTAAGACCGAAGGGCATGACCAACCATTCAAAGAGGCCCATCTTCGTCTTGAAAGTTGTCTTCCATGTATCCTCAACTTGGATACGCACTTGATGATATCCACTTTTGAGATCTATTTTTGAAAAGAACTTAGCTCCTTGAAGCTGATCTAATAAATCATCAATGCGGGGTAAGGGATATCTATTCTTCACAAAAATTCTGTTCAAAGCACGAAAATCAATGCATAATCTCCAAGTGCCATATTTTTTAAGAACTAACAAAATAGGTGAGGCACAAGCATAAGTACTTTCCTTAATGAAACCCTTAGACAACAAATCTTCTATTTGCCTTTTTATTTCTTCATTTTGCAAAATAGATTGTCTATACATGGGAGCATTAGGAAGAGAAGAACCAGGAATTATTTCAATGCTGTGATTAATTGTGCGAATTGGAGGAAGAGACTTTGGCTCCTGAAATATGTGTGAATAACTTTGCAATATTTTATCCATTGAAGAGTGTTGCTTTGTAATGGATGTAGATGTAGAAGTGTTTTGAGAGCGAATGAAAATTAGAGCAACATCACCACCTTTCTTAATTACTCTTTTCGTTTGCTTGGAACTTAGAATGATATTAGGAGTGTTGGTGCTTTTAATGAGAAAGACCTTACCATATTTTTGAAGTGTGTAGGTTCTTTTGAAAGCATCATAAACAGCTCTCCTATCATACTGAAAAGGTTGTCCAAGCAAAATCCCACAACAATCCATAGGAGTCACATCACAAGTGACTTGATCTATGAAATGTGGGCCAAGTGCAAATTTTAAAGTGCAAGTGTGAGTGATTTCTGAGCCTCTTCCACTATCCTTCCAACCCAAAGAATAAGGTTGAGGATGAGGCTCCATAGGTAACTTCAAACGCTCGACAATGGACCTCGCAATTAGATTTTTCTGCGAGCCATTATCCACTATACAATCAGTTGCAAAATTATGAAGCAAGTGGGCTCGAGTGATGAACAAAGCATCACGAGCCCCTTCTGATGAACTTACATTTACTAAGGTAACTTCATTAAGCTTACCTCGTAATTCCGTATATACTCTACTCTCTCCTACAGACTCAAGGGGACCCTTGGAAGCATCCTCCTCTTGAGTAGTAATTACTAAACTCTTCTTTTTAAGCTTAAAGCAATCAGCTTTCTCATGCCCTTTCTTCTTACAATAATTGCAAAATTTCTTAGAAGAAGAAGAAGAAGATTTAGAAGAAGAAGAAGAAGGAGTAGAAGTGGAAGGGGAAGGAGAAGAAGGAGATGGAGAAGACACATTCTTCTTTTGAGCAAAATTCTTCTTTTGTGAGAAAGAATTATTCCCTTTTGATGAGTTTGCAACCACTTGAGTAACAGGAAGTGGAATGCCCGCGATTGCGCCTTAAACTTGTCCTCCGCAAGCTGCGCCCGGTTGAAAACTTGATCCAACGTTTCCATAGAAACAAACATTAGTTCCCTGTACAAATGCTCCAACAAGCCACTTTGAAATTTGAGAATCAAACCTGGAACATCATCCTCCACATTTACAAGTATTCTGAACTTGTTAAACTGGAAAATATATTCTTGTACAGACATATTAGTACCTTGTCGAAAATGAAACCATTTAATAACCAATTCCCTAGAATAATTTGAAGGATAGAAATTGGTCTTAAGACATTGTACAAGCTCATCCCATGTAGTGAGTACATCGTGTCCTCTTTTTCGTTCAACAAGTACTTTGGCTAAGCCAGAAAGTTTTAGCTTAGCATAAGGCACTATATCATCTTCTGAAAGTTGAGAGAAAGAAAACCAAGAACTCATGTCAAGAATCCAACTATTCAAGACATCAGGGTTCCTGGATCCATCATACAATGGAACTTCACAACGAACTCTCAGACGAGAATCATGAGCAGAAGTTGAAGCATTATGCAAAGAAATGTCATTTACCTTCATGGCAAGATTGCCAAGGACTTCTGCCATGGTAGTGTCATTAGCCTTATCTGCCAAAGCATTTACAACATGGGCCAATTCTGCCACTTGGGCAGCCAAGTCAGAAGCCATGTGTTCCCGGGTATAAGCCAGGAGTAAAGATAAGAAAGCACTAAATCAAGGAAATACAATGCAAATTTCCTTGTTACAATGGAGTGCTGCTTAATTGGAAAATTTACTCCTAAGGCTATAAATTTTGAAAATTTTAAACTAATATAAGGTGCAAATTAACATTTATTAATTTAAAAATAACTTAATTAAAAATTAAATTTCAATTAATCAAAGATTAATGAATTTAATTAAGTTATTAAAAATTAAATTAATAAAATAAAATTTTAACATGCAACCTTAAATAGTAAAAAAAAATTTAAAATTTTACAATAAAATTTACCCTTGAAGTTGCTGTTGAAACTGGACATAGACTGCACTTTGCATGAAAATTTTGCATGCTCCCAAATCTTCCACTACACGCTTCTCGAGGCACAAATTTTAGTGCCTATCCTCAGATCGGGCGTGCAAAATTTGTCTACTATCGAGCCCTGTCAAGCCAGCCGCCATTCAGGTTCATGACAACAATGCTGTCACGCCTGACAGCCAGGTTAGGCCGCTCTGACCCTGGCAGCGAACAATGCTGGCGATAAGGTTGTAGCGCCTGGCCAGCGCTGTCACGCCTGACAGGCGTGTCAGGCGGCAGACCTACCGCTGCCAGTGGACAACACAGGCGAAAGGCCGATGCACTGTCGGCTGTGATGGCAGTCAGGCCGCAGCACCTGACCGGCACTGTCATGCCTGACAAAAATGTCAGGCGTCAACCTGACACTGTCAGTGGACGCATGGGCTGTACGTCGAAGCGCTGTCGCTGGACAGCCATGGCCGCAGCCCAGACGTTGTCTTGTCGAACAGCGTCGGGAAAGACAGCCGTCGGCCATCGGCTGCCGACCGCCCCTTGCCGCAAGTGTGCGCGTCGGGTGCTGTCGTAAACCTATTGGCCGGTCGCCTGCCGAACGCAGCCGAGGTCTGCCGAGGCTGCCGAATGCAGCCGAGGCCTGGCCGAAGCTGCAAATTTTAAAATAAATTGCTATATTTTTTTTTTTTTACAAATATGCAACAATCGTTAATATATTAATAAAATAATATATTAACAAAATTTAAAGCTTTTCTAACACAAATTAAAAAAATTTAAAAATTAACCAGGGGGGTTAATCTTAAAATTTGAAAAGCTTAAATTACAAAAATGAAAGCAACCAGCTCCCACCAGTAGCTCTCCTTTCAAGATCCGGTCGACACACGACCAGCGTTTGAAAGGCACCCAGATCTAAGTCGACACACGACCTAGCTTTGATGACCTCCTGGAGCTCTTCAGTACTCAAAAATGGGGGGGGCAGCAGGGTCAAATGGCTCCCTAATCCTAATTGGACCGTAGCTACGATCCAATCCCTTCCAAGGATCAGTATACGAAGAACTCTGGGGCAAACTTTTCCTATACCTCTTGAGCATAAGCAAAAAGTTGGAACGAGGGGTTTGTCGACGAAGGAACTTCCTTCTCCGAATGGTTTTCAAGCTCCCTTTGGGCTTAAACCGAGTCCTCAATGAGAAAATATTTCTCATAATAAAACTATCTCCTATCCTCTCACCTCACAAGCCCTAGTGCAAACATGAACTAGGCTCTGATACCAATGAAAAGGATTGAAAATCCAACTAAGTGTTCTATTATTTACAATTCAATATATAGGCACTAATGGCCCAAAATACATAACCAACCCATGAAATCATGGATTTGATCCAATATGCTTAACCAAAAGCTACAAAGGTGCAAAGGAGAATGCACGTAAACTTCTAAGTTAAGAGAAAGGAATATTGCTAACTAGAAGATCCATTTTAGCTATCTTGAAGTACACACTTCCTACTTTGAGTTCACACTTACTAACTAACACTCTAAATGACAACTAGAAGATAACTAGTGCCCACAAGTGCATGTGAGAAGGAGACTCACTTACAATATTAATTTGCTAGAAATAAACTATGCAAACCTAGCTAGGAACTACTAGAGGGGTCATATGAAAGATCTAACATCAATCCTCATAAATGACATTCATTGAAATTAGGATTGATGCCATGAAAATTATGTCATTTGAGATCCTCCATCCACATTGTATCACCCTCAAATTTCTCCCCTAATGATAGAATATTTGGATTATCCGCATTTCAATTTTTTAATTTTTGGAAATAGAGATTTTTATGTAAGAAATGAAGCACCTGGAGGCAAGATGACAAAACTATTAAACTAGGACCTTGCTAAATTTTATAAAGAGTCCAAAAATTATTATATTTCACTAATATCCATCACAATTTACCTATATGACCTTTTAATTTGGCATAACCAATTAATCCATCCTCTCTTGCCTATGCAAGAAAAAATTATTGGACCATTTTAATAAATTTTTCAAGTGGCTTGAAGGTCTTTGCCATGCATAAAATTCTATCCATGGATTCTATAGCATACAAGGATACCATAAAATATTTAGTATATTCTTTTATCCTTCAACAATCATGTAGATTATCCTCTCATCTATGCTACATTGATACCATAAAATCCAAAATAGAAAAAGAAAATAGATTCTTTTGAAAAATCTATAAAATAAGTGAGGGTTTCAAACACCTTTAAAATATTCATTCCATTTTCTAGAACATCCATGTAGATAGGAGGAAAAAAATCAAATTGAATGTCAATAGAGGAAATTAGAACCTATTAGTGAATTTTTATCCTAATGGTAATAGGCTTGTACCTGTATAGTAAGATCTTATTAATCTAGGTGCATCTAGGGTTTTGGGGTAAAACACTAAGAAGCTATTATTAATTTGTAAATATTTATCTAATTTACTCACAAGAAACATAATAGAATAGAATCATAAAAAACTTAAGATAAAGTAATGAAGATCCACACTTGCTCTAATACCATGTTGGATTTTACAATAAATTTAAAAAACAAACAAAATAAACACATTACCTAGAAATGGAATAATTCATAAAATGAACATAAATTAATATTAATGGTGTCCATTAACAACGAACTGGGAGTAAGTGCAGCAATAAGTGTGAGCACGAACGGGGAGTGAGTGTAGTCAAAAGCGAGTGCAAGTGTGAGTAAGTGTAGCCAAAAGTGAGCACAAGTGAGTGTAGCTGAATTTGAGTGCAAGTTAGAAGCAAGAAGGAAGTGTGAGCAAGAAGCAAGAAGAAAGCAAAGTGTGATCAAGGAACAAGTGCCACTTCTTCTTCCAGATCTTAGGAGAATTTAAAGGATTCAATTGAAGAAAATTTATGAGAGAATGCAAGTCAAGAGTGAATGCAATATAAGAGGGAGTGTGAACTAAGAGGGAGTGTCAACCAAGATTAAATCATGGTAGAAGAGTGGCAGGTTCATCTGAAGTGCATCAATACTTCAAACCCTTACCACGAATGTGTGAAAAATTATTTCAAAAAAATTATTAAAGTGAAGGAACGTCGATAAAAATAAGAGACAAGGGCAATTTTGATCCAGGAGAAAGTGCAAGTTGAGAGGGATTATAAATTAAGAGGGAGTGGAAGCCAATATTCAATCATGGAAAAATAGCAACAGGTTCATTTTGAGTGCATCAATGCTTCATATCCTTACCATGAATGTGTGGAACATTGTTTCCAAAAATTTTCTGAAGTGAAGGAACACCTAGAAAAAGAAGAGACTGGGGTAATTATGAGCTAGGAGGGAGTATCATCCAGGAGCAAGTGTGAGGCAGGAGAGAGTTCAAGTCGAGAGAGAGTACGATCCAAGAGGGAGTGCAAACCAAGAGGGAGTGCAAGCCAATAGAAAGCCCCATTAGCTATTATAGAAGTAATTTCATATTTGAAAGCCCTAATGGAAATTCAATATGTCCTAGCTAGAAATTAGGATGCCCTAGTTGGAAGTATGGAGGCCCAAGTTGGAGATAAGCAAAAGAGCAAATACATGGCAAGTTCGATCTAGGTAGCAGATGTTACACCAAAAGTAAATATTAAGGATGAGATGATTGAGCATGATATAATGGTTCTTAAAAGTAGAGATTTAATATGTAAGTTCTATAGATCATGATCAGGGTTTTTGAAAAATCAAAATTGGATCAAATGGTAGTGGGGATTGAATTCAAATTATTATGTGACTTTTCTTCCTAAAGGTTTTTTCCTCATCATATTTTCCAATTCAAAAATTAGAGATAAAATAATGGTTGGTGGTCTATGGTTTAGGGGAAGATATTCTCTATATTTGAGACCATGGAATGAATTTTGTTTGTCGAGACAAAAAATATTAAGAAACTTCCAAGTGTGGGTTAGATTTTTTGGAATTCCATATCAGCTTATAAATAAGGATATTTTGAATAATATTGGATATTCCCTAGGGGAATTCATCAAGGAAGGACCAACTACTAAGGAATTAAAGCATGCTATATATACTTGAATATGTGTTGTTATGGATATTTCCAAACCTTTGCCACATCCATTACTATTAAATCTGAATCAAGAGAATGGTATCAACAAGTCGACTATGAAAATATTGCATTTTTTTGCCATAACTGTTATGAGATTGGACACATGGCAAGATTTTGCAAAGTGAAAACTATGAAGAAAGAGATACAAACTCCTAACCATGAGATAAATTTCAAGATGAAGTAAGGAATTGATACAATAATAGAATCTAGATCAGATCAAAGATATTACACTCCAAAAGAAGAGGCAAAGAAAGCCTATCTACAATATCATTTGGCAAGTTCAAAAGGAATTAAAGGTTCAAAAGAATGTGTGGAGATAAATCCTAAAACAAAGATAGCAAAAGAGGTCATGTTTATTCCAGGTAAATCATGTTCATTTTACTCAAGTAGTATAGAATCCTCTTTAGGTAATAAAAGTTAAAGTGATGAAGATGCTATCCCTTAAACATTAAGGTTTCAATAGTAGAATAATAAAGAAATGAGGTTGGAATAAACCCATAATAATTTAGGGGTTTTAGGGCAGAATAAGAAGTTATTTGCTACAAAAAATCATCATTGCACTTTAGGGTTTCTAGGGCAACATAAAGAAGATTGTGATTTCGATTTTATTCCTTGCACTTTAGATCCTTCAGACTAAGGTAAACCTAAAGATGATAATTTTTACTATGAGTAGTGTGAGAAGATTGAAGATATTGATGAAGATGAAAGTATTGCTAGGATTGAAAAAAAAGAGAGGAAGACCCAAGAAGCAAAAACAAATATAAAAAGAAACACAAAGGGATATTGATATGGGAAAACAAAAGCAAATATCACAAGTGTTAACAAGAAGTGGGGCTAAACCCACAAATAAAATTAAAAAATAACAATGAAAATAATATCTTGGAATATTAGGGGAATGAATAAGAACCCTAAAAAAAGGTATTAATAAATTGTGAGGTTGTTATAGAAAAAATATTTTTAGATATAGAAGCTAGGTAGCAAATATTTTAGCCATTTGTAGTGTTGAATTTCATATTGACAAAATTTAAATTTTGGAAGGAATCTGATATAAAAGGAGTTGATTGTGGAAGCTTAACAATTTGAGGAGATGAATAATATATTTTATAGAAGGGCAAATGAAGAATATCTCTGATAGAAAAGCAAAGTTGGATATGCTTTAATTAACTTGTTAGAAATGTAATGAGAGCAATGTAATATTTTATTTTTTTAATGGGAGTGGCCCCCAATAGAAGCCACACATAGCTTATAAAAAAAAAATGAAGGGTGTCCATAGACACTATATCTCACTAAATGGAAAGAATAATTCTCAAACTGATAATGAAATGGTTACTATCTAGAGGATAAATACCTAATTACATATAATTTTCAGTTCAATGTTAAGGAATTTACCTTATGGTTTATTAATAATATATTATAATAAACCCACTTATACCAAGTGTACAAATTCCCAAAGGTCTATACAATAAATACAATACAAAATTTTTCCATGGCCTTAAGTGGATCTTAGAACCACATTTTCAATAAGGATATTCTTGTCACTAGTCAAAGTGCTCCTAAGTTATCTGACAAGAGTCTCCTAATATACCCAAAAAATTAATATACTTATTACAATATTTTATATGGTGAATTTAACATAAAATTGTTGAAAACTAAAGAAAAAGGTTATCATGAGGCTATAAAGAAAATTAAAAACAAACTACGTATCCAAAGACCCATGTTTACTATAGAAGATAAAATAAAACTTTTTAAGACTCAAAGGTTCCTTTTTCCTAATGAGTAATATGGTTCTATCGATAGCTTTAATGAGTCATAAACATTATAATAAGTCTAAATGCAAATATTGCAATACTCCAATTTGCTCCCTAGCTTCTAACACCTAAGATATCAAAGGTTTTTTTTTTTTATTCATCATCATATTTCAAATCCATTTACTAGTAAAATCAAATGTATCAACCACTCCTTATAATCTAATCCTAAATCACCTCCTCCACTAACTCATCTGCACATGTCCATTTGGAAAAGTCTCATAGTCTTGCACATGGAGAAGTTTAACTCTTAATCATCTTCATAATAATCCTCTTAATCATATTTCTTATTGTAAATATTCACCATCATATCTCATATATAGTCATAAATCATGATATCCTAGTTATATTCTCCACACTAAGGCTTATTTTAAAGGTAAAAAAATACCTCCAATCTTACAAATGGTTATATTAGAAAATAGATGAAATTCTAAAAAAACTCTTGCTTGTGGAAACAAAGGCACTTTCTTTAAAAAATGACATTACCTTATATTATTCTTGAGGCTAATGGATTAAATAATTACAAAGCATAAATATTTGATGGAACTACTTTGGATGCTAAACCTCTCAAGTACCTTGCCTTATCTTTCTATGCATAAGCCCCTTGGGGAATTTTCCATCCTTTCATCCTATGGTAGGTGAAATATGTGAAATATTACATCATATTTTATCATTATATTAGTATTTGATTGAACAAAGTGTAAGGACGTTTAAGAGTATGAATAATCATCGAGTGTCATTTTTCCATTATTATGCCATCAAATTTTCATTTGATATGATGTGTATGCTTCTTGATTATCTACTTTGATAGTGGCATCCACATGCTCATGTTTGTTACTCACTTCATATTTTTGCTTCACTTTTGTAGTGTTGAAGTGTGTGAGCTTGAGTACCCCCAGTTTGATATGGGAAAGATAGTTGTTCTTGATATTTAGAAGGTGCCATGAAAAATGAATCAGGGGTGACAAATATCAATGGTTTTGGAACCTTCGATGTGGAAGCAACATTAGATAGCATCATATATTGTTTTAACTATTTTAGAGTTATTAGGCCCTCTATCTTGATGTTGACCATTCCAATGAACTCGTGAGAAAGTGTTTTGGATTTTGGACCAGCTATGGGTGGATCATCAATTGGCTGAGATGATTTTGTATCAATTATGTTAATTGATGTTTTGTTTTCCTCATCAATCAGGGTGATACCATGAGTTTTGTTGATGGGATAAGGCAATGATGGCTTGATGTAAGCTTTAGTCGAATATTTTTTTATTTCATTCGAGTGAATGTTTTGAGGCTCACATGTCACAAGATTTTCTTGTGGCTCTTTGATTACTTTGTAATATTTGAAAGGTTCAAGATCATTGGGGACCACGTACACTTGTCCTTGATGTATGAATTTGAGGTTTTGATGCACTATAGAAGGTACACATTCCATGTCCCTCATCCATGATCTGCCTAATAGAATATTATATTGCCTTTCACCTTACAGGATGTGACACAACATAGGCATGATCTTCATTCCTACTTGGATAGGTAGGATTATTGTATCGATTGCTATGGAGGTGGCATCATTGAAGGCTCTCAATGTGAACTTTGAGTCCTTAATTTGTGAAGGTGGTAGATTTAAGTGTTTCAAAGCTATAGCAGTGATGATGTTGATAGATGACCCAATGTCAATCAACACTCTCTTGTAATGAATACGATCGATGCTCGCTATGATGTGTAGCAATGGATCGGGTTCATCTCTAGAGATTGACCTGATATCCTATCTACTAAAGGTAATCACATGATCCTTATGTAAGTGAATTGAATTCAATGTTGGTAAGGACCGCAATATATGATCAACTTTAGTTGAACTCTTTGATACATTGGACTGATCAAGGCATATTTTTCTTCCTACTATAGTATTGATTAGACCAATACAACCCTCCTCAGGTGGTTCTAGGTGCATATCATTGAAGTGCTAAAATTGAGGGTTTTTTAATATGTTGATGTTTTGATTATCAACAACTAAGGGGCTAACTATTTGTAATTCGTTCTTATCCAACATATTCTACACTAGATTATTGAATGCAACACAATCCTTGATATCATGACCATTTTATCAATGATATATGTAGTAGAGATCTTCCCTTTACCCCTTATATTTGGGGTGATTAGGATCAAGGGTGTGGATTTCAAGCAAGTTCAAAGCCTTGGCCTCATAAATGCGGTTGAAAATTGACACCAAATATCTAGGCAATGGCGTATAATTGTGAGGTGGACATTTTTGTTTGTCCTTACCTTGGTTCCTATTGCACTGGATGTAATGTGCAGGAGGAGGTTGAACCTGATAGTTTTGTGGTTGTTGGATTTGTGCTACTTTTAGAGTATTTAACATGATCTTATTGACATGTTCAGGCTTGGCCTGCTACGATTGATATTACGCATTATTGTTGTTCCATTATTTTTTATTACAAAGATTTTTTTCTCCTTCTTGTAGCTCGATATCTTCAATGACCTTGGCTTACGCCAAAGCCTCCTTGAATGTCAAATATTGTTGCAAATGGAGCAACAATGATATGTTCTTGCACAAATTTTTGTAAACATTTGGGTAAGGTCAGTAGTGGGAATAGAGAACATTAATTTTCACCACCTATTTCCATAATCCATGACTAGTTTATCATCATATTATCATAGATTTGCCAAGTTGGATAGATTAGTTTTATTTTTGGCACCAAATGAGAAGCACTCAAGGAAAAAATTCACCAAATATTAGAATTTGGTGATTCTATGCCTAGGTAATTGATTATACTATTCGATGGCTGCACCCAAGAAGGTGATAACAAAAGTTCTCAATAACAAGGTGTCATTATGCTGTAGTTGAAAACATGCATTCATAAAACTTGTTATATGTTCCTGTACGTCTTCATCACCTTTAAACTTATCCCATATAGGTATTTCAAAATTCTTAGGATAAGTAGGGCTTGGCACTGAGGGACATAATGGTTGATTGTGTATCTTGCTTAAAGTGGGATTTTGACCAACCACATCTTATTTTTCAAGAGTTTTGACTCTCTCTGTAAGCACTTTGTAGGCTTGAGAAGAGATGATCTCTTCCTCCTGAAGGGATCTTTAGGGTGCAAGTGGAGGTAAGTTTATTTGAGTATGATATGGTATATTGTATTCATAGACCATGTCTATAAAATATGGTTCAAGATACTGTTGATCCTGGTGATCCTATTCTGATTCTTCATACTGACTATGCTTGGGTGTGTTTGGCACTAAGTTCTTATGTGGTCGAGAAGCATGTTGAGAAGTATGGTGAATATAATCATCTACTTGCCTATTATGTATCTCAAGGTGTGAATTAGCATGTCTCTCATTGTATTGTTGCCTATAATCACTACGAGGAGGTAATTCTGATCAAGCCAATCTGTTTGATCGCTCTTCATGCTCCTTATGATCAAGAAGGTGTTGTTCCTCTAGGCTTTGTTCATATAACCATTATTGGTGCAACCACTATTTTTTTGCTCTTTCTCATTCTAGATTTTCTAAGTGTTCACATTCGATACACAAATCCTCCAATTGATATTGGAGCATTTGTTCTCTCTAAATTGCATTTGACCTATGTGATCAATCTGATCAATTTTTTGTGTTGGGTCTATGACTCCACAACTCCATGTGAGGGTTCTTATTTGTCTCGAATTGCACAAAAAGGTTGGCAACTCTCTTCCCTTGATTTATTAGGGTGGCATTGACATTATGCTCTTCCCTAAGGGTGCAATACTCATGCAAGGATATTTTGGGGGTGCCACATGTTCATTGGTAACACTCACCATGGGTACAAATAGGACACAACTGAGTTACAGTTCCTTTGTCCTTGATGTACTATTCAAAAGACCCAGTAGATCCATGAGGTATATGATCACGATATATGCTTTCATGCTCAATTGTTCCATGTTGTGATCTTCTAGCACCTTGATCTAAGAAATCAAGGTGATGGATTTTCCAAGGTTGGGCAAGAGGCATACCTTCTTTGCCAATGTTACAATAGGATAAATGACACCCTCCATACTCAGAAGAATTTGGCATTACAATGGGCATGCAAATAGTTGCACCCCTCTATCTCACCTCTCATTGGGTTGATCTAGCCTCTTAGTGTGATGACCTAAAGTAGGCCTAGAAATGATCTCGTATGGATCACGAGAAGATCTATTGTTAGTTCTCTTGGGCAGGGTTTATTGATGAGAATCGTTGTGAGTGGTGTTGTCTCCTATGAGACTACCTAAATGTTTTTAGGTATGTTAGGGGCATGTGTGTTGCCTCTAGGGCATTTTGGGCCCTCTAGTTCATTGGGCACCACCTCGATTATGGATCGAGGATGGTCCCGTGTAGTGACCATAACCTTGTGAAATTTAACTTCCAAAAAATATTGTGGGTGTTATATACTAAAATGATTGGCACGATGAGCTTATCACGATGGGCTAGGACTCCAAAAGGTGACTTATAGGTCAAAAATTGTATTTTTGGAATATTTGGTCAATCGAAGCTTGTGGAAAAATGACCAATTTGAAGAATTTTTGGCAAATGTAGAGGCAGACCTCAAAAATGCTATGAGATATGCACAAGTGGCTAACTAATATAACAAAACAAATTTGGAATTTTTGGTGTTGTCTAGGGTTATTTATGACTGTTTTAGTGCAGTTTTCCCTATTTTTGGCTTAAAAATCACTCAAAATAGGGTAATCATAAAACCAACGTAGCTTTTTCATTATAGCTTTGATTTGCATGATTTTTGATTTTTTGGATGCATAATAAAAAAATAGGGTTATTTTTTTTGAAAAATTAGGGTTTGGTCCCAGGTCAAGGATCTTATGTTAATTAGCCAAACAATAAAGAAACACACCAAGTAGACAACATGATTATATCTTTTAAATTTTGTTTGTGTTTCCTAAAACTTGTTTCGTGTGTTTTTTATTTTTTGATAATACAATCTAACTCTTATCATTTTTTTCAAAAGTTGATGTTATACTCAATTTGTTCAAAGGTTTTCACCTATATACTCACACATGCTAGAATATGGGGATGAAATCCATACTCAACGAGGTAGCATAGGTACTACCAACCCTCACCCAACACACCACAGTCAACTATACACCCTCTAGAGAGGAGTGCATGCGATTTTATATGGATATGAAAGATCTTGGATTGGCCTTGGCCATGGATGGGTCTCTATGATACAATGTCAGACAAGCTAACTGAGTGGTAATAACTTCCACTATTGGTCTTGATCAATGGGTTGGATGTAAATGCCCAAAATCATTGATATTTACTCTGGAATGTGGTGTGTGTGTTACTTTTAATTTTGCTTTAATGGAATATGCATAAAGAAGTATTCATGATTTTTCTCTACATGCCTAGAAAATAATGTTTCATTTTTCAAAAAAATGCAAAACTAAATGCTCTTTAAAATTCATAATATCTAGTGCAAAATTAACATGATATTGGCCTTTGATCAGGCCCCAAACAAGCAAACCCTAACACATAGTATAAATAGGGGCCACTACTATGTATAGTAGGAAACAAACTCGACCACTATACGGAGTAGTAGTCAAAAAACCTAGCCATGGGATTTTAGCATGGCTAATAGAACATGCCATTGTTCCTAAAGGCGGCTAGCAGCAAACATGGAATTTTTACAAATTTACCCTTAAAATTTGGCTATTTTTTCTAATTAAACTATAATTTGCACTTAGACATATAAAATATAGAAATAATACAAAAAATATAGAGAAAACCACTTACCATGGAATCCTCATCTATTAGAGAAACAGGTTGCTGACTGTTTTTATCTATATTTTCTACTGGCCACTAACGATCGGTGTGGCTGTGATGCTAGCCATTGAAGCCAAACGTAGCTAAGTCTTCTAGACATTGTTGCTTAGAGAGACTATGCCTACAATAGGAGAAATGTAAAAAATATAAGTTAGCAACACAAAAATAGGGCGTCCCACCATGATCGCCACTTGTATAAAGGTAAAAACCATGCATCTACACTATTGCAAGCATATAAAAATTTGAAAAAGAAAATCAAGTAATCGTTTGCACAAATAAAATATATTCAAGAAATGAGGGTGCTCTTTTATTAATAATGATTAAGCTTGATTACAATTCCTCCCTCTTAGGAAGTCCCTCAATTTGATATAGTTGTTACAAAATCTATGGACCCCTCAATGGGGAGATATGCACTTCAATGGTCTTCCCTTCAACACCACTTTGCTTGAGGGCTTACTAGATGCCTCCTTCTCCAATGTCAAGAGACAAGATCTTGAAGGATACTTTATTCTTGGATAGATATGTTACCTACATACAAAGAAACTAGAAACCACATCAATAGCACATGATGCCTCTCAATATGAGGTTAGTTTCAAAATATATGCAAATAGGAAAGAAATGCATAAAATGATACAAAATTCTTGAAAATTTGAAATAATACTTGAAATACTAAATATAAAGAATGAAAATTCTGCTACACTAGGTTAGAAATCCAAATCAAAGGCTACTAATCTAATATAATGGCTAAAATAGGGGAAAAGAGACATCAAACCCTAGCTGCTATCGCTCATAGTAGCTAGCTCTGCTAGCCACTATCAAAGTCAATAGCTAAGCCTATAGGTTATTGTTGAAAATAGCGGCCATGAGGCAAGGGTTTTGCTCTTTGAATCTTGGGCCTGGTGTCAATCAATTTTATTGCATAAAGGTTTGACATTCTTGGTGCGTTCTTTTAGAATGACTTTAGGTAGAAAATTGGCTCAAATCATGTTGAATTGAGTGCTTGAACAGTGGTTGTTCTTCATAAAATATCATAATATCCAATGGTGGATAGGCACTTATTATTTCTCAATTGGAAAGCACTTTGTTACTCCTCAAGGTGATGTGAAATTTCTTTCCAATATGATAGGGCTTTGCTATGTTATTAACACATTAATTTCTCTAGGATTTGCTCTTCAAAATTGGGGCCTTAAATAGACTCCCAAAATCCTTGCTCTAGCTTCATGGAGAAGCCAAGAACAAGAATTGGTTATGCCCATGCAGTTGAGATGAGCCTTCCAAAAGCTTCTATTCACCCAATTGATCAAGAATTCATTATGCTTTCAAACATATTTTGCTTGGCTTGGGGGCCGAGTTAGTTACAGATCTAGCCATTATCGACCAAGGTAGCTAGGGAGCTAGTTGCTATTGCCATCAGTGGCTAGGGATCTAGCCACTATCATCATTAGTGGCTAGGGATCTAGCCACTATTGCTGTCAATATCTAGGGAGCTAGCCACTATCACTATCAATGGCTAAGGTTGACTAGGACTATATTGCCCCATATGAGTTTTTAGAACCATTGCAAAGTCTTGGAAAGGTCCAAAATCATTCATATGACCTAAATAGGTGTCCATATGAGTAGTCTCTCAAACATGACGTGTTTTAGGTGTCTACACAACATACCTAGTTTTTTTCCAAAAAACTATAATTATTTAAGTTATTAGATTATGTTACCAAGGTGTAATATGAAATTATGAAGTCCTCCCTTGTATAAAATACATGATCTAAAAAATTGACAAAATTTTAGTAAAGTTTGAACAATTGAAAAAACATAATTTTATAACATGCCAAATCTTAGATTTATCTTAAAAAAATCACGAAATAAAAGATCAAATTTTTTAACATATGATCATACATTCCAAAGGATATCCCTTTCAAAAAAAATTACAAGGTTACATTATCCAAGCAACTACACCACTTTTGTAGTGGCCACAAAACTAGTCCTAGGTGTTGGTAGTGTATCTTTGCAAGGATATACATTTCATAAGTATACATGACTTCCCAAATCAAACCACATTGTTCTATAGCAACATAAGTAGTCATAGGGGTTGAAAATACAACTCCATTAGGTCTATAGACCTTAAAAAAAAAACAATTAATATTTTTCATTATAACAAAAACTAAAATATATGGTAAAAGGAAAGAGTGATAAAACCCATTGGATTCATAGCTTATAGATTCTTTTATTGTATCCAACACTATGACAAGATATTATTATCGATTATTTAGCATTATAACATTGTATTCATATTATTTATTATTAATTTATTCATTCTTATGAGATTATCTCTCCATTGAGATTTATTTTATATGATACTTCATCATTGGAAAATCATATTTATTTTAAAAATCATTAATTGTATATTATCATTCATCCTCCATGGATAGATTATTTTAGTATCTTTATTGAGTTTATTTATTACTTGGTTTACATTATGATAAAGATGAAAAATTATTATGCTCAAATAAATGCAAAATTTCCTAGTTAGCTTATAGATATTAATTATCTTTGACATATATTTATGATATTCTCACAATGACACTGAGAGGGGGGGTGAATCAGTGTAACTATTTAAAACTTGAATCTGCAACTCTTAATGCTTAAAAATGCAAGCTTAAAAATAGATATAGCAAGTATAACAAAAGAGCATCACACAACACAAGATTTAACGAGGTTCACCGATTTGGCTACTCCTCAAATAATGACTGTTTGGACTACAATCCAAATCCAGCCTTTGCAAGGATTCAATCTTTACAAATAGTTTACCAGCACCCACTGGAAGGAGCACCAACCCCTGATTTATCTGCAACAACAGATAGGAGCACCAACCCCTTATACCAAGCACCAACTTGGATTTCTATTTTGAATAATAGATTGACATAAAAATGCCTTCTCTTTTACAAGACCCTCACTGGTCTATTGCTCATTCAAATCAATCTCATAGAAGCATAAGGAGAATTGTTAGAAACTCAATATCTTCTATTGCTTACTAAAACCTCTCTTTCAATTTTTCAAGAATAAAACCAGGTTTCAGTTCTATTGCTGTTTTTCCTGCAGCACACTTTCTATGCTTCTTACAGCACTCTACCCAACCTCACTTTTAGTTTTTCAAGATAAAAACACGGTTGCAGTAACCTCACTTACTGCGCTTTTTCGATTCTTTATACTTGGCTCACTCGAACGGCTCTTTCAAAACGGCTCTACTTTTCCCTCCAATTTTTCATGCATTCTCGGCTACGTTCAATCTGTCACACCCTCTCTGACGCGCTCTGTCTTTTAGCCGCTTTCTTTCTGACTCATTCTGACAGTCTACTCTGCTCACTCTAACAGCATTTTCTGACAGCCTTTTCTATGTATTTCGATGCTCTGTCATTCTTATCTTCTATCCTTCACGCAACTGCCCTCTCGGCACCTTTACTCTTTTTGATGGCACTCTTTTCAATTCTGAGCCAAACTTTTTCTTCTGCCCGCAACTGCCATTTTTGACACACGCAACCTGTGAAAGGATTTCTCGTTAATCGAGATTCTCGGTATATCTGCACTTTTGACAGCCTTGCAGCATCACGGCCCTGTAACAGCCGTTCTTGTCTTTAATGCACTGTTCTATAACTGCCACCTATAACTGCAGTTCTGACTCCAGTTAACTCTTACATAACTGGCTGCATGATTTTCTTCTGCACTTTCCTCGACAACTGTCACTGTGCATGCTTCTCGGCTTTTACCTGCGCAACTAAGACATGTCGCGATATCGCGACATTTCTGCCCCTTTGACCTTTTCTAGACAGTTGACCGCGAAAACAAGACATGTCACGATATCGCGACATTCTCCGCCTCCTTGTCCTCTTTTTGGCATGCAACCATGAAAACAGGACATGTCACGAAATCGTGACGCATTCGTTGCCTCTAGCTCTTTTCTGTCTCCTACCCGCAAAAATGGGACATGTCACGAAATCGTGACGCATTCGCTGCCTCTAGCTCTTTTCTGTCTCTTGCCCATGAAAATGGGACATGTCACGAAATCGCGACGCATTCGCTGCCTCTAGCTCTTTTCTGTCTCTTGCCCACAAAAATGGGACATGTCATGAAATCGTGACGCATTCGCTGCCTTTAGCTTCTTTCTCTGCTCCCGAAATTGGACATGTCACGAAATCGTGACACTTTCGTTGCCTTGCACTTCTTTTCTGCATGCACCAGCGAAATCGGAACATGTCACGAAATCGTGACATCTTTTCTCCTTGGCTCTTCTCTGGCTCTTGTCGAAATGACATGTCACGATATCGCGACACTTTTTCTCTCGAGCTCTTCCTCTTGCAATATGTCACGAAATCGTGACACTTTTTCTCCTTTGCGCTTCTTCTCGCAACTTGTCACGAAATCGTGACACTTTTTCTCCTTAGCGCTTCTTCTCCAACTTGTCACGAAATCATGACACTTTTCATCCTTGGCGCTTCTTCTCCAAACTTGTCATGAAATCGTGACACTTTTCATCCTTGGCGCTTCTTCTCCGAACTTGTCATGAAATCATGACACTTTTCATCCTTGGCGCTTCTTCTCCAAACATGTCACGAAATCGTGACAATTTTTCAACTTGGCTTCTTTTCTTCCAACATGTCGCGAAATCGTGACAGTTTTTCAACTTGGCTTCTTTTCTTCCAACATGTCACGAAATCGTGACAGTTTCTCAACTTTGCTTCTTTTCTTCCAACATGTCACGAAATCATGATAGTTTCTCCAACTTGGCCTCTTTTCTTCTAATATGTCACGAAATCGTGACATTTTTGGCTGTGCCTTCTCTCTCCTCCGTTATGTCATGAAATCATGACATTTTTGGCTATGCCTTCTCTCTCCTCCGTTATGTCGCGAAATCGCGACAAAAAACATGTCGCGATATCGCGACAGTTTTCTTACTTGTCTTTTTCTTTGATTTTTTGAATCTGGGCCACTTCTGTCTTCTTGGAAATTCACTGTACATGTTCTGACTGACCTCTGAACTGCATCAACTGCATCAATCTGTCTGTGTTGACAACAATGACAATACTTTTGCTGCACCTTGCTCAACAATCTCCCCCTTTGGAATTGTTGGCAACACATGTGCAATTTCCTATAATTCTTCTCCCCCTTTGACAATAATACCAAAGGGCTGCTGCAGACTCCCCCTGAGTCTATGCACAACATTCTCAGGCATAAGTAATTTAATGCTCCCCCTGAGAATGTGTTCCCCATAGCTAATCAGTGCTTGGGTAGTGTGACTACTCCCAACTTACTTCGAAGGTACTCAAAAACTTCCTTGGGCAATGGTTTTGTGAATATATCTGCTACTTGCTCTGTAGTTGGAACAAACTCCAATTTGACCTCTCCTTCTGCAACTTTATCCTTCAAAAAGTGATACCGGATTGCAATATGTTTGGTGCGGGAATGCATAACCGGATTCTTTGAGATGTTGATTGCACTAGTGTTATCACATTTAACTGAAATTGGCTCATTGAAGTGAATACCAAGATCTTTAAGTGTTTGTCTCATCCATAATATCTGTGTACAACATGTTGTTGCTGCAATGTATTCATCCTCTGTTGTGGATAAAGAGACTGATTCTTGTTTCTTGTTGTGCCATGCTACCAGATTATCTCCAAGATAAAATGCTCCTCCATTGGTACTTTTTCTGTCATCAATACATCCTGCCCAATCTGCATCAGAATATGCAAAAAGAGTGAAGTCTTTTCCTTTTGGATACCATAGCCCATACTCCATAGTACCCTTGAGGTACCTAAAAATCCTTTTCACAGCTGTCACATGAGTCTCTTTGGGACTAGCCTGAAATCTTGCAACCATGCAAACCGCCTGTAAGATATCCGGTCTGGTGGCTGTCAAATACAGTAGGCTCCCAATCATAGATCTGTACATTGTTTGATCAACATCTGGAGATTTGTCATCCTTGCTCAACTTACAGCCTGTTGTCATGGGAGTGCTAACAGGCTTACTATCCTCCATAGTGAACTTTTTCAGCATTTCTTTCACATATTTAACTTGAGAAATAAAAATGCCCTTTTCAGTTTGATTAACTTGCAGTCCGAGGAAATATGAAAGCTCACCAATCATAGACATTTCAAATTCTTTCTGCATTTTATTTGCTATGTCTTTACATGACTCATCATTGCTACTGCCAAATATTATATCATCTACATAAACAACAAGGACAATGAGATTGCCATTCTCAATTTTGATATATAAATTGCTATCCACCATACCTTTCTTGAATCCTTGCTGAGTGAGATAGCTGTCCAATCTTGCATACCAAGCTCTAGGTGCTTGTTTCAAGCCATACAATGCTTTCTTCAGCTTGCAAACAAAGTTAGGATTATCACAGAGTTGAAAACCATCAGGCTGTTCAATATAAACTTCTTCTTCAAGATTTCCATTTAGAAATGCTGATTTCACATCCATCTGATAAACTTTGAAATTCCTATGAACTGCTAAAGCCAAAAATAGTCTGATTGCTTCAAGTCTGGCCACTGGTGCAAAAGTTTCTTCAAAATCAATCCCTTCAACTTGAGCATATCCTTTACAGACCAATCTTGCTTTATTCCTTACAACCTGTCCGTCTTCATTCAATTTGTTTCGAAATATCCATTTAGTACCGATTATGTTTTTATTTACAGGCCTTGGTACTAACTCCCAGGTTTTGTTTTTCTCAATTTGATCTAGTTCTTCATTTATCGCCTCCATCCAGCTTTCATCTCGTGCTTGCTTCAATAATATTTTTGGGCTCAATGCTGGATAACAGAGAGTAGTTGTTTACTACTCTTCTTCTTGTTTGAATACCAACTGTGGGGTCCCCAATAATTTGCTCTCTGGGATGATTTTTTTGCCAGCTGCCTGTTTTGGATTTCCTGTTTTCTTCTATTTCTAAATCATCTGAATCTGATTTCTGTCTCTCTTCTTTTTCTTGATCTTCATCCTCTTCAATAAATTCTTCATAAGTCGGGTAGTTTTCTTTATGGCTGATTTCTTGTTCCCTACCTTCATCAACCTTAACATCCGCACTCTCCACAATTTTCTTTAGTCTTTTGTTGTAGCATGTGTAGGCTTTGCTTTTTGTTGAGTAACCAAGAAAAATACCTTCATCAGCTCTATCTTCGAACTTGCCAAGATTGTCTTCAGTTCGTTTAATGTAACACTTGCTGCCGAACACTTTGAAGTATTTTGTTGTAGCCTTTCTGCCAAACCATAGTTCATAAGGTGTTTTGCTTTCATGCGGCCTCAACATGCACCTATTTTGGATGTAAACTACAGTATGAACTACCTCTTTCCAAAACCTCGTCAGCAATTCTGCTCTCTGTCAACATGGTCCGTGCCATTTCCTGCACAGTTCTGTTCTTTCTTTCTACTACTCCATTCTGCTGAGGTGTTCTTGCTACCGAAAACTGTCTTCTAATCCCATGTTTTTCACAGTATTCTGCAAACTCCTCTGAAATAAACTCTCCTCCTCTATCTGATCTTAAACATTTAATTCTTTTTCCTGATTGATTCTCAACATGATTTTTGAAAGTTTTGAACATCTCAAAGGCTTCTGATTTAAGCTTCAGAAATAGTACCCATGTCATTCTGGAATAGTCATCTATACATAGCATAAAATATTTGTAGCCATTTATGCTTTTCGTTCTCATGGGTCCACATAAATCAGTGTGTATTAGTTCTAACGGCTTGCTCGTGAAGTACTCTTTTGCTTTGAATGTGGCTCTGGTTTGCTTCCCCTTTTGGCATGAAGCACAAATGCTATTTGAAGGTTTGCCAATAGTGGGTATGTCTCTTATTGCCCTTTTTGAGCTGATTTTTACCAGATTGTCAAAGCTTATATGACCGAGTCTCTTGTGCCACAGCCAATTTTCTTCTTCCTGTCCAACCAAGCAAGCTCCTTCTGAAGTCTCTGAGAGAGTATACAGATTTCCAGAAGTTCTCAGTCCAGTAGCTATCAACTTCCCATTTTTTGTCTTTCTTACTTCACAGCCTTGCTTCTTGAAAATTACTTCATGACCTCTGTCACAAATTTGACTTACACTCAGTAAGTTATGCTTCAGACCAACCACAAATAGGACTTCTTTAGAGTTGATTTTTTCGTCACTTAATTTGACTGATCCTTTACCCACTATCTTGGCTCCATCATTATTTCCAAATTTTACGGAACCACCTTCGTATGTCTGTAACTTATCAAACTTTTGTTTATCTCCTGTCATATGACTGGAGCATCCACTATCCAGAATCCATGGTGCAGATTTGTTCTGGGCTTTGAGAGTTGTTTGAACGATCAAGGATTCCTTATATTTCTTAGGTTGCTCCTTTTCTTTCCACTCTGATTTGATAGCAGATTTGGTCACTTGTTTTGCCTTCTCCCTTTCATTGGCTTGTGCCTATTTTTCGAGAAATTTTTTGTTTTGTTTCAATCCAGTTGGTTGATACTTTCTTCCCTGATATTTATTTCCTGCAAAAGAGCTACGACAATTTCTTGCAATATGTCCAAAGTTATGACAGTTATAACATTCTACAGCATAATCTATCAAAGGTGAAAAAACATTTCTACTAGTGAAATTCCTTTGTCCTACATTATATCTACAATTTGAAATTTTATGACCATAAGCATTGCATTTAAAACAATAACCAAAAAAGGAACGAGTGTACCTGGGTAATGGTTTTTGCCATGTTGTAGTAGGAGCCATGGGTCTTCTTCTTCTTTGATATGTGACTTTGGTGAATCCATCATTGGCGATACTCCTTTCATGCTTGGCCTTATTGTTTTCTTTTGCATGATTTGGTTTTTATTGATCAACCCTGATCTTATCTTTATTCTTTATTGGTTCTACAGTTATGGCCTTTGATTCCATTGATAATTCTTCTTCTACGAAGCCTAATCCAAATTTAATGCCTGTAGGCTTTTGGTTGTTTATAATCTCATCAAGTTTCACAGAACTTCCTTCAAGTTTGTGGTAGCAACTCAGCTTTTGACTCTTTTCTTCTAGCTGCATTCTTAAGCCAACAATCTCTTCTTCCAGTTTGTTGCACTCATCTATTTTCACGGTTAATTGTGCTTCAAGATCTTCAAACTTTTTCTTAAACTCTTCAGTCTGTACTTTCAAACTGATAATTATTTCATTGGCATCCTCAAGTTTTCTTGAAACCTTTTTATACTTTTTCCTTTCTGTACTTAACTCTTTAAGTGCAGCAACCAACTCACCTTCCAGATCTACTACAGCCTCATCCTCTAATTTTTCATCACACTCCCGGGTTTCCTCTCGTTCTTTCTTCTTCAAAAGCCATGAATAAAGCTTCACCAGTTTCTTCTTCAGAATCCTCCCTAGAGCTGTCTTCAGAAGAGGTGACATTCTTGGAAATGAAACTTTTCTTCTTGAAGTTCCTTTTTCTAAAATGTGGTTTCTTCTTCCAGTCACTTCTTTCTTGGTGTGTCCCTTCATCACTTTTGTTTTTCTCATTCATTGGGCATTTAGCTGCAAAGTGCCCGATGCCTCCACAGTTGAAACACTTAAACGGTAACTTACCTCTGTACTTTCCTTTTCCCTTTATTAGTTTCCTAACAAAGTTTGCTTCGATTTCATCCGAAGATTCTTCTTCCTCAGATTCTTGTTTAGCTTTTATATTTTTCTGTGCTTGAAAAGCAGACTTCTCTGTCTGAGGGCTTAGTTTGTCCTATTCTCATTTCATATGCAGTTAAAGAACCATGCATTTCATCCATGCTAAAAGTATTTAGATCTTTAGCTTCTTCTATAGCAGAAACTTTAGCATCAAATCTTTTATGGAGAGTTCTTAGTACCTTTTTCACAACAACTGCATCTTCTATTTCCTCGTCGAGTCCTCTAATCGCATTAATGATTCCATTTACTCTCAGCATATAGGCCTCAATGTTCTCATCATCATTCATTTTTAATGCTTCGAACTGGGCTCGATGTGTTTGTAGCTTGGCTTCCTTGATCTTGCCATCTCCTTCATGAATGCTCTACAGTTTGTCCCATATGTCTTTTGCCGATTTATAGCTCATGATCCTTATCAATTCACTGTCTACTAACCCACACATAATAGCATTCTTAGCTTTAGAGTTGTTCTCAAACTTTTTCTTCTCAGCAGCATCTGTTGGAGGAGTAGGGGGTATTGTGTATCCATTTTCTACAGACTCCCAAATGTCGTATCCCAATGCACACAGATATGTCTGCATCCTGAGTCTCCAGAAAGAGTAATTTGTTCCATCGAACAAAGGAGCTTTGTTGGATGAAAATCCTTCACCACCGGCCATTGTGTATCTTCCAAGATCACCTTAGCTGATTAAGCTTGTTCAGGTACCTTGCTCTGATACCAATTGATATTCTCACAATGACACTGAGAGGGGGGGTGAATCAGTGTAACTATTTAAAACTTGAATCTGCAACTCTTAATGCTTAAAAATGCAAGCTTAAAAATAGATATAGCAAGTATAACAAAAGAGCATCACACAACACAAGATTTAACGAGGTTCACCGATTTGGCTACTCCTCAAATAATGACTATTTGGACTACAATCCAAATCCAACCTTTGCAAGGATTCAATCTTTACAAATAGTTTACCAGCACCCACTGGAAGGAGCACCAACCCCTGATTTATCTGCAACAACAGATAGGAGCACCAACCCCTTATACCAAGCACCAACTTGGATTTCTATTTTGAATAATAGATTGACATAAAAATGCCTTCTCTTTTACAAGACCCTCACTGGTCTATTGCTCATTCAAATCAATCTCATAGAAGCATAAGGAGAATTGTTAGAAACTCAATATCTTCTATTGCTTACTAAAACCTCTCTTTCAATTTTTCAAGAATAAAACCAGGTTTCAGTTCTATTGTTGTTTTTCCTGCAGCACACTTTCTATGCTTCTTACAACACTCTACCCAACCTCACTTTTAGTTTTTCAAGATAAAAACACGGTTGCAGTAACCTCACTTACTGTGCCTTTTCGATTCTTTATACTTGGCTTACTCGAACGGCTCTTTCAAAACGGCTCTATTTTTCCCTCCAATTTTTCATGCATTCTCGGCTACGTTCAATCTGTCACACCCTCTCTGACGCGCTCTGTCTTTTAGCCGCTTTCTTTTTGACTCATTCTGACAGTCTACTCTGCTCACTCTGACAGCATTTTCTATGTATTTCGATGCTCTGTCATTCTTATCTTCTCTCCTTCACGCAACTGCCCTCTCGGCACATTTACTCTTTTCGATGGCACTCTTTTCAATTCTGAGTCAAACTTTTTCTTCTGCCCGCAACTGCCTTTTCTGACACACGCAACCTATGAATGGATTTCTCTTTAATCGAGATTCTCGGTATATCTGCACTTTTGATAGCCTTGCAGCATCACGGCCCTATAACAACCGTTCTTGTCTTTAATGCACTGTTCTGTAACTGCCACCTGTAACTAGTTTTGACTCTAGTTAACTCTTACATAACTGGTTGCATGATTTTCTTTTGCACTTTCCCCGACAACTGTCACTGTGCATGCTTCTCGGCTTTTACCTGTGCAACTAAGACATGTCGCGATATCGTGACATTTCTACCCATTTGACCTTTTCTAGACAGTTGACCACGAAAACAAGACATGTCATGATATCGTGACATTCTCCGCCTCCTTGTCCTCTTTTCGGCATGCAACCGCAAAAATAGGACATGTCACAAAATCGTGACGCATTCGCTGCCTCTAGCTCTTTTCTGTCTCCTACCCACGAAAATGGGACATGTCACGAAATCATGATGCATTCGCTGCCTCTAGCTCTTTTCTGTCTCCTGCCCACAAAAACGGGACATGTCACGAAATCGTGACGCATTCGCTGCCTCTAGCTCTTTTCTGTCTTATGCCCACAAAAATGGGACATGTCACGAAATCATGACGCATTCACTGCTTTAGCTCTTTTCTCTCATGCACCAGAAAAATCGGAACATGTCACGAAATCGTGACACTTTTGCTGCCTTGCACTTATTTTCTGCATGCACCAGCGAAATCGAAACATGTCGCAAAATCATGACATATTTTCTCCTTGGCTCTTCTCTGCTCTTTAGGTCACGAAAACGTGACATGTCGTGATATCGTGACACTTTTTCTCTCGAGCTCTTCCTCTTGCAATATGTCACGAAATCATGACGCTTTTTCTCCTTTGCGCTTCTTCCTGCAACTTGTCGCGAAATCGTGACACTTTTTCTCCTTAGCGCTTCTTCTTCGAACTTGTCATGAAATCGTGACACTTTTCATCCTTGGCGCTTCTTCTCCGAACTTGTCACGAAATCGTGACACTTTTCATCCTTGGCGCTTCTTCTCCAAACTTGTCATGAAATCGTGACACTTTCCTTTCGCGCTTCTTCTTCCAAACATGTCACGAAATCGCGACAATTTTTCAACTTGGCTTCTTTTCTTCCAACATGTCGCGAAATCACGACAGTTTTTCAACTTTGCTTCTTTTCTTCCAACATGTCGCGAAATCGTGACAGTTTTTCAACTTTGCTTCTTTTCTTCCAACATGTCGTGAAATCGTGACAGTTTCTCAACTTTGCTTCTTTTCTCTCCGATATGTCGCGAAATCGTGACATTTTTGGCTGTGCCTTCTCTCTCCTCCGTTATGTCGTGAAATCATGACATTTTTGGCTGTGCCTTCTCTCTCCTCCGTTATGTCACGAAATCGCGACAGAAAACATGTCGCGATATCGCGACAGTTTTCTTACTTGTCTTTTTCTTTGATTTTTTGAATCTGGGCCACTTCTTTCTTCTTGGAAATTCACTGTACATGTTCTGACTGACCTCTGAACTGCATCAACTGCATCAATCTGTCTGTGTTGACAACAATGACAATACTTTTGCTGCACCTTGCTCAACAATTTAATCTTATCTCTTGGTATCATATGCTTTATAGACATGTTTTGGGACGTATATAATTTCTATAAGCTAACTAGGAAATTCTCAAAGCCCATATACACATATAAGGAGTATTAAATTCCACTTTGATTCTATTATTTTACATATAAATCCACTCCACCCTTGCTTGACATGGATTTCTATTTGACTAATTTTATAAATTGTTATATTTTCATATTATTATTTCCTTCTAACCAATGGTGTCACTCCCATGTTATCATTTTACTATACAATATTATTTAATTTTGTAAAGATATTCTTATTTTTCAAGGTGCTCCTTTTTTTATTTACTTCATAATGAAAAGGAATTCTTGTGGGGGCAATATGTATACAACAAAAAATACCAATCCAAATATCAGGTATGTATAATCTACTTCCTTTATTCCATGATTGGTCTAGGGAAAGTGAGGGTAGGACTTGATGTTCATAAACCTTAGATAGCCCTTTAGGTTTTCTTCATCTTTTCCAATCCAGTCCCTCGGATGGGATCCATGTTTATTTACAACCACTTATACTCCCCTAGGACATGATATAATTTTCATATGGAAATCAAGATGATAGGTTCATATTAGTTAAATATATCCTAAAAATCATTTTGAAAATTGATAAAGTATGGAAGCCTAAAACGGTCAAAATTGACTAAGTGCTAGAAAATTCCTAAGAATACCCATATCTATATTTTCCATTATATATCCTATGATCTTAAATCCATTTCAAAAAATATTGGAGGTATATATTGATAATATAAATAAAGTAAATGGATATAAAATATCCAAGTGTAAATGACAACATTTACCTAACTTTATTATAAAATGCATACTAAAGAAGAGCCATAGATTATCATGTGCATTATGACTAAGTGATTATTTTTTATAAGAGTATTCCTCCATAAAAATGTGATCATCCATTAATATCACTATATTTTATAATAGATTCTCTCATATAAATCAAATCCAAATTTAAATTAACTCTAAAAATCATATTCTATGGCCTTGTTTTACCATTTTTGACATTATTGTCTTGTACTTATTTGACACTAACATGAGCATATATAATTGGTAAGTGTTGTTGATCAACTAATTTTAAACAATTAATTAGTATAAATAGGGAGTTTAAACATGTCATTTCTAAGCAATTCCATATATGAAAACTCATTGATTCTAGATGAAACAAACACAAGATACATACATTATCTCCTCCAAATTTTCCAAGCATCCTCATGTTAGGCTAGTCATTTGAATCCTTATATCATATCCCTCATAGTAGGCTTCTTCTATATTAACATCCAATCATCATACAAATAATAAATATCTCTTGTTTACCCCTAGATTAGTATTCTCCTTCTATAAGGATCTCCTTACCTCAAGGTTAAAGTAATGTTCTTATTAATTAAGAAAGGTGTCTCTAATAAAGTAGACTTAGGGAAGCCCCTAAGGGAACAATAAAATATTCACCAGGGAAACCTAAGTAGCCAATTATCAAAGGATAATCTCTAAAGACAAGCATTTTTATCAAAGGGTATCCATATTTAAGGTAAGTATAATCTTTGTATATCTCATTTACTTTATTGCATTTAAGTACTTTACTTTACATCATATCCACTATATAGATTGTATGGGACTTATCATATCTATCATTGAACATATCTATATTCTACCTAGATCATCCCCCTAGGGATATTTATATCCAAGAGACCCACCTAACCTTCCCCATAATTATATCTATATTTCAAATTTTTTCTTGATTTGGACTAGTACTATTGTTGCATTCTCTTATAGAGTATAGCATCCTCTTAAGATTATTCAAATTTAGGTAAAATAAATTATATAGTTCTTCACATAATTTTATGCTTACTTTATTATATTTTCTACCCTCTATATAGCACATGGATACTTATCAATTTATTTAGGTAAAAAAATTATTATAAAATTTAATATGGAAGGGTAGTCCATACATATGAAACATATATTTTTTTGCCAAGTATCAAATAAATATATGAAAACAATATTATACTAGTTATTAAAGGATCACAAAAATGAATAACACAAGCTTATACTGAGAAGGGGGGTGAACAATATAAGACCACTTTTTACTTTTCTTTACCAATCAATATTATGTAATGTAAATATAGCAATATCAATAGCAGTAATCAAACCAATGCAAAAATCGCCATACACAATAGAGACACCACAATTTATGTGGTTCACCCAATGTGGGCTACTCCACGGAGAAAATATTTCACTAAAATTTTCTCAATCAATCTCTTGGGAATCCTTTCCCTATTTAATTTTTTATGGATATCTATCCAAAGGAGATGCCAATCCCCCAAATCAAGTTCGTGGATCTCTATCCATAGGAGAACTCCTACTTTACTTTGGCTGGTGATCCTCTATAAGACTACTGCCTCCACTACACTGGCTTGTGGATATCTCTCCACTGAATACTCTTGTCCCCACTCATAAGACCTATCCTCACTGCCCTAGATGATGGATCTCTATCCATTGGAGACTACTATTCTCTTTTCTATGTCACCTCCAAAGCTCTATCTCAAATCTACACTAAACATAATCCTTTGGTCTAGCACACATCTGCTCAATCTCTATCTTTTTTCTAGCACAAACTTATCCTCAAATTTACACCAAACTCTGCTCTCAAATATGCACTAAACACAGTCCTTCGGTCTAGCACAAATCTATCCTCAATCTCCATCCTCAAGACTTAACTCAAGGCTTGTCTCAACTCTACTGGATCTGCCCTAAATATTAACTCAAGTTTTGAACAAATAAATCAACTCTGCTCTCAAGTCTTCTCAAATACTTGTCTCAAATATTCCTTTTAAGAATCCACAAAATCTCACGCTAATCTATCCATAAGTACTCTCTATAACTTGCTCAATATGCTCCACAAGTCATCTCTATAACTTGCTCAATCTACTCTACAATTCCTCTCTAGAACTTTCTCAATCTGCTCCACAAGTCCTCTCTAGAACTTGCTCAATCTACATCTCAATTCCTCTCTAGAACTTGCTCAATATGCTCTACAAGTCCTCTCTAGAACTTGTCCAAATCTGCTCAATATCTATATTGTAAGATTTCACAAAATCTCACACCAAATATATCCACAAGTCTTCTCAAAGACTTACCTCAAATCAGCTCAACAAGTCCACACAGAACTTGTCCAATCTCATAGACACATAAAGAGAATTTTTAGAGATTCAATATGTTCTACACTTATCACAATGCTTAATTACTTATAATCACTCTCTTAGAAACATAAGGAGAATTTTTAGAGACTCAATATGCTTCAATTTCAACTCAATACTCAATCACTTTCTCAACTCAATTCAAAATATAGAATAGTTTGTTTTATGGAACTTGAAACAATCACTTTACACACTCACTTGACTAGGTTCAACCAACTCTACACAACCAATCATTCAATGAAATAATTCTCTCTCAAACCCTAGTCCAATCACACCAACTCAAAATATTTCCAACAATGCTCAACAAAAACTCTCACATAAAAATGATACTCATGTTCTCTTCAAACCCTAATTCAAGTTCTTTGCTCAATAACTTACCTCAACAACAATGCTTATAAAAACAACTCTCACATAACAATGATACTCATGTTCTCTTCAAACCCTAGTTCAAGTTCTTTGCTCAAAAACTCACTTCAACAACAATTCTTATAAAAAACTCTCAAGCAATGATACTCAAACCCTAATACAAGTTCTTCTCACAACAAATGGCTTCAACAACAATGCTTATCAAACAATGTTTAACAATAATTATTTATTCCAGAAATCCTATCAATCAACTCAACTATGGAAGAATGTGCTCATACCTTTTTGTTGATGATGAAGGGATCTCATAAATCTGTCACAACCACAAACACTTCTATGCCAATATCAAAGAGGTTAGAGGATAAATATTTCTCACAATGTAATGCAAAAAATCAATTACACCTTATCACTCCAACTATAAAAATAACCATCATCATACATAAAATATTTTTTCAATAACACCTTATAATCTCCCAACTAAAATAAATTTATCATCCACCTAAAATTAACTCAAAACCTCTTTAATTAAATTTAATGGCAAGAAGGACTTTGATAAAAATTAAATTTACTTTCCTTATGACTCCAACAACATGAACCAAGCAAACAACCTTTCACATACCCTTATAACTCCAAATAATACTTTAGGAAAAAATTTAGGCAAATAAAATTTCTTTTAATCAAAAACACCTTTGCCACTTATGGGATTCGAACTCCCAATCACTGCCTCCTTGTGTGCCCTAACTGTGAGCTTGCCCACCACGTGGGCTAGATGCATGTTTTAAATCTTAAGAGCACTTCGTGCTCTTTCTCCTAAATCTGGAGCTCAAAACGAGTGCATGCCAAAAACCTTTCCCTTTGGCTCTCAATACAAACACGCCAACTCCACGTGAATCGATCATGGACTCTTACACTCCCAAAATTTTTTGCAAAATATGCATTGCCAATGGACCACTCTATCCAATGTGGTTCAGACCTTACGCTCTCCTTTTTCATTTTCTTCCTGATGCTAAAAGACAAATGAACTCTTTGTATTCTTCCTCAATGATCAACGATTGCATGGATTACTTTTAGCTCGGTCACATGAAAATTAAATCTAAGAGGGGTGATTTTGAATGCCCCTTTGGCATATTATTTATACACGAATTCACCATATGTCTTAGACATCGATGCTCCATAATATTCAATAACATTAGCGCTTCTTACAACCTTTATAATTTATAAATTATTTAAATTCTAAAATAATTTAAATTTTATAAATTATATTTATAAACCTTTGACTTTAATAAAAATTAAAGCCTCCTTTAGGTAAAATTTAAACCTTCATTTGCTCTTCACTGATTTGATGAAAATTATTCTGCTACCATGGTTTTTAATAAAAACCTTAATTCTGCCATGATGATGTTTAATGAAGCCTTTATATCCTGATAATGGTTTTAATAAAAACCTTTTAATTTGCCACCATGGTTTTAACAAAAACCCTTATAAAATAATATTTTGACAACTTTATTCAACTCTTTGTATTTCTCTTGGCTTCAATGATGGTGTACTCCATGGTGTTAATGACAACTTCATGTGTTAACTTGACATCAATGACAACTTCTCACCTTTACATCAATGAAAACTAAATGAGCTCAAAATGTCCAACAATCTCCCCCTTTGTCATTGATAGCAACCCAACTTCTTTTTACTAGAAACTTGACCTTTCTTTTATTCTACTCCCCCTAGGACATTGCTCCCCTAGCTCAATACTCTTTCCTCTTTTCTCAAATACCAAATATCTCCCCCTTTGACATCAATGGCAAAGGATCATCTTTGGGGCTTGGGGCTAAAAATGATCCTCTTAGCTTAGCCCCTCCCCCACCTTATTTTGAGGTGGTTAATTTTGGGGTGGGAGTATTTCTACTCCTAGAAAGCATTGTTATTTTACCTTTATCCTCTATTATTTTTATCTGATTTCTCTGAATGTTTCTTTTCATATCCATGTTCCTATCCATGTCTACATTCTTTTCCATGTTCCTATTCCTGTTCCTGTTAATATCCATGTTCTTGTTCCTATTCCTATTCCTATTCCTTCTTGATTCTAGAATGTCTAATCTACACCACTTTTTTGTGTAAACATCATTATTGCACTTATAACACTTAATGTTAATATTCCTTGGAGATGAAAATACCTTAGGATTTCTCCTACTGAAGCCATATCCTCTTTTGTCATGAACCCTACAATTCATTGCCTTGTGACCAAACTAATTACATGAGTAGCAATACCCATGGAAAAGTTGTCTATTACCATATTCTATTATTTCATGTCTTCTACACTATGAAGCCATGTGCCCAAACCTATGACATGAAAAGCATCTTCCATTGAAGTTTCCTTGTCTTGACCTCATTGGTCTCCTATTCTGATTGATGTTCCATCTATATATTCTTTGTGCATTGTTCCTATTTTCGTTGAGCTCTCTATTGTCCAGATCATCCTCTGCTGTTTGACTTTCTTTTACACTATCTTCTTCTAAAGTATCTTTATCTAAAGTTTCTTCTCCTCCAAAACTTGAAGTTGACTCTCATTCCCATTTAATTTGATTCCGTTCAAATTTGAGACATGTCTTTCTTGATGTAGTCTTTTGTGTCTTGATGAACTTATCCAAGTTCTTTGAGTTATTTTTAAACCCTTTCATCTTTATCTTGGAGTCCTCTAAATATTATTTTAGTAGTGCCACTTCTTGTGCTAACTTCTCACATTCCAAGATATTTGCTTCTAACTTATCTTTGAACCTCTTTGCCTTAGCCTTTAATTTTTCTAGATACTCTATGAGCAATCTTCTCTCTTCATCACATTCTTAAAACTGAATTTCAAGTTTAGAGTGTTGCTTCCTTACTTTCTTTACCATGTCAAAGGCATAGATAAGTTCTCCCTTTAGATCATAACCATCATTTTCTAAATATTCCTCTATTTGTTTACCTTTGTCCACATCTCTATTTTCTTTTGGCTTGTCTTCTATAGGATCACTTACTTATTCTTCTAAATCCATTAGAATATTTTCATCTAGTCCTTCAAGTGCATTCTCATATTCATCATTACTGAAACTATAACCATCTCTTGTACAATCATCTTCAATATGTCCAAAGTTACCACATCTAAAACACTTGATAATAACTAGAGTCTTTTTCTTAACTTGATATTTTTCTTCAATCATAAATAGGACTTCATATTTATCATTGTCTGAAAAACTAGCATCATTATCACTTGAGTACTTAATTGCATTATCCGCATAGTAGCTCTTCTTTTGTATTTTAAAGAAGTTCTTTCCTTGTCCACTTTATTTATTCTTTCTTTTCTTTTTATGCCTATATCTTTCTAATTTCCTATTCCTGTGATCCTATTTTTCTTCACCATTGTTGTTCTTTGGTTCTTGAAAATCTATTGTAAAATATCTATACTTTCCACAATTGAAAAATTTAATAGATCTTAGATCTCTGGATCTTCTGGAATCTTTATCTCTTCTGCCATAATTAGCTTCTTCATAAGTAGATGACTCATTGCTTGATTTTGACTTCTTACCCTTTGTTTTCTTGACTACTTTTAATGTTTCTTCCTTCTGGGAAATAGGATATTTTGTTCTTATCTCAAAAGTTGTAAGCATACCAAGCAACTTATCTCTTGTCAAAGAATCACCATCCATTGACACTTCTATAGTAGAAACCTGTTCACTGAATCTTTTTGGAAGAGTTCTTAAGACTTTATCACAAACATTTGATTCATCAATATTTATTCCAAGTCCTTGCATATCATTAAAAACCTCATCAATTTGAATTAGATAAGCACTAATATTTTTCTCATCATTCATTCTTAATGTTTCAAATTATCCTTTAAGATTTTGTATCTTTGCTTTCTTGACACTTTTATCTCCTTCATATATACCTTTCAATTTATCCCACATCTATTTTATAGTTTTACAATGCATAACCTTCATAGATTTTGTTCTATGCAAACCTCTCACAAGTGCATTCATTGCTTTTGAATTATAGTGTTGTAGAAGCTTACCTTCCTTATCTGTAGGAGGATTTATTAAGGGATCATATCCAAATTCCACTACTTCCAAAACTTCATTACCAAGTGTCATTAGGTAGATCTTCATCATCATACTCCAATACATATAGTCACTCCCATCAAATATTGGTGCTAAATTATTTGAGAACACTTCCTTAGGATCCATTATGTTCTTGTTAGCTTTTCCTTCAATTTTTTAAACTCTTCTGAAGGAACCCGCTCTGATACCAATTGAAGAACAAAATCTTATACTAAGAGGGGGGTGGATAGTATAAGACCACTTTTTACTTTTCTTTCCCAATCAATATTATGCAATGTATATATAGCAATATCGACAACAATGTTCAAATAAATGCACAAAACACCATACACAATAGAAACACCACAATTTACGTGGTTCACCCAATGTAGGCTGCTCCACAAAGAAATTATTTTACTAAAATTTTCTCAATCAATCTCTTGGGAATCCTTACATATTACAATGTTTATGGACCTCTATCCAAAGGAGATACCAATCCCCCAATTCAAGTTCATGTATCTTTATCCATAGGAGAACTCCTCATTTGCTTTGGCTGGTGATCCTCTAGAAGACTACTGCCTCCACTGCACTGGCTTGTGGATCTATCTCCACTAAATACTCTTATCCAAACTCAAAAGACTTGTCCTCATTGCCATGGCTGATGGATCTCTATCCACTGGAGACTATTGTCCTCTCTACTCTATCACCTCCAAATATCTATCTCAAATATTCACTAAACATAGTCCTTCGGTCTACCAAAAATCTAATCCACAAGTCCACTCATAACTTGCTCAAATATTCTCCATGATTCCACTCATAACTTGCTCAAATATGCTCAACAAGTCCACTCAAAATTTTCTCAAATCTACTCAACAAGTCCACTCATAACTTGCTCAAATATGCTCAACAAGTCCACTCAGAACTTGCTCAAATCTTCTCAACAAGTCCACTTAGAACTTTCTCAAATCTGCTCAACAAGTCCACTTAGAACTTGCTCAAATATGCTCAATAAGTCCACACATAACTTGTCCAATCTACTCAATAAGTCCATACAAAACTTATCCAAACTACTCAATAAGTCCACACATAACTTATCCAAATATGTTCAATAAGTCCACATAGAACTTATCCAAACTACTCAATAAGTCCACACAGAACTTATCCAAATCTACTCAATAAGTCCACACAGAACTTATCCAAACTGCTCAATAAGTCCACACATAACTTATCCAAATCTGCTCAATAAGTCCACACAGAACTTATCCAAATCTCAAGGAAACATAAATAGAATTGTTAGAGACTCAATATCTCCTACACTCAATGCTCAATCACTTTCTCAACTCAAATCATAATATAGAATAGTTTATTTTATGGAACTTGAACAATCACTTCATACAACCACTTGACTAGGCTCAACCAACTCTACTCAACCAATCACTCAATGAAACACCCCTTTCTCACAAAACCTAGTCCAAGCATATAACCACCAACTCAAAATGTTTCCAACAATGTTCAAAAACAAATCTCACATAACAATGATACTCATGTTCTTTTCAAACCCTAGTTCAAGTTCTTTGCACAACTTCAAAAACAATGCTCATAAAACAATCTTCACATAACAATGATACTCATATTCTTTTTAAAAAACTCTAACTCAAATTCTTCACATAACCAATGGCTTCAACAACAATGCTTATCAAACAAGGTTTAACAATAATTCTTTATTCCTAGAAAACCTATCAATCAACTTGTAGCGACCTCGGGGAGCACGCACCACTCTTACTCTACTTGCAAATGTGTTAAACCCAAAATGAAATGAAAGACCATGAAAAAGCATATAACATGGAAGCAATAAAGATATATCTCTTTATTTATATTAAAACTTAGTTACATGTATGTCCCTCTTAGGGATACCCATTTTGATACAATAAGGTTACAAGTGGGTAAGATGTCCCCTCGTAAAGGGGTGGTGCGCTATCACAAGATTCCTGGTTCCACACACGAAAATGTATGAGGGCTTACAGATGTCCCCTTATCTAGGTCTATTTCCTAGAAAGATCTTTTTCCTCTCGTATGTTGTAGCTTCTGTCTGATGAACCTGTGGCTCTGTGAGCAATGAAATAACAACACATGCTTAGATATCCAAGATTGCCTACCTAGATTAGGTTGTTAGCAATGAATATACTCAAATGAAAAAAAGTGCAAATGAAACTAATACTATGAATGTGAATGAATGAAATGATGTTATGTTAATTATATGCTAAACATAATAATGAAACTAATGTCTAAAACCCTAAGCTAGGCCTACGGGCCACTATCCAATGATAGTGGCCGCTAAAGTGAATCTCGTTCTCTTTTATCCAAAGCTATGGATCAAAGCTTGTATCAGATGTTCTGAAATGGTGATTTATTTGATCTCCAATTTTTTAGGGATTCATCGTAAACATGATCTCCAAGGGAAGCTCTCCAAGTATTGAAAGCTCTCCTCAAATTTAGACTTATTTTGCTCTGATATTGATATCTCTTTCTCTCTCTCTCTTGGTGCTTTTAGGCTTGCACCTTTTAAAGTGTGTGAAACCCTAGGTTTATGTCCAAACCATAGGACTAAATCCCTCATGTGTAGTGAAGGCTAGCATGAGAATATTTTGTCTTTTATATGTTTAAATACTAGTTAACTAAAGTCTAAATGCAAACTCAAGTCTCCTATGTGAACTGGTCATGAAAGGGAATGGAAAGTTACTACCACTCACCTTTATTGCATGCAGACCATATCTATCAACAAAATATATTTATGGCTTAGCAACTATCATCTGTAGTGGCTAATATCTAGCCACTATCATCTGTAGTGGCTAAAGTCCGACCACTCTAGGCTTGAGCAGCTAAAGGCTGGTCGCTCTAGTCTTGAGAAGCTAAGCTTGGATGTGCTCAGAATGCCCCATATGAGTGGTGAGAACCACTTTTGATGCTTGGAAAGTCCAATATTATGTCATATGATCTTATGAATGTGCCTATGTGAGTAGCTCCCCCAAACATGACATGTTTTAGGTGTCTACAAATGCCCCTTTTTGTGATGCACTATGTGGAAAACACAATGCTGAGAAAAAACGTAGACTGATCTATTTGTAGGGTGTATGGTGATAAATGGTCTGATCAACGCCAGATGGCCCTATCATGCAATATGGTATGAACCCTTTGAATCATTGCCTCAATGTTCATAGGACTTAGCTTGGTGGCTTGGGCATATTAAATTGCACTCATTCCTCAAACTCAATCGGGTAGCTTTAGCTGCTACATTAGTTATGATCGGTAGGAGAGCTACAATTGAAGATGTCATGTCTTCTTACGTTCCCAGCAAACAAAAGAAATTATGTGATTTTTGTATGCAATGATTCTTAGGATGAACATAATTTTATTATGATCGAGTGATCTTTTGTTGATTTTGATTATGATTATTTTGAATATGTGAACTACCTCTTCACTCAACGAATTGGTGAAGAAATGAACATGAATGAAGCGACAAGTCACTTGACCAATATGACTAATCTGGTTTCTTTCTATCATTTGTTCCTGGGAAGACCCACATCCAAGTGTGATTCCAATTTTTTATGATAACCATCCATCCCTATCCCGAGGAGCGGTCCAACCATTAATAGCCTTCTTAGGGAGTTAGGATGAGTGATTCTATTTATGCTCATATTGCATCACTTTGGCTTAGTGTTTTTAATTTCATAAAGGAATAAAGATGATTTTTATCGCACTCGTGGAGCAGTCCGACCATTTTGGTATTTTTTGGGTTTGAAGTGATACATCGTGATTCCAAAATGAATGTTTTTACCCCAAGTAGCCTTATTATGACTTACTCGTCTTACCAAATTACATGGAGTGCAAGACGCTACAATCGCTAAGTTGATAGAGTAAGTGACTGGGTATGAGGCTTACTCAAGAATTTGTTTTTATATGATTTTTATGTTATTTTGGTCATTATGATGACTAGAAGTCTTCAAAATTTGTTTATTTGAATGTTTTTTTCTTCTCATGGAGGGAAGGTGGCTCTTTTTTTCTAGGATATCGGTCGCTATCAAGTCCAGCAGCCACCAAATACCTGTCTTTGGCCACTTCAGTCCTGAGCAGCCAAGCGATGTGGGCTGCTAACGTCAGCAGTAGCCAAGGCACTATAAAATTTAACCTAGGGTTTTGTCTTTTCACTTTGCCAATTGTCAATTTACTTTCTTGAGATTTTGAGGTGAAAGTGAATTTTGCAATTTGGAGCATTTATGAAACTTGGAAGATCATGGTTGCATGGGGCAAAGCGTCTTTGGGTGGAGGATCCGGATCTTCTCGAGTACTCCCTCAAACCTTAACCCTACTTTTTTATTTTTGTTTTGGGTAAAACTGAACCACATTAAGTAATCGGTAATTGAACCCCATTAAGCTTGTTGGCAATGAATCAAAACCCGTAGCTAGGATTAGTTTAGGTTTTTATGTGGTGGGCTTGTCCCCATTTTGTCTTGTTGCTTTTGTTATATATATATTTTTGGTGTTTTTTGGCCTAGGGTCGACACATCTGCCTCGCTACCCATTGGTTGCTATTGATCAAAGCGGCTAGGAAGGCCTACAACTTGGTCGTTGTTGCTGGTAGCGGCCAATTTGAATCCCAACGGTTGAAAAATTTATCATTGGGGCTTGGCCACTATCAGCTCCAGTGGATGATTTCTTGCCGCTGTAGGTGATAGCAACCAAGAACACTCAGTGAATTTTTTTATTTTTTTTTAATTTTTTGCGTTGATTTATTGATTTAGGTGCAAATTTGTTCTTTTGCCTAGACTTAGGATAGCCCATCATTATTTGCATCATTTTCATGTTTATTGTGAGTTATGCCTCAGATGCATTGTAGTTATGATTCATTTTCTTCTCTTTTTCTTAGATTCTTACTGGTCGGGCTCGGCACCCAAAGCTTATGAATACACTTCTGCCCCGCTTGGATGCCAATGATTGGTCTTGGCTCAAAGCTTGTGGGCTTTAGTATGTCACTATACTACCCACCATTATGGTAGATCATGCCTACCTTATGGCTTTGGTCCATCGATGGGACCCTCAGACCAATACCTTCCACTTTCCCACCGGTGAGATGACCATCATGTTGGAATATGTGTATAGGATCTTTCGGATCCCCTTTGATGGAGTGGCCATTGTCTCTTCAACCACTAATTACCAGGTTGTTTTTTTCACTTGGGTATTCAGAGGGTGCTCTACGGAGGCTCTTAAGGATACAAAATCTGGGGGAGTTTCCATCTCGCAATGGTATGAGGAGGATATCTTCTCTGTGAGGCATGTAGTATTGTTGATGGTCATCAACAATATCTTGATTCTAGATTGCTCAGGTTTTAGGTTCCCGTGGAACCTCTTGGTGATGGTTTAGGACTTGTTGGATAGTGAGGAGCCTATCATCTATGCATGGGGTAGTTCTTTTTTGGCTCAGTGCTATGATGAGTTGTACCACATCCATCGGTAAGGTCACGTCAACATTGCTTGTAACTTGCTTCTATAGGTTTGGGGATGGGAGCATGTCTGGGTAGATTACCCCAGAGGGGTTCCTACCAATATTACAACTATGGAGGAGCATATGTAGTGCTATGCCACTAGATGGTCTCAAGAGCATGAGCTATGCAAGAGCCATCATCATGCAAACTGAATATGGGTTTCAAGCCGAAGATGTTATATGGCATCCATATCATGAGTTCCTGATGTGGGATGATCCGACCAGTTTTACTGCTAGGACACGGCATGAGCAGTGGCTTCTTGGCTGCAAGGTTGTCATCTGAGAGTATTTCTTCTACTCTTGAGTTCATTGTTATAACGGGCTACAACAGGATGTGCCTCTTGTTCCATTTTTGTATAGGCACCTCATAGTGGAGAAGGACCTACCTCCATGGTAGATTACAGAGCTCTTAGATGATAAGGATGTCCTAGTAGTTGACCTAGGAGTCATTAGGGATGTTACAGAGATATACACTCAATGGTGGGAGGATCGGATGTGGCGTGGTATCTATAGCCTAGGTCGTGAGGATGATGGCAGGGATGATGGCATAGATCCGACAGGGCACAGAGTCTAAGCTAGGACTAAGGTATGGGGCCAACCAATAGATCAAGTGGTAGTGGAGGAGCAGGAGGCTCTTGAGGAGGATGAGGAGGAGCTGGAGCCCGAGGAGAGAGATTCTCCTCTAAGAGCACATTTGCACGAGGTTGAGGTCGAGCTTCAGTCGATCAAGATCTAGGTGTAGCAGTTAGATGCTACCATAGCATAACGAGATGCCATCATAGAGTAGCTCACGATGTAGATACAGGTTCTATAGGCTACTATCGAGGGCGGTACTGCTAGGATGTAGTTTTTTGTCCCTCCTTATACACCATAGGGGGATCCAGGGATAGATTCAGGGGTAGAGGTTCTACGCCTGTAGTTACTGTTGGATGAGTACGAGGGGTAGATTCAGGGGTAGAGGTTCTATACCTACAGTTACTATTGTATGAGTACAAGGGGTAGATTCAGGAGCATGTTGATAACATTACCACTCTTTAAATGTAGCTTAGGAGGCATGGGCTTGTTCCTAGGGAGGCACCTCGTGCAGGTGGTTCACAGGTCAGTGGGCGCTCTACCTCAGGGTAGTATTTTGCCCATCCTAGCTAGAGGACCTGGACTCAGATAGAGGGACCAATAGGTTCACACCATTCAACTCATGACACTACCACAAGGGGAGGTGGCACTGGGGGAGGTGATGTCGAGGGCTCAACTCCTGTATTTTATTGATGGTGCTCTTTTGATTCATTTAGAGGTCGGCTTGACCTACCTAACTATATCCCATGGGCATTTTTGTACCTTTATGGACTTGATACACACATTTATATGATATATTTGCTTTATGACTCATTATGTGTATCATTTATTGCTTATGTTTTTTTTAATTTTGTTTTATGATGCAATGGATGATGATGAATTGATGTATGTATGTGTTAGGTGATAGATGATATTTATGATGATGTGGATTTGAAATAGATGCTAATGTGTGTATATCTATAAATGTTCATATGATATGATGTGATGTTATTATGAGTTGATCTAATGATGGATTTATGGTTGTATGCAATTGGATAGTGCTTATATGTTTTATGATGTGCTTTATGATGTAATTATGGATGATTGATTACTTCTGTATTTATGGATGCAATGTTATTTTTAAATGTATGCTTAATTTTGCTTTAAATTATATGCATCTAGCTTATGTGGTGGTATGGTATGAATGAACCCATATGCTTTAATCACTTAAAACATAAGGAATGCATATGATATTAAAAATATTAATGGGTGATACCACAGAAAGAAAAAATTAATCATGAATTTAAATAATCACTCCTTTCATAATAATTGATTAAGTATTCATATGTGAGATGTAATGGTGTGAAATGTATGTATTTTATTGATAATTTTCTATAAATTAAAAGATATAAAGTAGTCAGTGGCTATCTATATATTATTTCTAATATATGTGGTATCTATCCTACTATATTGATACCCCCTAATTTATAGAATCTTATAAAGAAAATGTTGGTATGATTGATGAGATGATTTGTTGCTATATAAGAATTTAGGCTTTTGCTTGAGATTCAAACATTCTAGTTACCCTATCAATAGTTGTGTACTGACCATACTAGACTTTTTGAAGAAGTAAGGCTTTAACCATGGACCTATGGATTCATTATCCTTGTGTGTACAAATGAATATATTTAGATAGAATGCAATCTTTTACTTCGATGTCATGTGGGATTCTTTTAGCCCATTGCTAAGATCAGGGAACCTCAATTATTCATCTTATCCTATGTTGGACTCAGTTGGACTATACCACTAGGTGACCTTGGGTTACCTAAAGCTATCTCATCCACATTCAAACATTGGTCTACACAAATGCATAATGCCTTTGTATTAGACATATCGTCGTGCTTTTGGTTTGGTTGTATTGAGAATTCTAGGGATTCAAATTCCATTCCCTTTTTTTTCTTCATTTCGACTCGGGATACTTGCTCATATATAGTGATGAAAATCATTGTTTATTTTGACTATTTTTTTTGTTTGAGCAAGGGATTATTGTAGTGATGATAATCACTATTTATTTTGCTTTTGTTCTTTTGATATTTTGAACTATGACTTTGGGCATTGATGTTCGAATTTTGACAATTTTGAACTTTGAGATTTGGATTTGGCTTTGTTCTGGGATTTTTACTTATTTTTATGTAAGCAAGGGATGTATGTAGTGATGATAATCGCTCATTTCTAAGTAGGGAAGAACTTGTCCTTTTGTCAATTCTTAGCACCTTTGAACCAGTTGCATAGGGGTATGAGCAAGGATGACCCTTTGCGCTTAAGGTAACTTAGGACCCTATATGCAGCTTTCATCTTCCCTTGTCCAGCTAGGATTTTAGTGTTTCAATTAGTGATGGGATTCTAAATATCTGAGGTTTTTACATCTATTGCTTATTCTCTACTAATCATTATGGATTTTCACAAAAGTTGATAAGACCACTAGATATGGTTGAATAACTAGAAAATCTTAGCCCGTTACTTATAGCAACTTTGATATGGTTGTGTTGAGAAACACAATTACACACATGAATGAATGGATGATGGTGGATTTTTTTGTGATTTATGATGCAAACTATGGCATTAATTTTAATAATGTGATCACACCATATGCAAATGTAATGGAAATGATAATGTAATGCAACTATGTGGATGCAAGATGTAGATGCAATTGTTTTTGTGTTTTTTATTTTATGTTGTTTTTGTATTTTTTATTTTGTTTTATGTGTAGAATGCCTTCAAGTGAATGATATTGAGGGGTTAAAGCTCTTAAACACCATCCAATTATGGAAGGCGATATTCTTCAAGCCCAACCCTTTCTGAAATCATGTAGGGGCCTATCCAATTTACCATGAATTTGTCTCATAGATGCGATGGTAAATTAGAATTCTATTGGTTCTCTTTGAGCACAAGATCCCCAATTTTAAAATCTCTTAAGTGGACTTTACTATTGTAAGCTTGCGCAAGGCGATATTGGTAAACACAAAGATGCTGTAAAGTATTGACTCGTCATTCATAAAGAAGCATCAACTGATCAAGGTGGCCTTGTCACGCAGTTTCATCATCTATGAAGTCCCTTAATGTTATGCGTAGGATTAGAATTTCCAAATCTAGTGGCATGATGGACTTAGTGCCATATACAAGTGAAAATGGTGTTGCCCCAGTGGGTGTCCGTACACTAGTCCTGTATACCCATAGTGCTAGAGGTAACTGTATATGTCAATCCTTGTGATTTTCTTGCATTGTCTTCCTCAAGATGGAGACTATTGTTTTGTTTGAGGCTTCTGCTTGCCCATTTGCTTGTGGATAATAAGGTGTTGAAAAATTGTGTTGAATATGGTATTTATTCATTAAAGAACACACATTTTTGTTCTTGAAATATGGCCCATTATCCGATATTATCTTTGAAGGGACCCCAAAATGACTTATAATATTATGGAGTATAAACTTCACAATCCTTGGTCCAGTTGTCGATGTTAGGGGGATCACTTCAACCCATTTAGTGAAGTACTCGAGGGGCCTTTATGATGAATATGTGTCAGCCTGAGGATAGGGGTGAGATCTTCCCAATCAAGTCTAGTCCCCACTTTGAGAATGGCCATGCTGCCTGGATGGGTTGTAAGGCTTGTGATGGCAAGTGCATGAGATTTACATGATGCTGGAACTTAATGCATTTCTTGACATATTCGTAGTAGTCCTTTTCCATTTTTGTCCAATAGTAACCCATTCTCAAGATGCACTTAACAATGGCCATGCCACTGAAATGTCCTCCGCATGTATCATCATGAGCTTGTGAAATTTCCCAGGATGCTTGCTGGGGCTCAATACAATGGAGTAGTACTTCATCATATCCTTGTATGTAGATGATTTCTCCTAGAAAGATGTATCTTATCACTTTCTATTTGAATATTTATATTTCGATAAGCGAAAGACCTTGAGATACTACTATGATCTTTAGGAAGTCTCGCAACTGGGCAACCCAATCCTGATAAGCTATGGCCTCTATGGATAGGATGACATGCTCTTCTTGTGATTTAAAATTTGTGAACACTGATTGGTAAACAACCTTGTGATAAATAGTTGTTCCACATTTCGTAGGACCTTGAGAGATCAAATATTCCCAAGGGGCTGTCTACAAGAATGCTCTAACTTTGAATGGCCAACTCTGATTTGGCTTGGTTTGTATCATTTTGACTAATTCTAGGTTGTCAATAACCTCATGCTATATTGTAGAAAATGCAAGCACTTTCACATGAACGGTTGTGAAATTAGTAGATAGATTTTGAGGGATTAAGGATCCCAAAGATGCCATGGTGTCTGCAAATATTTTTGAGGTACGAGAGATTGCCTCGATGTCATACCATTCTAGCCGGGTTAGGTAAGTGTCAACAAGTTCCTTGTAAGCTTTCAGGAGTGGGCACCTACATTAGAACAATCCTTTAACTTGGTTTACTATGAGCAAGGAGTCACCAAAGATATTCAATATTTTAATGCCCATTGCTATGGCTATTTGAAGTCCCAAGATCAATGCCTCATATTCTGTGTTGTTGTTTGTGCAAGGGAAGTCTAGTTTGAATGATAAGGACAATGGAGCATCCTATAGTGTGATAAAGACAATTCCTACTCCACCCCCTTGTTCACACTTCGAACCATCAAAGAAAAATAACATGTATCTTTCCTTCTTAGGTTCTTTGAGTTCTAATGGATCTGATAGTGCAAAGACCGCATCATCTGGCAAATCTATGGTGAGAGGCTTGTTGTACTTGAAGAGGTGCCTCTACTAATTGATATGTTATGACTTGTCCCTTGATGAACTTTTGGTTTATGAACTCTAGTCAAATTATGTCAATAGCATGATCCACTTAACGATACGCATATTGTGATATGTATTGCTCATCATGTACTGCAAAGGATTTTATTTTGATATAACATAAGGTTGTATGGATCGACATGTAGTGTCACAAATTTCGAGTTGTAAAGACCACTGCTAAACACAACTGTTTGACATACGCATACCCTAGCTCATAACTCACCAAGTGCGACTAATGTAAAAAAAAAAAACAGATAAACAAAAAGCAACAACCAAAACCCAAGAAACCCAACACAAACCCCAAGACGAAACCGCAAACCAAAAAAAACCCAAGAAAAACAAACCACCAAAGCCCACCACAAAACACACCCCCAGCCAAAAAAACACAACACACCACAACCAACCAAGCAAACAACACCAAAAAACAGCGACAGAAAAACCCAACTACTCGGAGAGACACCAAGCCACCAAAACACCCCAAACCCACCCAAACTAGGAGTGGTACAAGAAACATAAGAAAGCCACTACCACCAATGAACCATGACAACCTATAAAAAAAGTAACACCAAAAAAAACGCCAGAAGCACAACCAATCATATCTATGCAACACAAAGGGACTATAAGGAACAAACAATGAGAGTATATGAGGATAAAATCAGACCACATGGAAAAATCCAAATTCCTCCATGCCATATAGCTCTAGAGGAAGACCAAACAGCCCAGACCAACTAAAAATAGATCATGGTCTAAAATCCCTAAATGTTGTGAGGATGACCATCATAATGACAACTAATCAACAGCTCCCAAAAATTGCAACGCCTAGCATTGTGAAGTGTCACCCTCCACCAACATATGACTCTTGTAAATGACAAGGTCCAAATAGCCAACCCCCCCCCCAAACCACATCACTATCAAACTATAGCATACCCCTAACATGAGGCTCATCGCCTAAGTAAGCCATCTCCTTTCATCCTCATACTCTCCATCACTTATGAAGAACCATATAGTATTCCCCAACTCATGGGCATTGTATACCCCTAAGTAGGCCTCTCTATTGAGTCCTCCCCATCATAGTCACTTCATCCACATGTATCCACCTGTATGGACCAAGTAAGATTATAAGTAGCACCCATATAGTCAAGCCCTCTGTGCTTCATCATCACTTGTACATATCATTTATCTGCTCATCATCCCAGAGAACCCATTGGATGGCCTCAATTTGAGCCTGGATGATAAGTCTAGCCGATGTATCCAGCCACTCATGCACAAAGTCTTAACTAGTGGGATAAGGAATAAAATCAAATTCTCCCAACCCAAGCTCAAAATATCAATCCCTAGAGATCATCAGACCCCCGATGTGATAGCCTACCCCAAATTAGAAGTGGACACAACCCCCCTAGATACCAAGCCAACCATGCCAATGACATCAAAGTAGCTAAATTAACTCAATATAGAGAGGTAACAACATTAATAGTGAATAATTCATCATTCCTCTTCTATCCATAGACTTATGGTGAAATCTAGTCTAGTGTAGACAAAATTTGTCTGGTTGGAAGGTATTCCAAACGGAACCACTATTTCATCTGGTGGTCTTAGATCCTTTAGACGTTCCATATATTGCACAGACTCTATGATAGGTGTAAATGTTATGTTCTACACAATATAATCTCCTATATCTATGCTTGCCAAATGTATAGTTGTATGTGAGGTTGATGACCCTACGGATGACACTAGTGAAGCGGGGTGGTAGTCATCGTATTCGACTTGGTCTTGATGATATTATTCATCCATGGAACTTGGACCTTATTCAATAGCTATGGTTAGTGTTTCCTTGAGTTTATTTTCCTCAACCATAGGTGCCTTTAGCTTCTTATTATTTTTTGGTTTAGGTGTTGATGGTTGATTAGAAGCGTTGGCCACTTTGTGTGCAAGATGAGGTGTTGATGCAAATGGGTATTTTCGTACCCCTTTGTCTTTGTTACTCAGTTGCACGGCTGGATATGAGGGTCCTACAAAAAAGTGAGCAAAATAAATCACAAAATCTCCCACAACCACTTATGAACATACTGAATAGCTCCTCATCACCAACACCATGTAGACTTTGTTATCATGACAACACACATTGGTGTAAAATTGAAGGAACACATTTCATGTCCCTTATCCAAGGTATCCCTAGGATGATGTTATATTGCATGGCCCCTTCCAAGACATGACACATCACGAGGATGACCTTATGCCCCACTTTGATAGGTAGGACTCTCGTTCCCACAATATTACATAAAGCATCATTGAAAGCCTTAGTTAAGGCCCCAATGATATGGGAATTAAGGATATTAAGGTTTTCTATTGTTGTTGTTGTGATGATGTTGATTGATGAACTTATATTGATCAAGAGCCACTTAAAAATTAAATTATTGATTGACACCACAATGTCTGGAGGTATGGTAAGTAAGCTAATCATAATCATAGAATCAAATTACAGGTTCCTAGAATTCTTGTACTTGTACCACAAAATGGGTGAATGCATTTGGATCTTCCAGTTGGATCTAATTGACCTCAAAATATCCATCAAGGTCTCCCTGTGCTTTGGGGACTATTGTATGATCTCATAAATGGTAGCTTAGCTGGAGTCATTTGTAATTTTTTCTCAAGTCTACTCTGTATAGTTACCATAGGTCAAGTTGGCAGACCTAAAAGGTTTTTTGCCCCTGTGTCTACCTTGGTGCAGCTGGGACATTCATAGGAGTTGCAGGAGATTGTGGTTGACCATACTGTCTACTCCTGGTTGCTATATAGATAATTTTAACCATCCCACACTCCATGGATACGATATCACAGACCTGATTGAATTAGGCCCCTTGCTCTCTAGGTGTCTCATGATTGGAAAGGTTTTGTAGATACCCATATCTTTGTTGTTAGGGAGTAGATTGTCCATTTTTAGTTCTCCCACCTCAATCATGTTGTGAAACCAACATAAACATTAATTGATCTTCCCTATATAATTTTAGCTTGGGATGATTGGGATCTATAAGAGGTATATCAAGGAATCTGATATTTCTAGCCTCACTCAATTGATTGAATATTAATTACATTGATTCTATCAATGGCATAAAATAACGAGGGGGTTTGTGTTATTTATTTCAACCCTTATTGTTCTTTTGATCATAGTTTTCTGGTGGGGGCTGTGCTTGATAATTTTGGGGTTGTTGTGTAGCCCCTTCCTTAGTTGTATCCAATACCACTTGATTTAATGGGGTAGGGTTTTCTTGATTCTGCTTATATTTACCATTCTTGTCTTTTTTCTCCACTCCTTTTTTGTTCAGAGTGTTATGGTTCCCTCATCTACTTTGATGTCCTCAATGAGTTTATATTATGCCAAAGCTTCCTCATAAGGGGTATTTTTGTAGTTGTAGCAATAAGAAAATGTGTTTGGAACACCCACCAACATTTGGATGATATCCTCTGTGGGAATGAAGAATGATAATTTACCATGACTTCTCTCCATCTATCCTAATCAATTGCCCCTCATCATAATGTCTTAAATTGGCTAGGTCCAAGATATTTACTTTCTCTAACAAAGAAAACACAAACTTCACGAGTTGTTCAAATTTGGATATGTTGTTCTTGGGCAATTGGTTAAACCATTGAGTGGTTGCACCCAAAAATGTCATGATGAATGTCCTTAGCATAAGAGTGTCATTGTATTTGAGATGAAAACATGTGTTGATGAAATTGGTGACATGATCTTGTGTATCTTCTTCACCTTTAAACTTCTATAACCTAGGAATCTCAAAATACTTAGGATAGAGAGTGCTATGAACTAATGGACACAATGGTTGGTTGTGTATTTTCTCAATGTTGGTTGGCTCCCAACAACCTCTTGTTTATCAAAGGCTTTCATATTTTTAGTAAACTCTTGGAATGCCTTTGAAGCAAGGATTTCTTCCTCTTGCAAACCCCCCCATGGTGATGGTGGAGGTAGCACTCTATCCATTTGATTTGCTCTATTTTCTTCCCTTCTACTAAGGGATCCAAGATACGCATGATCCTAATTTATTAAGTCTACCATTCCCCCCCAGTTGGATTACACTCATGATTTGGGGGGTGATTTTAGTGCAGGTCACTTTCTTGTGTAGTGTGTCTGTTCTATTGTGATTCATCACATTGATCTCTATTTGCTTGTTGGTTTCTACGAGCTAGTTGCTCAGCTTGCTCTCTTAAGCGTTGCTCATGTTTGTGTAACAACCGTTCTCTTTTTTAATCATGTTCAAGAGCTTCTATAAGATATATCTCCTTAAGCAAGGTGTTTTCTAACCATCGCACATGGTTTATTTGCATGGTTATAGAATACTCTTGCTTATCTAACTTCATTCTTATAGTTATGATTCACAGATTCCTCGAAGAGGTTTCTAATGTCTCCTTGCTTTGGATAGCTAGTGTGACTTGTTCAGTATATTGTTGTGCATCTCTATGATTAGACTCTATATGTTTACTATGGGGTCACCCTGAGGTACCACCATTTGATAAGTGGGCTTAGAAGTCATGGTTCATGAACTTCCAGATGCAGAGTTCTCTATTGCTACAGTTTTAGGTGGTGGCCTCGGTTGCATCCGATCCAACTCATCCAACTGTCTAGTATTTTCCATGGTTGGATCATGGGGGTGCCATTCACTCCAATTAAGTCATAGTATAATGGAATCCTTCCTCTTGTTTGAAGTATATCTTCTGTTTGATGTCTATGACTGGATGTGTTTCTAGTTTCCTACCCCCTTAGTGGGCTAATTTGTTCTAAGTGTTGCATGTGAATGTTGAAATGTTTCGACTCTTGTGTGTATTTGTGGTGATGAGGGTTTTGCAGCCCTCTCTACCCTACATTAGGATGGATATGGGGAAACCTCATTGTCTTTGTGTGAAGAACAGGGTCTAGAACCCTCTTTATGTCTATGTGAGGAGGAAGCTCTTGAAGCTTCCTCATGTCTCTAAGAAGTTTCTATGCATTTAGAGGAAGCCCTTGAGGTTTCCTTATGTCTCCTTGATCATGATGGTCATGAGGCCTCTTTGTGTTTATGATATGTAGTTTCATGTTGTGGTTCCCTATTTGGAGTTTCTTGAGGAGATCCCCCAAGGGTTGAATTATCACCTCTTAGACTCGTAAAACTGCGTCTCACGATCTTTTGAGTAGGTATTTCAATGTTACTACAACTTCACCTAAGGGTATGAGTTGCCTTAGCTACCCCTTTGACATCATACTGAGGTTGTTTACTTCTTGTTTTGACCATAATTTTGCAAACTTTAGCTTTTGTGTTGCAAAAATAATATCAAACAAATGCTTATCTTGCTTACAATTTTAAGTGTGCCCTAAACTGTTTGTTGTGTTTTGATGTTTTGTTGTTTCTTGTTTATTTATTTGGATTTGGAAATGAGGAGACTCATCCATAGTGATAATCAAGAGTACTCATGCAAAACATGATTTCCCAAAATATACTAGGGTACACCGTTGAAATCCTAGTGGGGGGTTCGCCTAGCTCTTCCACTCTGAACCAATGAATGTTCCAACAATGGGATATAGTTTGAACACCAGTAAATTAGTGTCACTATGAATAAGTTCTTCAATTCATTTCTAGGAGAATCTAGGGGGAAAACCGGTGGAAGGAGATGAATTCCAACGTCATTAGACTAAATTTAGGGTTGGTGATGAAATCCAATTCCCCAATGTTTAAATGATACGTGTGTGTGTGGTGTTAATTTTAAGCTTGCATGAAGTAAAGTGCATAATGTAGCAGAAATGAATCTTTCCTATATACCTAAGTGCAAAATGCATTTCAATATTTAGAAAGATGCATGAACTACTATGATTTGTATGGGTGCACTTTATTTCATGCAAATATGGCCTCTTGTAAGGCCTCAAAGAAAGCAAACAACATACAATGTCTAGCACATTGGATCCTAGGGAAAATCTTTCAAGCATAAGCCACTATTCCTAACAATGCCTAGAGGAAATCTAAAAGAAGATCTAAGATATGAAAAATTCCTAATTCTTTCTTATTTTATTCTTTCAATTCCCAAACATAAATGTGGTTTAAGTTCACTATTTTAAACACACAGAAGTAGACCGAAATCTATAAAATACTAGAGAATTTGTACCAACCTATAATCCAACTTAGAGAACCAAGGTTCTATCCCCCGACCAAGAGACTAATTGGACACTATTAGCAGGAGTGGCTAAATATATGTTGGTCGTTGTGGTTCGGAGCAGTTGATTTTTGGCCACTATCGACTAGTGTAGCTAAGCCTACACACAAAACTAAGTCAATATCTAGGAAAAAAATAAAAAATTAGTGGATGTCCCACCGTGATCACCATCTATAGCAACCTCGAGACGCACACACCGCTCTTACTCTACTTGCAAATGTGTTAAAACAAAATGAAATGAAAGACCATGAAAAAGTATATAACACGGAAGCAACAAAGATAGATCTATTTATTCATATTAAAACTTGATTACATGTCGGTCCCTCTTAGGGATACCCATTTTGATACAATAAGGTTACAAGTGGGTAAGATGTCCCCTCGCAAAGGGGTGGTACGCTATCACAAGCTTTTCGATTCTGCACATAGAAATGTATGAGGGATTACATATGCCTCCTTCTCCAGGTTTGTTTCCTAGAGGGATTATTTTGCTCTCATATGTTGTAGCTTTCGTCCGATGAACCTATGGCCCTGTGAGTAATGAAACAACAACACACGCTTAGATGTCCGAGATTGCCTCCTCGGATGAGGTTGTTAGCAATGAATATACTCAAATGAAAGCAAGTGCAAATGAAACTAATGCTATGAATGCAAATGAATGAAATGATGCTATGCTAATGATATGCTAAATAGAATAATGAAACTAATTTCTAAAACCCTAAACTAGGACTATGGGCCACTGTCAAATGATAGTGGCTGCTAAAATGAATCTCGTTCTCTTTGCTCCAAAGCTATGGATCAAATATTGATACTGATGTTCTGAAATGGTGATTGCTTTGCTCTCCAATTTGTTAGGGCTTCACCATAAACATGATATCCAAGGGAAGATCTCCAAGTCTTGAAAGCTCTCCTCAAATTTGGACTTATTCTCCTCTGATATTGATATCTCTCTCTCTCTCTCTCTTGGTGCTCTTAGGCTTGCACCTTTTAAAGTGTGTGAAACCCTAGGTTTATGTCCAAACCCTAGGACTAAATCCCTCATGTGTAGTGAAGTTTAGCATGAGAATATTTTTTATTTTTTATGTTTAAAGACCAGTTAACTAAAGTCTAAATGCAAACTCAAGTCTCCTATGTGAACTAGTCATGAAAGGGAATGCAAAGTTACTCCCGCTCACCTTTATTGCATGCAGAATGCCACTTCTACTTGTGATTGGGCATATCTATAGGTAAAATGATTTTTATGGCTTAGTCGCTATCATCTACAGTGGCTAATATCTAGTCACTGTCGTCTACAATGGCTAAGGTTAGGCTGCTCTAGGCTTGAGTGGCTAAAGGCTGGTCATTCTAGTATTGAGCGGCTAAGCTTGGATGGGCTCAGAATGCCCCATATGAGTGGTGAGAACCACTTTTGATGCTTGGAAAGTCCAATATTATAACATATGATCTTATGAATGTGCCTATATGAGTAGCTCCCCCAAACATGACATGTTTTAGGTGTCTACACAACTCAACTATGGAAGAATGTGCTCATACATTTTTCTTGATGATGAAGGGATCTCATAAATATGTCACAACCACAAACACTTCTATGCCAATATCAAAGAGGTTAGAGGATAAATATTTCTCACAATGTAATGCAAAAACTCAATTACACCTTATCACTCCAACTATAAAAACAACCATCATCATATATAAAATATTTTTCCAATAACACCTTATAGTCTCCCAACTAAAATAAATTTATCATCCACCAAAAATTAACTCAAAACCTCTTTAATTAAATTTAATGGCAAGAAGGACTTTGATAAGAATTAAATTTACTTTTATTATGACTCCAACAACATGAACCAAGAAAATAACCTTTCACATACCCTTATAACTCCAAATAATACTTTAGGAAAAACTTTAGGGAAATAAAATTTATTTTAATAAAAAATACCTTTGCCACTTATGGGATTCGAATTCCCAATCACTACCTCCACGTGCGCCCTAGCTATGATCTTACCCACCGTGTGTGCTAGACGCACATTTGAAACCTTAAGAGCACTTTGTACTCTTTCTCCTAAGTTTGGTGCTCAAAACGAGCGCATGCCAAAAACCTTTCCCTTTGGGACTCAAGACAAACATGCCAACTCCAAGTGAATCGATTGTGGACTGTTCCACTTCCAACACTTTTGCAAAACACATGCTACCAATGGACCACTCTATCCAATGTGGTTCATACCTTACGCTCTCCCTTTTCATATTCTTCTTGGTGCTAAAAGACAAACAAACTCTTTGTCTTCTTCCTCAATGATCAACGATTGCACAAATTACTTTTAGCTCGGTCGCATGAAAATTAAATCGAAGAGGGGTAAGTTTGAATTCCCCTTTGGCATATTATTTATACATGAATTCACCATATGGCTTAGATGTCGGTGCTCCATAATATTCGATGAATTTGGGGCTTCTTACAACCTTTATAATTTATAAATTATTTAAATTCTAAAATAATTTAAATTTTATAAATTATATTTATAAACCTTTGACTTTAATATAAATTAATTCCTCCTTTAGGTAAAATTCAAACCTTCATTTGCTCTTCACTGATTTGATGAAAATTATTCTGCCACCATGGTTTTTAATAAAAAACTTAATTCTGCCATGATGATGTTTAATGAAGCCTTTATATCCTCATAATTGTTTTAATAAAAACCTTTTAATTTGCCACCATGGTTTTAAGAAAAACCCTTATAAAACAATATATTGACAACTTTCTTCAAGTCTTTGTATTTATCCTGGCTTCAAGGACGGTGTACTCCATGGTGTTAATGACAACTTCATGTGTTCACTTGACATCAATTACAACTTCTCACCTTGACATCAATGACAACTAAATGAGCTCAAAATGTCCAACAAAAAATATATAAATACGCTATCACTTTTAATATGATACTGAACCAACATTATTTACATAAATAGAGATGAAGAATGTATATAGAAAGTTTTTAGATTTGGTTTATCATTGATGCAACTATCCACAAGTTCACATGAAAGGCTTATACAAGCTATACTTAAATCTTTGATCATGGTAACAACTTGGTACATAGTCAAGCTTTCAATATCCATAAACATGCAAATTGAGATTAGATATCTAGAGGCATTATGGGCTTGTAGATGTGTGTACCTTTTACCACCTTCAAAGGGACTCAGTAAGCCCTAAAAAGTAGTGGTATGGGATTCCATTAGGGTATTTGATGGTGGTAATAAATGTAGCATCTATCTTGTAATTACCTTAGCTATTTGATTCCATATCAAATGAGTAAGGGTTTTGTAGGCTTGCAGATGTGCCCACTCATTACCACCATTGAAGGGCCCCAACATGCCTTACCAAGTTCTACAATTAGATACTTTTGGTTTGATTTAGGGGTGATAAAGGATGTGAGTATCTAAAATCCTAAAATATTATTGTTGATATCATTATTGGTTGTTTTATATGACTAGGAGTATTTTTGGCTTGAAAAAATAATCACCCATTACCACCCATAAATCCCTCTAATGGGCCTTATAAAGTGGAGTAATGAGCTATAAATGGGGATCTAAAAGGGTGGTAATAAATAAAAATGTTTTCAAGGATAAAATTCTTCTAGTCAAATGACTAAAAAAATTTTAGGCTTGAAAATGTTCTTGCCTATTACCATTTCCAAAACCCCCATGGGGCCTCTATAATAGCATAATAGAATGCGACTAGGGGATTTAAGGTTGTTAATGGAAATAAATATATAATTTCAAAATATTGCTATACACCCCATGAATATTAGACAGTCAATGATATTTTGGCTTATCAATTTTCTAAGACATCACCACACCCAAAGGGCCTAGTAGGCCTTATAAAGTAGCATGATGCATCGTCATGATAGGGCTTCAAGGCTAGTAATAAGTGAGCATATTTCTAAAATTACAATACCTTTGGTTATATAATCACTTATATAACCTTACAATTTTCTTGGTAATCTAATTATAATCATATAACCAAAGGGTATTCTAGGTTTGTAGATGTGCCTTCCCATCACCACCCTTGAGGCCCTACCATAGACCTCATAAAGTATTATCACAAGCTATTTTTATGGTATTTTAATGCTTTGTTCATCCATCATTAATATTATTTTAGATCCTAATAATACACCTAACATATAAAATATATTAATAACGCACTCAACACCATCAACAATGGTATAATTAGTGTTTAAATATCAGATGGACCTCTTATACATACTCATATTATGCTTTCTTGGTCATGCACAAATAATTTATTATAACTACCATTCATGGTTCTCTCATCGCATTCACTATAACTAACAATGATACTCTCCTGATTAGTTGATTTTTCAATGATAGTAATCAATATCTATTTACAAATATAGCTAGTAGATTAATATATAAGTAAATAATTACAAGTGTATTTTAAGATAAGTAACTCTGCTATGAATATTGAGGAAGTAAACTTACATAAAATGTTTTCTCAAATGATTTAATGAATGTAAAAAATCTATTTCATAAGGTGAAAACCTAACATATTTTGTATAAACCATTTTTATTGAAATATGAGAGGGATTCATACTATCATTATTGGAATATGGACTTAGCTAAATATTATGTTCCTATAGTTTTATTTGCAACCAAGTTTTCATTGTATAAACAATGTTACAATTTTAAGGCAATAACTATAAACAACAATAGTAGAAAAATGGTAGTTGATTTTAGTCCATGGTAAGAGGCATTTGATCTACATTTTCATGTTGAACCTAATAAAATGTTTCAATGGAAGGATTAATTATAATTAATTTATCAATTCATAACATCTCACTAGTAATTCTTTTTTAAAATTACATGTAGATAGAAATAAATTACATAAGATGTCAATTGATTGAGTTATTCACAAAGATGAATTTAACCCTCCTTATCTAATGGAGTTATCCAAAACTTGTTTTTGGTATGACATCATGATGACATATCAATTGTAGGGATGGTGATGATAATATGACTGGTGGTGGTCATATGTGTATTATTTTATAAATAAACAACTTTAATAGTTCAGATAGATTTAATTATATACGATGGATGCACAATGCCATAATTACTTAATTGGTTCCATGAAGAAATGAAAGCATATTCAAGTCATACTCTTGTAGACATGGAAAATTGACCCATCGAAATGATTCAATTCTTCCTTAGATCCCTAGCCACCCACCCAAACTTACCAAATGCAAATTTGGGATCATTTTCCCCTCTTCCTTTGCCCTTTCCCCTAGCCTTACAAAATTTATACCTGATCCTTTTAGGGAATGAATTTGGCTTGCCAAATTCAGGATCTATAAAGGCAAGGCATGAATTTGGTGTTCTAGGTATTTGTCTCAGTAAAACCTCTCCCCTCGATCCATCTTGGGGTTGGTCCTTACCCACGGTGAAATTCATTTTCCCATCCGTTTGCCCTCCAAACCTCTTATAAATAAGGTTTTGGACTCCCTCTTTCCATATATATGCCGCATCTAGAAAGGTTTGATTATAAAATTTTTGACTCACTCATTTTCTCATGCTAACAAGTGCCCTTCTACTGCAAGTTGTTTTGTTGTTTTGTGTTCTAGTGTTTGCTACCCTTGGGGATCAAGTGGATGAGTCTTGAAAATTGGATAGATTCACCATATTAGAGTGCTTTTTCCACATATTTATTGCTCCTTTATTTCTCCATCAGCTCATTAGGTTTTTTGTTTAAATTATTTACTTTGCAAGTCTATTTTTCATTGTTTTGCACTATGTTTTTCACTATTTTAGGGCTTGAAAAGGGTATCTAAACTAAATTCATGCCCTACCCATACAAGGTGTGAATTTGGTAAGAAATATTCACATTCCCTATTTACAAGTCATGGATTTGGTAAATTAGGGCTTGGGGGTAAGCTTTTGCACCCCAAAACCTTGATTTGCACTTTGCATCTTAGCATTCTATCATGTTTATCCTGTTTGCATTTAATTTTGTTGTTATACATCTATTTTACTCTGTTTGTGCATGTTCTAAAGTTCAAATATTATTTTACTTTTTAATGATCAGCTAAAAATACCAAGGGGGCTTTATTGTTGTGCCTCCAAGCTCAATCAAATAGTGGCCTAAGTAGAACCCCAACCATTTATTAAATTTTCTAGTGTTTGTGAAGCTATTTTGTAGGTTTGAAGCTATTTGGATATTTTTGATTAAAGTTAAAGCTAGGATAAAACACTGGATTAGATAAGTTCCTTGATTAAAGCTTCTAGGCTATTTGATGTTTGCTTTGTATTCAATTTTATTCAAAACATAGATCATAAGTAAAAGGAAAATATTTTGTTGAATTTCTAGGCATTTGAAAGAGTAAAAGTATATAGTGTACCTCTAGGGCTTTAATATTGTTTGTGCATCCCCTTGAACCCTTGCTCAAAGTAAAAGATCTCATTATTTTGTAAAACCTAGGGATAGATATTATCGAATCAAAGAATCATACTAGGGTTAGTTCTTGTCTTCTTGCATCTTGTGTGTCTTGTATTGTTCTTTCATTATCATAGCTTAATTTAGAAAGGCCAAATAATAAGTGTTTACTTAATCGATACATCAAACATTTCCACCCCAAACTTGGAGAAAGTCCTAAAACCATTCCTAGTGAACCTCTTTCTTTTTTTCCCCTCGAGAGTAGAGAATATAACAACCACCACAGTCACCTTGGCTCCTAGTGAATCCATCCAAGGATTGTATGCAGTGCACAATTTCCCCCCTCTACAACTCTCACTTGATTCTCTTAATTTATGTATTTCAATTACAAGTATTGTTTTGGTATTAAGGTTGATACAAAGGATTATTGGTATAAAAATACCATGCAACTATGGGCCCATCATATTTATAGAGATAAATTAAATTATATGTTTAATATTTTTAAACAAGTTTATAGAAAAAACATTTATGGTTTTGTTTCATAAATATAATCATGTATTTTTAAGTTTATTTTAACATGTTCTAAGACTTTCAACCATGGATACAATACCACACCTAATAGATATTATTCATGTCAAAAACTACTATTATATTAGATTTTTTGGTAGTTGAGCATAATAGATAATGCTTATAAAAGTAATAATTCTTATGATGCTTTCACTAAAGTTATAAAGGCAAGGATATATAACGTAAAATAATCATAATGAAAGAATCAAAATCGTTCCATTTTTTAGATACTCATTATTTATAGATACAGTCATGTGGATACCCAAGAATAGATTGGTTATAGCTAGTAATTTTCTAGTAATATTTGTTGGATTTTGTAATACTCTACTGGTGTAAACCAAAGCAACATATCAACTTAAATAATATAGTAAAATATTTATATAATTAAAATAAAGAGTTAATGACACAAGAAATATGAACAATGGCCTTATTCACCCATAAAAATGATCAAGATAATATCACACTAGTATAATGAATTGGGTGGTTAAGGTATTTATACCAAATCCTCAATAATAATTACAAGTTACTAAACCATTTTTCATAACACATTAGGAATAAATAGTTAGTGTAGATTAACTATGACAATATTGAACCATGGTCCCATTATCTAATTATATTAATTAATAATAAAAACATTGCATAGTGATTGCCCATAGGCTTACAAATGACTATATCATACAATGTCCACCTTGGCCAATAAAGTCATATAAAACAAATTTTAACATCTCATAACATGAATTGAGGAGCCAAGGAGGGAATAAATTAATGATAAATTGCATTTTCCCTCTCTTTAATGGAATCTCTATTGGGCTAGTTCACTCAAAAAAACTAAGGAACATTTAGAATCTCCTTATCATCTAGAAGTTTACCTCCTATCTTCTAAAAAAATGCTTCAATATTCCATGGTCTCACTTATTAATTATTTGTAGGATGTATTTCCCTTTAAAATATCTACATGAAGGCTCTAAGTTCTTTAAAGTCTTAGAATTTCCCTTGGGTTTGAGTCTTAGCCTCTATTGGTTATAGTCCTTAGCATGATCCTATACCTAAGAAAGCACACCATAATTATTCATGGTAAGCTAAAAGTTAACAATAAGATAAAATAGAGCATTAAGGGATATATGAATAAGTTCCGTTATTGTCACTAAAACCACATGAATCACTAGTCAAACAATATAAAAAGGTAAAGATATATTGACAAGGACAAGTTTAACACATTTTTTATCAATAGTCACTATGATTTTAAAGATGCAATATTTACCCATAAATACATAGAGCATGAGATATAGGACTTAATGTTGTTAGATTCTAAGATCTTGAGGGAAGAGAGTTCCATATTTAATTTGCAAACTCTCATGACATTCACTTTTCTAAGCAATTCCTATAATGTCATCCAAACCTTGGTGGGATAATTCTCCTCTTTGATATGAAAAACATGTCATGTTTAACCAACATTAGAAATAAACCTATGACCTTCTCCTTATAAACCAAAATTTTATCTCAATATCTTTCACTATTTCAACCATAAAGATTCACCATACATTATTGCTTCTTAATAATATAGTCATATCATTTGACTAATTACTCTAATTTAGACTACTAAAGTTGTAACGTATACCAAAATATCCATCTTGTATGAATTCATCATCAACACTCTAACATGCCCTTGAAATAATGTCACCAATGCAAAGAGCTCAAAAATCCTTGTTACCTAAAAAATGGGATTGAAATGTTTCCATGTGCAAAGGTTATGGTCTCTAGAAGTTTTGGTCTATTAGTGTACAAAATAATAATCATCAAATCCTTAAAACCTTATCAAAATATTGTTAAACTAGAACGTGTCACTTATAATACATTGATGGAGGGATCCTTCCACTTTGTGATCACTAGTTTTCTATTGTGTATAATTGACAAATATTTTTTGTAATTTATACTAGTTTAATTATATAACTATCCATGATAATTGCCATGTTGGAAAAATTACCCATTACTTAGTGTAAAGAACCCATAGAGGGAGGCCATGGAGTTTGAACCTTTGTCTACCAATCAAAGTGTACCTTAGGCCCTAGGCTAGTTAGGAACTGTAAAGTCCCATAAAATATTAAAAGTAAAACCCTTTGAATGAATGGGAAGGCCATTTGCAACCTTTTTTATGTAAAAAATTTTTTTTTTGAGTATATGATTCTGACATAGAACCTCCTCTCAACTAATTCCTATATGCCATCCTTATAGCCAACAAGTTAAAATTACACATTATAAATGTATCATTAATGCTTTTTTCTATATACTTTTAGAGATAAAGGCATAAATGGAGATCACAAGATTTAGACTCTATAACTCTTCTCCTCAAACACCTCCATACCACTCTCATAGATAATGATCTATAGTATTCCTATGTGATTGAAGAATAATAACAACATTGATTACCATCATCTTCTTACAATGTATGGCAAATAAAAAAAATGTTGGATGTGATTTAAAATTGTGATATGCTACTCCAAAGTTGTAATTCCATGACCCTCCATATAAAATATGTCATATTTTAAAATGGGTGAAAATGGGATACTCCTTGAACTATCCAATCCTCTTTCTTACACTGTAAATACTGCATCCTTATTATACAACCACAATGACTATGCACTAGAATCAAACCATAAACCAACTACTAGTAAGAATATTCCACACCATGTGAAAACTAATTCATGAAAGTGGATAAGTGAGAGGTAAGGGCCAACACTCTTTGGAGTAACTATGAAAATACCTTCTCAAAGAAAAATGAAAAAAGACTATAATTTATTCTTCCAAACCTACAATGTGGGATGAATGTATCCTAATGATAAACATTGAATCAATATTCTCATATTATACCATAATAACATGATTTTATAGCCTTGAACAAACCATTAATTTATGCTCATATCTTATGTAAAATTTGGAATACAATTAGAGGACGATGGCTAAAAATTTATCCAAATAATTTATGCTAAATGATGATTATAAGTAATAAAAATCTTCCTGTGCGAAATAAAATTATAATGTTCTAAAAAAAAATTGATGTTTTGACCAAAAAAAATAAGGATTCAAGAAGGATATTTTCATGAAAAAGAGATGGTGCTCCATACCACTCTAATAACACATTGAATTTACCAATATTTTTGAAACAAATAGAAGCAACACATAGAATTAGATCATATAATATGTGGATGTTTTTAGATAGATTAAAATATGAGAGGTAGAGGTCATGAGAGGGTTAGAGGTCATGGGATATTGTGTGAGAGCAAAAATCCTACTAATAGAAGGGGTTATAGTGGTTTCAATGTTTTTAACACAAACTTTGATTTTGAGAAATACCATGATGAGAGGATTGTAGCTAGGCATATTTAGGTTACTCTGGTAGCTTAGGCTGCTATGGACTCTACTATATTGGCATTGACCCTGATCCCCCTGATATACCTTTAGCGACAAAGGTTCCTGATACTTCTCTACCTTTCTCGGTTGTGAGTGGGCCCATTGTTGAGAGTGTTCCTTTGATGGATCTATTGGCAGTTCTAAACTAGTTGTCACTCAAAAAGGATGTTTGAGTCACATGAAGTCCTCTTCTATAGGTCCAGGTGGGATTCCTTGCCCAGTCACTTTTTAAGATAAAATTCAATCTCTTGTTGGGTATTATGGCCCAATGGTTTCTCCCCTTAATCATTCATAGGATGGAGACCTTTATCTTGGCCCAAGGCTTAGTGAGTTCATGGCTACCTTTTAGGAGGTTGTCAACACTCATTACCTACTGGCTGAGTCATCTTTTTTCATCTAAGCAATATTTTGAAAATGATTCAAATTCAAATTTCTTGCTTTTTAAGAATGGAGTGTATAGAGGAAAAGTGAGAAATGAGGGGTTCAAACTCTTTATGGGTCATGATTTTATTTCTAAGGAGGAACCTCTCATTAAGATTATCTTTGATGCCAAGGTTAGTCCTAGTCTATCTCCATAATTTGTAGTCCCTCCTATGGGTCATGATTCAATTTGCAAAGGTAAAACAAACTTCTAATTTGATAGCCCCTCTTGTGGGTTCTCATAGGGACTTTGCATTTTGCCTTCGAAAGTAAAATCTTATGTTGCTATAGTCTCCTTTCAGACTAAGAGATATATCCTTCCTAATTATCATTTTGACCTTGACCCTATTTATACATCTTTATATGTCCCTTATGATCTCTTAAAGCTCACCATGGAGGAGGGTGAGACTTCACTGATTGGGAATTTATTGGAATACTCCAGGCCTGATATGGATGCAATAAAGAGATGGGCATTTGTGAAATGGGATCCCAAAGGTTAAATGTATCTCATCACCCTCCCTAATGGTTTTTTATTATGAATATTTTTATGTTGGAAAATATTAGGCATATTCTAGGGGGTGGTCCCTGGTTTTTTGATAGGAGAGGTCTCTTTCTTCATATATGGGGGATAGATTTTGATCCAGAGCATGAGGCTATTTTAAATGGAATTGCAAAAATTATGGGAGATTTAGTTATTATTGATGTGACAACCAGAGCTAGATCTAGGATGATTTATGCCTACATGTGTATGGTGGTTGATCTGGATGTTATTCTACCTAATTATATTGAATTAATTTTAGATTTTAGATCCTAGACCCAATGAGTTGAATATGATAATAAGCCATTAATCTATTTTGGATGCAAACATTATGGTCATGGGTTAGCAATATGACCGTTGAAAACAATTATTGCCTCAACCGCACCTAAGGAAGATCCTCTTTGTTGAAGAATATCATATTTTGGGGTGACCTCGAATATTCAGTCTCTTAAGGATGGCAATGGTAATATTGAAGACTTTCCTCTAATGGGTCTAAAGGAGACACATCCTTCCAATGAAAAAATCCTCCTTTTGGAAACTAAGTTTGAAATTTTTACCTCTAAAGTGGATTCTATTTTAACTAAAGGAATTGGGTTTGATCTAGACTAGGCTAAGCTTATCTTAGATTCAGATCAATCATAGGGATTGAAAATTCTAAAAAATATTGCATCTATGCGTTCAATCCCTTGTGGATAGGTTAAAGGAAGCTTTGAAGAACCAATAAATCCTCTGTCAAGTTGAGAGACCGATCTATTGGAGATCCTTGTGAATCATCGATAAAGGCTCCAATTCCTAAATCTAGTGGATGGAGATGCAGGAGAATCATCTGATCTGATGGGTGGTTGTTGTAGTATCTCAGATCTGGCCATTCTCGTTGGGGAAATTTTTTTTCAATTTTTTTTATGGCTCTTAGGTGGGACAATGGATGATATTTTTAAATTTTGAAACTTTTTGAATCTAGTTTTGTTGGGTTTATGTGGGCTCTTCACAAAGAGCTTTAATTTCCTTATTATTTTTTTGTCTTCGGATCTTTGCTTCACCCATGTCAGGCTTCTCTATCCTTTCCAACTACTTGGTTCTCCTTTTGGTTTTGGGTCCCCTTAACCCCTAGTTGTAAAAGGTTTGGGATCCCTTTCAAAATCCTTTTTTCCACCCAATAAAAAAAACACATAGAATTAAATCATAAAAAGAAAAATTATAGAGAGAAAAAGAAAATAGCAATTAATAAATGAAATATGAAGGATGCCCTTAGACCCACATAAATTCTCAACATAACATCACATTGATACAATGGATTAGGTAGTTCAGGAGTATTTAATCAAAACCTCAATAATAATTAGAAGTTATTACACCCTTTCCCATAATACATTAGGCATATAAAGTTAGTGAAGATTAATCATGAAAAGGTTAAACCATGTGCATATAAACTAATTACATTAATTAATAATAAATTTGTTGCATAATGATTTCCTATATGCTTATAGATGATTATATCATGAAATATTGTCCTTAGACAATAAAGTCAGGTTACACAACTTTCAACAATATTTTGGGAGGTAATTCATCATACAAACTACAACCTAAAGGACATTATTATAGAAGTTTCTAGAATATTTTACCATGATTATTATGATATAAAAGAGTTAATAAAATGTACAATATGTTGTTTTTTGAAAATTCATTGGAGGATAACATGAAGTATAAATTTTCTAAATGATATAAACTTAGATAATTAATAAATAACAACAATCTAATTGATAAAATTTTAATTTTTGTTTTAGGATCTAGTAGATTATAGATGAAATTAAAAAAAAAATAGAGGATGAAAAATTAATATTACATGGTAGTAGTAACTCTGATTCAGCATGAGGTATGGTCACGAACCCTAAATAATTGATGCCCATGTTCAATGTGATAAGAATAGTAAAGGGTTCAAAATTTAGGATAAATAAATGCAAAATAAATAATACTTGTTAGAGATAATATTTTAATATTTTTTTTACTAGTTAAGGTATATTATGAATAAAAAATGAGCATAACTTGTAGTAGTCACTTTGATTTCAATAACAGTACTCCTAGTTTATCATTAATCACTTCCAGTATTATAATAGTAACTTCCAATCCAACATTATTTGGTTCTAGTTCAACAAAAGTATCTCCTTGTTGGAAATACCACCTATTATTGATGTAGGTAATTACACATCATAAACTATTGTCTTTCCATCTTCATATAATATTTTTTGCATGACACATTGGGAATTAATGACCTAAGTTATGTAAAAATATTTGATGAACCTAGAAAGGTAATAGTTTATGGAGAAGTAGAGATAAATATATCTATATTCTTATTTGGTAACTATTATCATAAATAAACAATATAGCCTATTTGGTTAATGTATCTACCATCAAGGCAAAAGTGGATTGACATTATATTGGATGACTTTGGAGAGTAGGAATGGTTTCTAAAACCAAATACATAAAACTAGCACAAGCTATGTATCTTATAGTTAATGTTTCTCAAATGGTTAGAGAAATTACAAAAGTCATGGAGGAAAATTACAACAATTTAAAGGAGAAATATAATATATTGAGGGGTGAACTTAGTCACAAAGAGTGGCAAGTCGAATAATAATAATGTAGTCCCATATCAATATATTAAACTTAAAAAAATATAGCATTAATAATCACTTTTACTCTTGTCTTGGTCTACATCGCCCCCTTCATTAATATCTCCATGTTTAATCTGCTAAGTATCAAACGATACAAAGTTATAATAAAAATATTATTAGATTTTCTTCAAGCTAAAATCAAACAAATCAATGACTTGATTATACAAATATGGAAGAAACTAGATGGATCAACAATATAGAAGCCTACATTAGGACAACTAAAAATCATGCATCAAATATCAAAGGGATATGCTATAGTAAGATATAATAATTTAATAAATTTGTTGACACATAAATAATAGTTTGAAAAAAAATAGTTTGGATAGGTCTAAAATGCATTCTATTGATCCTCATAAATTTATTCAATTGATGGATTTTATTAAAAACCTAAGGAGCTACAAACAAATAATTAGTCAACTCAAGACATTTACCTCTTGGGTAAATAATAAGTTAGAAAAAATGAGACTTTCAATAAGGTCAAGTGGATTATTAATAACATGAAGGACATGGACTAGTGGACTGAAGAAGTTAACTATGTTTTGAACATATTTGAAAAATACAAACTTATTGGTAACTATAGAGGATGACTTGGCCATCACATTAAAAGGTACAATCATCTTGAATTATAGGATATAAAATTTTCTATAACATTCAAAATAAAATATTGTGAGAAGTGGATGATCACTTTGTGGTAAATAGTTCACTTTGTCTATGAAAACACCTTCATATGAAAACTAGCAAAAAAATGAAAGTAATTCTCTTTGACTAAATATTTTATAACTAATATATTTTGTTGAATTAATATAAAATTAAGTGATGTTTTGCTATTGAATATACAAATTTTAAGTTGTTTTTGTTTTGTTTTGTTTTTTTGTTTTTTTAATGTTTTTTCATACACGAATATTTTTTGTTGTCAGATATTTTGTATACATTAACAATGATGTGTACAACATAGTTTGTATACCTAATTAATGATATGCATAAATTATCATGAGTGAATGTCTCTCTAGGTATGCTCTTATATTTTTTCTAATTGGTTATATGGGATTTAAATATGCCCCACCCATATTACATCATGGCCACCTAGTGGTATTATAATAGCTTGGCAATTATGCATGTATTGTATAGCAACATTTGAACTTGGGTCTCCTTGAAATTCAAGGTATTTTAACTAGTTGAGATTATGCCTTTTGATTTCTTCTATCCATATTTGATTCCTATATTATTAGGATATTAATGTGATAAATTAAAAAATAAAAATAAAATATAATTATAATATAGATTATTATGATTAGACGCATAAAATACATCTAATTGGCATGTTTTGATATGTATCTAGGTATCCTCCTAGTATCAAGTGCCTATGATATTATCATATGAGTGATAATGAATAGATACAAATAAGTTAATTCAAATTTACATATTATGAGGTATCTTTAAACATGATCTTAGGACTAATTTCATAATAAACTTTGAAAATCAATATCATGACTTAAGGATATCACAATTGAATGCTAATAATTATACCTTATACTTTGCTAGACTTATTCCTTCGCACAACTTTCCTTTTAGGTTTCTTCTCTTTAGTATGAACTCCACTTTGAAATGGCATGCTATGTACAATTTCTTACAGGTTAATCCCTCATGTTGAAACCCTTGTTCTTATCCTTTTTCATTCCATAATAATAAGATTTAAGAAAGGATGATATACATTTATGCTCACTAGATTTATTGTGAAAATAATATTTTTCATAGATAAATTAAGCTATAAATGAACACAATTAATTCCTTTACAAGATATTATTCAATAGAAATATTTTCGTACCCTAAGAGTGATAGTTAATTTTAGTTCTTACCATGATTAAAAAAAGGTTTTTTTTTAAAAAGGGAAAAATTAAAATAAAAAAAAAAAGCAAAAAAGTTATACTCTTTATATTAATTTTAACATTTTTTGACTCAAATTAATATTGAAGTTAATTTTTAAATCATTGGAGTCAATATTTTTATTGGTATATCTATCTATATATATATATATATAGTACCCACACTTAAGTGGATTGATTAATATTCTTTGTCAAATCAATGGCATGAGCAATTAAAACATGCATATACAGAAACCATACACTCTTTTATGCAACATGATCAAAACCAAATCCACTTGTTGGAAAATTGACCAATTCTATAATCGTATTATGCATGATATGCTCTCAATTAAACCACTTTTCTACATAAAAAATAATATATACCTTTCCTCTTATTTAAATAGTTTTCTTTCTTTATGCCCTTTTAACTATAAGTAAAATTAGAACCCCCATATCATTATCAACTTTTAGTATTTTCCTTCATAGTAAGGCCTTCAACTATTTGGACGCATTACAAATATGTTCATATTTAAAAAAATTGATATGGTAACTCTTAAATATGTCTTCTAATGATAGAACTTAGCATGTTAGATATAGCTAGTTATGATGTATAAATGACCTGATTTTTAGGTCACTATTGAAATTTTAAAGAAATTCCAAAGAGGCATATGAAGAATGTAATTTCATATTTACTTAATATAAAATTACAACTTTTTTCTACCGGAAAGGATGCCACTTGAATTATCGGTAATGTGACCCAGGTTCAATCCCCATGGTGGATGTGTATAAGAAGTATTACTAAAAAAAAATACAACTTTTTTCTAAGAAAAAAAAACTCTTAAATATGTCTTTAAGATTTGGTCATGTTTTTGGTTAATCTTGTCTAAATTAGTTTTATTTGATTTTCCATAGTTAAGATCATATAATGCAACACCCATATGATTTATGTTATTATAAACCTTGTATAGAATGTCAATGTTTACCATCTGACCGTAAATTTGATCATGTGTTGATTGTTCTTATCTTTGATTTAGTGGCATTTCTTATGCTCATGTGTGTGTGTGTTTTTTGGATGGATAAAAGGGGTTGTTCTTGGGTCCCCCACCCTTGATAAATCATAAATCTCTCATTTAGAGCTTGAGATTTTATAAAAATATTCAATTCTCATCTCAATTGAGATGCTATAGCTAGATACCTACATATTTTTTCATAAAAAATCTAAATTCTTAATATTTATTTTATGGGTCTTCTTCAAATTTATTTTTGAAATATATATATATATATATATATATATATATATATATATATATATATATATATATATTATTAGATGGAAATAAGGGGTTTTAAAAGGGTCCCTAAACCTTTTACAAAATTACACCACTATCCAATATAAAAGAATAAGGAGACAAAGCAGAACACAAAGGAGATAACAAGAACCTAATCCACAAAGACAAATGAGGTACATGGACAAAACCATACCATTTACCTAAACAAGAAGTAAAACAAGATAGGGGGAACACCCACAAACAAGCAAAATAACTTGCAATAGAAAAATATCCAAAGAAACTAGTAACAATGAGCTAGAGAACAAGAGAGCCACCTAGACTACTCAAGGTCTCTAAAAAAATAGACTTGAGGATCTTTGAGATACCTTAGCATCTAGGCGATCTCTTTAGCATATATAGCAATCATCTTTGTAGTCATGGTGAGGGAGGAAATGAGATCATACATTGCATTCCATGTGTTAACCACATTCTTAAGGGGATCACAACCCCATAGGAGGTTATCCCCCATACCAAAAAAAATTACTCCTTTAAACTTAGCCTTCTTCCTTGGAATAGGATCAGCTTCTCTAGAATTTTTAAAATCATAAATGACCTAACTAGCCATGTCTTCCTTGTCTAGTTTGAACCTTAGGACCTTTGACCTCCTAGCTAAATAACACAAGCTTATACTGAGAGGGGGGTGAACAATATAAGATAACAAATTTCTCTTTTCTTTCCAAAGCAATAACTTCAAATAATATCAATGCAATAATGAAATAATGCATAAATCACCACATACATGAGAGACAAATATTTTACGTGGAAACACCCTCTCAGGAGAAAACCATAACAAAATATTGCTTATATATTTCTTCAATAAATTTTGTGGGCACCAACCCACAGGAGACACCAATCCCCTAGTACAAGTTCATGGGCACCAACCCACAGGAGACACCAATCCCCTATACAAGTTCATGGGCACCAACCCATAGGAGACACAAATCCCCTATACAAGTTCATGGGAACCAACCCACAGGAGACACCAATCCCCTTAGCAATTTCATGGGAACCAACCCAAAGGAGACACCAATCCCCTCAGCAAATTTGTGGGAACCAATCCATAGGAGACACCAATCCCCTCAGCAAGTTCGTGGGCACCAACCCATAGGAGACACCAATCTTCTTAATAATTTTATGGGCACCAACCCATGGGAGACACCAATAACGTCAACAATTTCATGGGCACCAACCCACAGGAGACACCAATCCCCTCAACAATTTTGTGGGTTCCAACTCATAGGAGACACCAATCCCCTTAGCAAGTTCATGGACACCAACCCATAGGAGACACCAATCTCCTATACAATTTTTACTCTAAAAAACTGATCACAAACACTGCTCAATTCTATTCTCAAATCTGCTCACAAACCCTACTCAAATATGCTCCCAAATCTTCTCACAAACACTGATCAAATCTGCTCCCAAATTTGCTCAAGTCTTCTCAAAAATCTGATCCAAAATCCTACTCAAGTCTGCTCATCAATCTGATCCAAAACTCTGCTTTTACTTTTTAAATTCCTCCCTTGTCTTGAGTTTGCTTTCTTCAAATCAAAATATATTCTACTAGATTATTTTAACTTCATGAACATATAGATGATGTACTTGTGTAGGAAGCTTCAAATGACCAAACTATTCTTTTCATTCATCAATTTTGTTACTTCCACATGTCTCACATTTATTACATTTTAAAGGTAGCTCTAGTCTAGCACTTGATAACTAACCTTGTAAATGCTGATTTGTAACTATCTTGTGCACCTTTCCTTCTTGTAGATAGCTCCAAATCTGCCTCAAAAAAATGTTGATATTTCTTTTGTATGTGCCCTCCAATTCTACAAAGTTATAATAAAAATATTATTAGATTTTCTTCAAGCTAAAATCAAACAAATCAATGACTTGATTATACAAATATGGAAGAAACTAGATGGATCAACAATATAGAAGCCTAGATTAGGACAACTAAAAATCATGCATCAAATATCAAAGGGATATGCTATAGTAAGATATAATAATTTAATAAATTTGTTGACACATAAATAATAGTTTGAAAAAAAATAGTTTGGATAGGTCTAAAATGCATTCTATTGATCCTCATAAATGTATTCAATTGATGGATTTTATTAAAAACCTAAGGAGCTACAAACAAATAATTAGTCAACTCAAGACATTTACCTCTTGGCTAAATAATAAGTTAGAAAAAATGAGACTTTCAATAAGTTCAAGTGGATTATTAATAACATGAAGGACATGGACTAGTGGACTGAAGAAGTTAACTATGCTTTGAACATATTTGAAAAATACAAACTTATTGGTAACTGTAGAGGATGACTTGGCCATCACATTAAAATGTACAATCATCTTGAATTATAGGATATAAAATTTTCTATAACATTCAAAATAAAATATTGTGAGAAGTCGATGATCACTTTGTGGTAAATAGTTCACTTTGTCTATGAAAACACCTTCATATGAAAACTAGCAAAAAAATGAAAGTAATTCTCTTTGACTAAATATTTTATAACTAATATATTTTGTTGAATTAATATAAAATTAAGTGATGTTTTGCTATTGAATATACAAATTTTAAGTTGTTTTTGTTTTGTTTTGTTTTTTTGTTTTTTTAATGTTTTTTCATACACGAATATTTTTTGTTGTCAGATATTTTGTAGACATTAACAATGATGTGTACAACATAGTTTGTATACCTAATTAATGATATGCATAAATTATCATGAGTGAATGTCTCTCTAGGTATGCTCTTATATTTTTTCTAATTGGTTATATTGTATTTAAATATGCCTCACCCATATTACATCATGGCCACCTAGTGGTATTATAATAGCTTGGGAATTATGCATGTATTGTATAGCAACATTTGAACTTGGGTCTCCTTGAAATTCAAGGTATTTTAACTAGTTGAGATTATGCCATTTTATTTCTTCTATCCATATTTGATTCCTGTATTATTAGGATATTAATGTGATAAATTAAAAAATAAAAATAAAATATAATTATAATATAGATTATTATGATTAGACGCATAAAATACATCTAATTGGCATGTTTTGATATGTATCTAGGTATCCTCCTAGTATCAAGTGCCTATGATATTAGCATATGAGTGATAATGAATAGATACAAATAAGTTAATTCAAATTTACATATTATGAGGTATCTTTAAACATGATCTTAGGACTAATTTCATAATAAATTTTGAAAATCAATATCATGACTTAAGGATATCACAATTGAATGCTAATAATTATACCTTATACTTTGCTAGACTTATTCCTTCGCACAACTTTCCTTTTAGGTTTCTTCTCTTTAATATGAACTCCACTTTGAAATGGCATGCTATGTATAATTTCTTACAGGTTCATCCCTCATGTTGAAACCCTTGTTCTTATCCTTTTTCATTCCATATAATAATATTGAAGAAAGGATGATATACATTTATGCTCACTAGATTTATTGTGAAAATAATATTTTTCATAGATAAATTAAGCTATAAATGAACACAATTAATTCCTTTACAAGATATTATTCAATAGAAATATTTTCTTACCCTAAGAGTGATAGTTAATGATAATTTTAGTTCTTACCATGATTAAAAAATTGTTTTATTTGATGAGGAGTACATTTAGATTCAAAATGAGATGCCAAAGTTGTTATACTCTTTATATTAATTTTAACATTTTTTGACTCAAATTAATATTGAAGTTAATTTTTAAATCATTGGAGTCAATATTTTTATTGGTATATCTATCTATCTATCTATCTATCTATATATATATATATAGTACCCACACTTAAGTGGATTGATTAATATTCTTTGTCAAATCAATGGCATGAGCAATTAAAACATGCATATACAGAAACCATACACTCTTTTATGCAACATGATCAAAACCAAATCCACTTGTTGGAAAATTGACCAATTCTATAATCGTATTATGCATGATATGCTCTCAATTAAACCACTTTTCTACATAAAAAATAATATATACCTTTCCTCTTATTTAAATAGTTTGCTTTATTTATGCCCTTTTAACTATAAGTAAAATTAGAACCCCCATATCATTATCAACTTTTAGTATTTTCCTTCATAGTAAGGCCTTCAACTATTTGGACGCATTACAAATATGTTCCATTATCGAGGTAAAATTATCTTTAAAAAAATTGATATGGTAACTCTTAAATATGTCTTCTAATGATAGAACTTAGCATGTTAGATATAGCTAGTTATGATGTATAAATGACCTGATTTTTAGGTCACTATTGAAATTTTAAAGAAATTCCAAAGAGGCATATGAAGAATGTAATTTCATATTTACTTAATATAAAATTACAAATTTTTTCTATCGGAAAGGATGCCACTTGAATTATCGGTAATGTGACCCAGGTTCAATCCCCATGGTGGATGTGTATAAGAAGTATTACTAAAAAAATATACAACTTTTTTCTAAGAAAAAAAAACTCTTAAATATGTCTTTAATATTTGGTCATGTTTTTGGTTAATCTTGTCTAAATTAGTTTTATTTTATTTTCCATAGTTAATATCATATTATGCAACACCCATATGATTTATGTTATTATAAACCTTGTATAGAATGTCAATGTTTACCATCTGACCGTAAATTTGATTATGTGTTGATTGTTCTTATCTTTTATTTAGTGGCATTTCTTATTCTTGTGTCTGTGTGTGTTTTTTGGATGGAGAAAAGGGGTTGTTCTTGGGTCCCCCACCCTTGATAAATCATAAATCTCTCATTTAGAGCTTGATATTTTATAAAAATATTCAATTATCATCTCAATTGAGATGCTATGGCTAGATACCTACATATTTTTCATAAAAAATCTAAATTCTTAATATTTATTTTATGGGTCTTCTTCAAATTTATTTTTGAATCATATATATATATATATATATATATATATATATATATATATATATATATATATATATATATATATATATATATATATATTATTAGATGGAAATAAGGGGTTTAAAATGGTCCCTAAACCTTTTACAAAATTACACCACTATCCAATATAAAAGACTAAGGATACAAAGCAGAACACAAAGGAGATAACAAGAACCTAATCCACAAAGAAAAATGAGGTACATGGACAGAACCATACCATTTACCTAAACAAGAAGTAAAACAAGATAGGGGGAACACCCACAAACAAGCAAAATAACTTGCAATAGAAAAATATCCAAAGAAACTAGTAACAATGAGCTAGAGAACAAGAGAGCCACCTAGACTACTCAAGGTCTCTAAAAAAAGAGACTTGAGGATCTTTGAGACACCTTAGCATCTAGGCGATCTCTTTAGCATATATAGCAATCATATTTGTAGTCATGATGAGGGAGGAAATGAGATCATACATTGCATTCCATGTGTTAACCACATTCTTAAGGGGATCACAACCCCATAGGAGGTTATCCCCCATACCAAAAAAATTTACTACTTTAAACTTAGCCTTCTTCCTAGCAATAGGATCAGCTTCTCTAGAATTTTTAAAATCATAAATGACCTAACTAGCCATGTCTTCCTTGTCTAGTTTCAACGTTAGGCACTTTGACCTCCTAGCTGAAGAACACAAGCTTATACTAAGAGGGGGGGTGAAAAATATAAGATAAATAATTTCTCTTTTCTTTCCAAAGCAATAACTTCAAATAATATCAATGCAATAATGAAATAATGCACAAATCACCACATACATGAGAGACAAATATTTTACGTGGAAACACCCTCTCAGGAGAAAACCATAACAAAATATTGCTTATATATTTCTTCAATAAATTTTTTGGGCACCAACCCAAAGGAGATGCCAATCCCCTAGTACATGTTCATGGGCACCAACCCACAAGAGACACCAATCCCCTATACAAGTTCATGGGCACCAACCCATAGGAGAAACAAATCCCCTATACAAGTTCATGGGAACCAACCCACAGGAGACACCAATCCCCTTAGCAAGTTCATGGGCACCAACCCAAAGGAGACACCAATCCCCTCAGAAAATTTGTGGGAACCAACCCATAGGAGACACCAATCCCCTTAGCAAGTTCATGGGCACCAACCCATAGGATACACCAATATTCTTAATAAGTTTATGGGCACAAACCCATGGGAGACACCAATCACGTCAAAAATTTCATGGGCACCAACCCACAGGCGACACCAATCCCCTCAAAAATTTCATGGGTGCCAACTCATAGGAGACACCAATCCCCTTAGCAAGTTCATGGCCACCAATCCCCTATACAAGTTCTACTCTAAAAAACTGATCACAAACACTGCTCAATTCTATTCTCAAACATGCTCACAAACCCTACTCAAATATGCTCCCAAATCTTCTCACAAACACTGATCAAATCTGCTCCCAAATTTTCTCAAGTCTTCTCAAAAATTTGATCCAAAATCCTACTCAAGTCTACTCATCAATCTGATCCAAAACGCTGCTTTTAATTTTTAAATTCCTCCCTTGTCTTGAGTTTGCTTTCTTCAAATCAAAATATATTCTACTAGATTATTTTAACTTCATGAACATATAGATGATTTACTTGTATAGTAAGCTTCAAATGACCAAACTATTCTTTTCATTCATCAATTTTGTTACTTCCACATGTCTCACATTTATTACATTTTAAAGGTAGCTCTAGTCTAGCACTTGATAACTAACCTTGTAAATGCTGATTTGTAACTATCTTGTGCACCTTTCCTTCTTCTTGTAGATAGCTCCAAATCTGCCTCAAAAAAATGTTGATATTTCTTTTGTATGTGCCCTCCAAATCTACCTTAAAAAATATGATCTTCCTTTTGTATGAGCCTTCCAAATCTGCCTCAACACAACTCCAAATCTGCCTCAAAAATCTAATCAATATCTTTAATTTCTCTTTTTGAAGTAGTCTACCTTATGGCTCCAAATGTAAATCCCTTGATTTAAATTTTGCATAACAAATAAATAAGGTAGAAAATAAACTAATAAGGTTTGATGTCCTTATTATTCCAAACCTTATAAAAGATCAAAAATTTATTTTTCATGAATCACTTTATCTCTTCAAAATAGTATAAAGAAATATTCTTTATAATAAACCATTAATTTACTTTCATACTTCCAAACTTTATAAGATCAAAAATTAATTCCTTATGAATCACCTTATCTCTCCAAAAAAATATAAAGAAATTTAATTTATACTAAACCCTTAGTTTACTTTCATACTTATCTTTTGACTTGATTTCGTTGGGATCATGGTGTCCACCCTGATGTTGTCAACTATATTCACATGATTTGTAATGGCTATTCACTATCATGGCTCCTTCATGTTGTCTTTTGTAGGTGATGGCAAGATACAGTAGAACCAGAGACCCTTATCCCCATATTTTTCTATAAGTATTGGGGGCTTTGGAACCAAATCCTAATGCAACCAATGCACTTTCTTCTTCCAAGTGCCAGCAAGAAAAAAATGTCATTGTGAATTCTTCAGCGAATTTGGATCCTTGAATAGTTGCAAATGCAAAACCACATCAAATCAATTAGGGTTATGCATAAGGGGTCGGTCCCAAAATCTATTTATAAATTGAAGGTTAATTGTCTTGGAATCTAGGCAAAATATGGAGAAGTATATGTGGCGAATTCCAATTATTTTTCTCCAAAAAATTTCAAACCGTGGCGAATTGCAATTATTTTTCTCCACAAATTTTCAAACCATAGCGATTTTTTTTGTGTTTGGGACCATGAATATCAATTTTGCAAAATCTAAAAATGTACGACAAAATTAAAGGATTTAGGTCGATAAGAAAGACTTTTAGTCTTTATGATTAATGACGATCGGTTTGAGACATAAATTTTGATCGGTTGTATGCATGTTGATCGGCTACAGACATGTCGATCAGTTGTAGGCATGGTGATTGGTTGTAGATACGTTGATTAGTTGCAACCATACCAAATGGTTGCATCCATGTTGATCAATTACAACCATGCTGATCGGTTGTAAACATGTTGATCGGTTGCAGCCATGTCGATTGGTTGTAGCCATGTTGATCGATTGTAGCCATGTCGATCAGCTACAAATATATCAATTAGTTGTATCCAAATTGATCAACTTATGTTGATAGGCATGGCTTTGTAATCGATCACTTTATACTGACAAACATGGATCTATAATCGATTGGATTATACCGATAGACACGGCTTTGCGATCGATTGACACCTTTGCAATAGATTGACACCTCTACAACCAATCGACACCTCTACAACCAATTGATACCTCTACAACTGATCGAAACCTCTACAACTGATCAATACCTCTGCAACCAATCGACACACCTCTACAATCGATCAATACACCTTTGCAACCGATCGGCTTATGTCGACTGACATTCCTCTTCAACCTTGGCAAGTTTTTCATTGTTTTAGAGCGATGTATGTTTATTGATACCCAATAAAGTATATATACGGGTAGCAAGTGAGGCAATTTGAGCGGGAAAATTAAAATCATTTATATTTTGAAGGTGAATTGGGTGGGAAAATCAATCTCATTTATAATTTGAGGTCGGCGAATTAAAATAAAAATATTTTAATTATTTTCAACGGTAGGCGAATTTACACCAAAAAAACTTTCATCCCATAATTTTTGGGTGAATGGGCCCCGGTGAAATTATCCAAAATTAGCCTTTTCAAGATTTTAAAAATCGGTTAGAGGTGTAGACCAATTGGTTAATCCAAACCCCATAAGGGGGGTGGAGGTCCAAGGTTCAAATCTCGAGCCTCATCGAACTGAACGCTTGTCCCTTTCCTGGTGCTTTTAGTGGCGTAAAAGGTTTAAAATGAATGTGGCATGGTGGTTATAGGGGCGGACTGCACGAATATCTGTGTGGCGGCTTCTGGGGTGGATAGCATAGAATACTGTGGTGGCCATAAAAATCTGGACAACTTGCCCGAATTCATGGCGGCTACCGATTCCACCATGTAAATTAAAAAAAAAAATTGAAAATCCTAAATAGAGCCAATTTACAATATTTCATGCTTATGCATAACCCTGAACTCGATGCTTACATTGTTTACCAAATATTCAAATTGTTGTTGCTTGAACTAATCTCCCTATTTCTGCTTCATTGTGACTTTTAACTTGAGTTCTCATGTATTCTGAAGACTTCAATAAAAAATCCTCAACATGTCATTAGCCTCACGTGGTTCAAGCACTTCATCGTATTGTCTTCTACATTGTTTTTTGGGCTCCTTTGCTCATTGTTTCAATGTGTGGTTGTAGATACCTTGTATCTATATGCAATATTTCTCTATTATGGTTTGGATTTCTATCACAAGTTTCTTCAGATAGCATTACCACATTGCCTCCACTACAAACCAAAACCTTCAATATAGCTTCACAAAATATTTCCAAATGACAATATCTTCAAATTTCTAACTTATTTCTATTGTTGTGTTACTTATATTAATTCTAAAGTTTGCACATTAGTGTTTGGGAAAATTCATTGAAGTAAATTGTTGAAATGATCTAATGAAGTGCTCAAAATATTGCACACCACTTCTGTCCCACTCAAGCTTTGGTTATGCTATCTAATGACTCTCCAAGTGTCCGTTTGCTATTTTATCTCCTTGAATTCACCGTTAGAAAAATCTAGCTATCCCTATGAAGTATATTCCTCCTAACACGCATGTGGTTTCTATTTGTAATGTCGTTGCACACTTCTCTCTACCACGCCATTCAATTTTTTTGCTCTCCTATTCTTCTTTGCCACCATTGTTCTTGTTAATGGCTCTTCCAGCTCCTCCAAACTCATCACAAGCTCAAATATCCATAGTGCTCCTTTTGCACTCTACCGCAAGCTATCATGTTGTCTTCCATAGTGCTCTTTTTGCTCTCTGCAAGCTATCATGTTGTCTTCCACAATGCCTTTATTCTCACAATCTCCATTCGCAAATCTCCATTCACTACGATTTTTATTCACCCTTCATCTAAAAAAACTTTCAAAGTGAACTTTAGCCTTATATTTATATGCACTCCTTTCATACTTGCTTTTAGTGTCCAAAGGTCGACTGTCTTAATATTTTAATCTTTTATTAATATATTTATATCTTTTGATTTAAATATATCAAACATTCATAAAAACATTTTTATTTTAAAACCTTACTCTAATATTTAAATATTTAATTTAAATATTAAAGCATACACCACCACTAATGTTTGCCCAAACACACCATGATTTTTCCAGTGACCAATTTGGCATTTGAAATAAATGACAACTCAAATTATTCCAACAATATTCCCCTTTGTCATTAATGGCAACCCTAAAAGAATATGTCCTTTATTACTGTCAAATCAAAAGTTGCTCCCCCTTACTGAAAATACATGTTGCTCCCCCTTACTAAAATTATCCCCCTTTGACATCAATGGAAAATGCTCCTCGGGGATAAAATATAAGACTCTTGACAATGCCCCCTTACTCTCTGATATTCTTGAGACAATCAATTATGATATGGGAGTGAAAATCCCAAATTACTCTACTCATTTTCTTGTTCTATTTTATTTTTCTAAACTTTGGAGGTCATATTATTTTGAACAGTTTGACCATCCTCCTTCTTACTTTATTTTAGAATTTTAGGGAACACCGTTCTACACCATATAATTGTATGCCAAAAATTATTACATTTGTAACAAATGATGTTGTAGTCCATAAGAGGTGCAAATAAATTGAAATTCCTGAAGCCGAAATTATTCTTAGTATGAACCCTGCAATTTACAACTTTATAACCAAATTTGTGACATGAAAAGCAAAAAAAATTTATTGCCTTGGAGGATATTGTTGCATGGCTCTCTCATTGTTGTTTTTGTGATGGACTTCGTTCCTTGATGATGCTTTGTTTTCTTCCTCCTTGATTCTTCCACTTCTCAATACATTAGCATAGGTCTCAGGCTCTTATTTAATTATTTTCTTTGATGCCTCTCTTCCTTTTGAGCTTGACTCCCCCTTTTGTTTCTTTTGACCTTCTCCAAAACCAATTCCAATATTTATGACTGAAGATATTTGTGTTTTGATAATATCATCCAATATTTCTATGCTTTTCTCAAACCTGATATTTTTTTGTAGTTTATCATTAGATTTTTCAACTTCCTTCCTTAGAGAGATAACCTTATGTTCCAGTTTTTCACATTCCAACGCTTTACCTTTAACTGCCCAGCCATACCTTCTTCCATTCGCTTTACCCCTTCAATTTTCACTTTTAATTCAGTGATATCTTACGAAAGCTTTGCCTTTGTTTCCTCATCCTCTTGTACTTGAATCTTCAATCTTGAGTTTTTATTTCTAAGCCTTTTCAACTCTTTAAGAGCAATAACAAGTTCCTCTTCTATGTCAACTATGGATTCCTCTTCATTTTTTGGATCTCTCTCTTTTTCTTGGTTTTTGACAACAGGAGCATCTTCTTCCTCTTCTATGTCAACGATGGCTTCCTCTTCATTTTTTGGATCTCTCTCTTTTCTTGGTTTTTGAAAACAAGAGCATCTTCTTCCTATTCTATGGCAAAAAATAGGATTTATTTTTTTTGGTAAGTTAATTTTATTCAAAATAGGGCATTTGAAAGGTGCCCCAAAAATAGGATTTCTTATTTTTCAATACTGGAGATACTTTCATCACTACTGTTGGAAGAACTGCTTGCTTCTTCAACATAAAAAATCTTCTTGTATCTTTGAAATATCTTCTTCGCATGCTTGATTTGACCATGTTTGTTTTTCTTTTCATGATAAAATTTTATTTCTTTCTTGTATTCTTTTTCTTCTTCACTTCTACTACTTCTAGCTTGTGGGCAATTAGATGCATAGTGACCAATGTTACCACAATTAAAATATTTCACAAAATGCATACCTTTGTGTTTTCTTTGACCCTTCTTATTTCTTTGCACAAATTTAGCTTCTTCTTCGCTGTTTGATTCTTGAATTGACTCTGGTTCTTTATTCTTTTTCTATTTTTAAGCTTTAAATGTGGCCTCCCATTTGGATTTTTGATATTTTTTAGTCCTCATATCATAGGCTGTAAGAATTTTATGTAGCTCATCCATGCTTAAGGTTTTAAGATCCTTCATTTATTAAATCACAAAGACCTTTGTATTAAACCTCATGGGAAGTGACCTTAAGATTTTTTGAAAAAAATTAGAGTATTCAATACTTTCTCCAAGTCCACGAATGGTGTTGACAACTTCATCAACTCAGAGCAGATATTTGACAATATCTTCCTCATCTTTCATCTTCAAGTCTTTGAACTTCCTTTTGTGTATTTGAATTTTTTCCATTTTAACCTTGATGTCTCCTTCATATTTTCTTTGTAACTTATCCCATATTTATTTTGTTGAGGTGTATTGCATGACTTTCACAAACTCTGATTCACATAACCCACTTAATATTGCATTCATAGCCTTGGCATTGTTTTCAAATGGTTTCTTACCATTTTGATCCGTGGGAGGAGTTGTATGTGGTGTGAACCCATACTGAATGAATTGCCATATATCATAGCCATGTGCCATAAAATAAGTCTATATCCTCATACTCCAGAAAGCATAGTTAGTTTCTTCAAACAATGGAACCCTATTTGAGAAAAAATCTTCTTGGTGAGCCATGTGTGTTCCTGTAAGATCTTCCTTCAAGAGATTAGAATTTCACGAAGGAACCTGCTCTGATACCAATTAAAGAACACAAAATTATCCTAAGAGGGGGGTGAACAATATAATATAAAACTTTTTTCTTTTTTTTCCAAAGCAATAACTTCAAATAATATCAATGCAATAATGAAACAATGCACAAATCACCACATACATGAGAGATAAATATTTTATGTGGAAACACCCTCTCGAGAGAAATTTATGGCAAAAAAATTATTATCAAACAAGGTTTAACAACAATTATTTATTCCAAAAAAGCCTATCAATCAACTCAACTATGGAAGAATGTGCTCATACCTTGTTGTTGATGATGAAAGGATCTCATAAATCTGTCACAACCACAAACACTTCTATGCCAATATCAAAGAGGTTAGAGGATAAATATTTCTCACAATGTAATGCAAAAACTCAATTACACCTTATCACTCCAACTATAAAAACAACCATCATCATACATAAAATATTTTTTCAATAACACCTTATAATCTCCCAACTAAAATAAATTTATCATCCACCTAAAATTAACTCAAAACCTCTTTAATTAAATTTAATGGCAAGAAGGACTTTGATAAAAATTAAATTTACTTTCCTTATGACTCCAACAACATGAACCAAGCAAACAACCTTTCACATACCCTTATAACTCCAAATAATACTTTAGGAAAAAATTTAAGCAAATAAAATTTCTTTTAATCAAAAACACCTTTGCCACTTATGGGATTCGAACTCCCAATCACTACCTCCTTGTGTGCCTTAACTGTGAGCTTACCCACCATGTGGGCTAGATGCATGTTTTAAATCTTAAGAGCACTTCGTGCTCTTTCTCTTAAGTCTGGAGCTCAAAACGAGCGCATGCCAAAAACCTTTCCCTTTGGCACTCAATACAAACACGCCAAATCCACGTGAATCGATCATGGACTCTTCCACTCCCAAATTTTTTTGCAAAATATGCATTGCCAATGGACCACTCTGTCCAATGTGGTTCAGACCTTACGCTCTCCTTTTTCATCTTCTTCCTGGTGCTAAAATACAAACAAACTCTTTGTCTTCTTCCTCAATGATCAATGATTGCATGGATTACTTTTATCTCGGTCACATGAAAATTAAATCTAATAGGGGTGATTTTGAATGCCCCTTTGGCATATTATTTATACACGAATTCACCATATGTCTTAGACGTCGATGCTCCATAATATTCAATGACATCAGCGCTTCTTACAACCTTTATAATTTATAAATTATTTAAATTCTAAAATAATTTAAATTTTATAAATTATATTTATAAACCTTTGACTTTAATAAAAATTAAAGCCTCCTTTGGGTAAAATTTAAACCTTCATTTGCTCTTCACTGATTTGATGAAAATTATTCTGCTACCATGGTTTTTAATAAAAACCTTAATTCTTCCATGATGATGTTTAATGAAGCATTTATATCCTGATAATGGTTTTAATAAAAACCTTTTAATTTGCCACCATGGTTTTAACAAAAACCCTTATAAAATAATATTTTGATAACTTTCTTCAACTCTTTATATTTCTCTTGGCTTCAATGATGGTGTACTCCATGGTGTTAATGACAGCTTCATGTGTTAACTTGACATCAATGACAACTTCTCACCTTTACATCAATGAAAACTAAATGAGCTCAAAATGTCCAACAATCTCCCCCTTTGTCATTGATAGCAACCCAACTTCTTTTTACTAAAAACTTGACCTTTCTTTTATTCTACTCCCCCTGGGACATTGCTCCCCTAGCTCAATACTCTTTCCTCTTTTCTCAAATACCAAATATCTCCCCCTTTAACATCAATGGCAAAGGGTCACCTTTGGGGCATGGGGCTAAGAATGAGCCTCTTAGCTTAGCCCCTCCCCCACCTCCTTTTGAGGTGGTTAATTTTTGGGTGGGAGTATTTCTACTCCCAGAAAGCACTGTTATTTTACCTTTATCCTCTCTTATTTTTATCTAATACTTCTGATTTCTTTGAATGTTTCTTTCCATATCCATGTTCCTATCCATGTCTACATTCTTTTCCATGTTCCTATTCATATCAATGTTCCTATTCCTGTTCATGTTCTTGTTCTTGTTCCTATTTCTGTTCATATCCATGTTCATGTTACTATTCATGTTCATGTTCTTGTTCATACCTATTTCTAGAATGTCTGCTCTACACCACTTTGTTGTGTGACCATCATTATTGCACTTATAACACTTAATGTTATTATTCCTTGGAGGTGAAAATGTCTTAGGATTTCTCCTAGTGAAGCCATATCCTCTTCTGTCATGAACCCTGCAATTCATTGCCTTGTGACCAAACTGATTACATGAGTAGCAATACCCATGGAAAATTTTTCTATTCCCATATTCCTATTCTTTCATGTCTTCTGCACTATGAAGCCATGTGCCCAAACCTATGACATGAAAAGCATCTTCCATTGAAGTTTCCTTGTCTTGACCTCATTGGTCTCCTATTCTGATTGTTGTTCCATCTATATCTTCTTTGTGCATTGTTCCTATTTTTGTTGAGCTCTCTATTGTCCAAATCATCCTCTGATGTTTGAATTTATTTTACACTATCTTCTTCTAAAGTATCTTAATCTAAATTTTCTTCTCCTCCAAAACTTGAAGTTGACTCTCCTTCCCATTTATTTTGATTCTGTTCAAATCCGAGACATGTCTTGCTTGATGTAGTCTTTTGTGTCTTGATGAACTTATCCAAGTTCTTTGAGCTATTTTTAAACCCTTTCATATTGATCTTGGAGTCCTCTAAATATTCTTTTAGTAGTGCCACTTCTTGTGCTAACTTCTCACATTCCAAGATATTTGCTTCTAACTTATCTTTGAACCTCTTTGCCTTAGCCTTTGATTTTTCTAAATCCTCTATGAGCAATCTTCTCTCTTCATCACATTCTTGAAACTGAATTTCAAGTTTAGAGTGTTGCTTCCTTACCTTCTTTACCGTGTCAAGGGCATAGATAAGTTCTCCCTTTAGATCATAACCATAATTTTCTGAATATTCCTCTATTTGTTTACCTTTGTCCACATCTCTATTTTCTTTTGGGTTGTCTTCTATAGGATCACTTACTTCTTCTTCTAAATCCATTAGAATATTTTCATCTGGTCCTTCAAGTGCATTCTCATATTCATCATCACTGAAACTATAACCATCCCTTGTACAATCATCTTCAAGATGTCCAAAGTTACCACATCTAAAACACTTGAGAATAACTGGAGTCTTTTTCTTAACTTGCTATTTTTCTTCAATCATAAATAGGACTTCATCTCTATCATTGTTTAAAAAACTAGCATCACTATCACTTGAGTACTTACTTGCATTATCCGCATAGTAGCTCCTCTTTTGTATTTGAAAGAACTTATTTCCTTGTCCTCTTTGTCTATCCTTTCTTTTCTTTTGATGCCTATATATTTCTGATTCCCTATTCCTGTGATCCTATTTTTCTTCACCATTGTTGTTCTTTGGTTCTTGAAAATATGTTGTAAAATATCCATACTTCCCACAATTGAAACACTTAATAGATCTTAGATCTCTGGATCTTCTGGAATCTTTATCTCTTCTACCATAATTAGCTTCTTCATCACTAGATGACTCATTGCTTGATTTTGACTTCTTACCCTTTGTTTTCTTGATTGCTTTGAATGTTGCTTCCTTCTAGGGAATAAGATCTTTTGTTCTTATCTCAAAATTTGTAAGCATACCAAGCAACTTATCTCTTGTCAAAGAATCACCATCCATTGACACTTCTATAGCAGAAACCTGTTCACTGAATCTTTTTGGAAGAGTTCTTAAGACTTTATCACAAACATTTGATTCATCAATCTTCATTCCAAGTCCTTGCATATCATTAACAACCTCATCAATTTGAATTAGATAAGCACTGATATTTTCCTCATCATTCATTCTTAATGTTTCAAATTGTCCTTTGAGATTTCGTATCTTTGCTTTCTTGACACTTTTATCTCCTTCATATATACCTTGCAATTTATCCCACATCTCTTTTGTAGTTTTACAATGCATAACCTTCATAGATTTTGTTCTATGCAAACCTATCACAAGTGCATTCATTGCTTTTGAATTATAGTTTTGTAGAAGCTTACCTTCCTTATCTGTAGGAGGATTGATTAAGGGATCATATCCAAATTCCACTACTTCCCAAACTTCATTACCAAGTGCCATTAGGTAGATCTTCATCATCATACTCCAATACATATAGTCACTTCCATCAAATACTGGTGCTAAATTATTTGAGGACACTTCCTTAGGATCCATTATGTTCTTGTTAGCTTTTCCTTCAAGTTGTTAAACTCTTCTGAAGGAACCCACTCTGATACCAATTGAAGAACACAAAGCTTATACTGAGAGGGGGTGAATAGTATAAGACCACTTTTTACTTTTCTTTCCCAATCAATATTATGCAATGTATAGATAGCAATATCAACAACAGTAATCAAAGCAATGCACAAAACACCATACACAATAGAGACACCACAATTTACGTGGTTCACCCAATGTGGGCTACTCCACAGAGAAAATATTTTACTAAAATTTTCTCAATCAATCTCTTGGGAATCCTTCCCTATTACAATGTTTATGGACCTCTATCCAAAGGAGATATCAATCCCTTAAATCAAGTTCATGGATCTCTATCCATAGGAGAACTCCTTCTCCTCTGCTTTGGCTAGTGATCCTCTAGAATACTACTGCCTCCACTGCACTGGCTTGTGGATCTCTCTCCATTGAAGACTCTTATCCCCACTCAGAAGACCTATCCTCACTGCCCTGGCTGATGGATATCTATCCACTGGAGACTACTATCCTCTCTACTCTATCACCTCCAAAGCTCTATCTCAAATCTTCACTAAACATAGTCCTTCGGTCTAGCACAAATCTGCTCAACAAGTCCACTCATAACTTGCTCAAATATTCTCAACAAGTCCACTCATAACTTGCTCAAATCTGCTCAACAAGTCCACTCAAAACTTGCTCAAATCTGCTCAACAAGTCCACTCATAACTTGCTCAAATCTGCTCAACAAGTCCACTCAAAACTTGCTCAAATATTCTCAACAAGTCCACTTAGAACTTGCTCAAATATGCTCAACAAGTCCACTTAGAACTTGCTCAAATCTGCTCAATAAGTCCACTCAGAACTTGCTCAAATCTGCTCAACAAGTCCATACAGAACTTGCTCAAATCTGCTCAACAAGTCCACTCAGAACTTGTCCAAATATGCTCAACAAGTCCACTCAGAACTTGTCCAAATCTGCTCAATAAGTCCACATAGAACTTGTCCAAATCTACTCAATAAGTCCACACATAACTTGTCCAAATCTGCTCAACAAGTCCACACATAACTTATCCAAATCTGCTCAATAAGTCCACACAGAACTTATCCAAATCTCAAGGAAACATAAAGAGAATTTTTAGAGACTCAATATGTCCTACACTCAATGCTCAATCACTTTCTCAACTCAAATCAGAATATAGAATAGTTTATTTTATGGAACTTGAACAATCACTTCATACAACCACTTGACTAGGCTCAACCAACTCTACTCAACCAATCACTCAATGAAACACCCCTTTCTCACAAACCCTAGTCCAAGCATATAACCACCAACTCAAAATATTTCCAACAATGTTCAACAACAAATCTCACATAACAATGATACTCATGTTCTTTTCAAACCCTAGTTCAAGTTCTTTGCACAACAACTTACTTCAACAACAATGCTCATAAAACAATCTTCACATAACAATGATACTCATGTTCTTTTTAAAACTCTAACTCAAATTCTTCACACAACCAATGGCTTCAACAACAATGCTTATCAAACAAGGTTTTAACAACAACTCTTTATTCTAGAAAACCTTGAAGCATTAACTCAAACACTCTTAAAAAGGAAACCCTAATCAAGTCCTTTTCACTCCAAACTTATTTTTAGAAAACCATTCAATCAACTCAACTATGGAAGAATTTGCCCATACCTTTTGCTTGACAAGGAGTAAACCACACAAATCTGCCACACTCACAATCACTTCTTTGCCAATCTCAACAAGGGTTAGAATATAATAATATTCTCAATGAATCACAATACAAAAAGATATCAAACAAAATACACCTTATCACTCCAACTTTAAAATAATATCCAACACCTTCATAATAATATTTTTGGCAAAAATCCCTTTAAAAATAAAATCAACACTCTTAAAGTCTTACTCCTCCAATATGCAAATATAACAATTTAAGACTTTATTAAAAATAAAATCAAACTCCTTATAACTCCAAAAATAATTTCCAACAAACACAAATTTCCAACTAGCAACCCTTTCAACTATTTCCAACTAGCAACCCTTTTAACTCCAAACTTTAGGCAATATTAAAAATAATCAAAATTTAATTACCTTGCCTTTGGAGGGATTCGAACCCTCAACGCAGCCCATGACCAATGCCTTAGCCATGGCTCCAACCGCCACACGAGCTAAGCACTCACTTGGGAAGGGGAGAGCACCACGTGCTCTATGAACCTTCCTTTCTCCACCAAAGATAAAAATGTGTGCCTTCCCTTGGCGCTTCAACACAATGCAAACACTACCGTCATGTTTCGAACGTAGGCCACTCGATGCCTCAACATTTTAGCCAATGCCTCCTTGCCACTAGGCCACGCTACCCAGCTGGCTCCAAAATTTCCATCACTTTCAAATTATTCCCAATCACTGCCACAAGGAAATACGAAATTGTTGTTTTCTCACGAGCTTCCTCTTTCACAGTTTGCATGCAATCATGTTTCGAAGCAAGGATAAATTTGAATGCCTTTAAGGCATGGTATATATAGCCTTTCCACCTTTATGCAAACACGTCGATGCTCCTCCAACTTTATTCGACGTCGGCGCTCGAATTAATTTATAAATGATTTAAATTTATTTAAATTTAAATATTATAAATTAATTTAATAAAACCTTTGGTTTTATTAGGGCCTTCTCTAATTGCACAACTTGGTATTAATGATATTTATTTATAAAATTTAAATTCCTTTTGAATTTAAATATTTTATAAATATTAGACCTCCTTTTAACTTTGCAATAGGCCTCCTTTGGTTTTTATAAAAAACCTTTTAACTTATGCTCCCATATAATATTAAAATATTATGGAGCCCTTTTGCCTTTGACTTCTGCACTATTGAAGCTTCTTCCTGGATATCAATGACAACTTTGATGACTTTATTTCTTGCCTAATTCCTTGACATTAATGATGACTTCATCCGGTGACATCAATGACAACTTTGACTTAGGGACTCAAAATGTCCAACACTATAAGCAATCTTCTCTCTTCATCACATTCTTGAAACTGAATTTCAAGTTTAGAGTTTTGCTTTCTTACCTTCTTTACTGTTTCAAGAGCATAAAAAAGTTCTCCCTTTAGATCATATCCATATTTCTCTCAATATTCCTCTATTTGTTTTCCTTTGTCCACATATTTTATTTTCTATTTGCTTATCTTCTATAGGATCACCTACTTCTTCTAATTCCATTATAAGGTTTTCATCTAGTCCTTCAAGTGTATCCTCATATTCATCATCACTAAAACTATAACCATCCCTTGTACAATTATATTCAATATGTCCAAAGTTACCACATCTAAAACACTTGAGAATTACTGGAGTCCTTTTCTTAACTTGTTCTTTTTCATCAACCATAAATAGGACTTCATATTTATCATTATCTGAAAAACAATCATCATTATCACTTGAGTACTTACTTGCATTATCCACATAGTAGCTCCTCTTTTACCTTTGGAAGAACTTCTTTCCTTGTCTGCTTTGTTTATCCTTGTTTTTATTTTGGTGCTTATACCTTTCTGATTCCCTGTTATTGTGATCCTATTTTTCTTCACCATGGTTATTCTTAGCTTCTTGACAATCTATTGCAAAATATCCATACTTTCCACAATTAAAATATTTAACAGTTTTTAAATCTCTAGATCTTCTATAATCCTTATCTCGTCTACCACAATTAGCTTATTCATCACTGGATAACTCATTGCTTGATTCTAACTTTTTACCCTTTGTATTTTTGATTGCTTTGAATTTTGCTTCTTTCTAAGGAATAGGATATTTTGTTCATATCTCATGTGTTGTAAGAATACCAAGCAACATATCTCTTGTCAAAGTATCACCATCAATTGACACTTATATAGCAGAAAATTTTTTATTGAATATTTTTGGAAGAGTTCTTAAGACTTTATCACAAACATCCGATTCATCAATATTCATTCCAATTCCTTGCATAGCATTAACAACCTCATCAATTCGAAGTAGATAAGTACTAATTTTTTCCTCATCCTTCATTTTTAACTCTTCAAATTGTCCTTTGAGATTTTGCATCTTTGCTCTCTTGACACATTTATCTCCTTCATATATATTTTGCAATGTATCCCACATTTCTTTTGTAGTTTGACAATGCATATCTTTCATATACTCTATTCTATGCAAACCTCTCAAAAGTGTCTTCATTGCTTTTGAATTGTAATGTTGTAGGAGCTTACCTTCCTTATCTGTAGGAGGGTTAATTAAGGGATCATATCTAAATTCAACTGCTTCCCAAATTTCATTTTCAAGTGCCATTAGGTAGATCTTCATTCTCATACTCCAATACATATAGTCACTTCCATAAAATATTGGTGTTGAATTATCTGAGGACACATTATTAGAATCCATTGTATTCTTGTTATCTTTTCCTTCAAGCTATTAAACTCTTCTGAAGAAAACCACTCTAATACCAATTGAAAAACACAAGCTTATACTGAGAGGGGGGGTGAACAGTATAATATCACATTTTACTTTTCTTTCCCAATCATATTATGCAATGTAAATATAGCAATATCAATAGCAGTAATCAAAGTAATGCACAAATCACCACACACAATAGAGACACCACAATTTATGTGGTTCACCCAATATGGGCTACTCCACGGATAAAATCTTTCACTAAAATTTTCTCAATCAATCTCTTGGGAATCCTTTCCCTATTACAATGTTTATGGACCTTTGTCCAAAGGATATGCCAATCCTCTAAATCAAGTTTGTGGATGTCTATCCATAGGATAACTCCTCCTCTACTCTAACTGGTGATCCTCTAGAAGACTACTTCCTCCACTGCACTAGCTTGTGGATCTCTCTCCACTAAAGACTCTTATCCCCACTCAAAAGACCTATCCTCATTGCCCTGGCTGATGGATCTCTATCCACTGGAGACTACTATCCTCTCTGCTTTATCACCTCCAAAAGTCTACCTCAAATCTGCACTAAACACAATCCTTCAGTCTAGCACAAATCTTCTCAATATTTGTCTCTGGTCTGGCATAAACTTATCCTCAAATATGCACCAAACTATACACTCAAATCTGCATTAAAAAATAGTCCTTTGATCTAGCACAAATATGTCCTCAATCTCCATCCTCAATCCTTAACTCAAGGCTTGTATCAACTCGACTGGATCTGCCCTAAACCTTAACTCAAGGTTTAAACAAATCAATCAACTTTAATCTCAAGTATTCTCAAATACTTATCTCAAATCTACCTTGTAAGCTTCCACAAAATATCACACTAATCTATCCACAAGTCCTCTCTATAACTTGCTCAATCTGCTCCACAAGTCCTCTCTAGAACTTGCTCAATATACTCCACAAGTCCTCTCTAGAACTTGCTCAATCTACTCCACAAGTCCTCTATAACTTGCTCAATATACTCCTCAATTCCTATCTAGAACTTGCTCAATATGCTCTACAAGTCCTTTCTAGAACTTTTCCAAATCTTCTCAATATCTGTATTGTAAGCTTTAATAAAATCTCACACCAAATTTGTCCAAAAGTCTTCTCAAAGACTTACCTTAAATCAGCTCAACAAGTCCACACAGAACTTGTCCAATCTCATAGACACATAAAGAAAAATGTTATAGACTCAATATGTTCTACACTTATCACAATGCTCAATTACTTACAATCACTCTTTTAGAAACATAAGGATAATTGTTAGAGATTCAATATGCTTCAATTTCAACTCAATTCTCAATCACTTTCTCAACTCAATTCAGAATATAGAATAGTTTGTTTTATGGAACTTGAACAATCACTTCACATACTCACTTGACTAGGTTCAACCAACTCTACACAACCAATCATTCAATGAAATAATTCTCTCTCAAACCCTAGTCCAAGCACACCAACTCAAAATATTTCCAACAATGCTCAACAAAAAATCTCACATAACAATGATACTCATGTTCTCTTCAAACCCTAGTTAAAGTTCTTTGCTCAACAACTCACATCAACAACAATGCTTATAAAAACAACTCTCACATAACAATGATACTCATGTTCTATTCAAAACCTAGTTCAAGTTCTTTTCTCAACAACAATGCTTATAAAACAACTCTCATAGCAATGATACTCAAACCCTAATACAAGTTCTTCTCACAACAAATGGTTTCAACAACAATGCTTATCAAACAAGGTTTAACAATAATTCTTTATTCCTAGAAAACCTATCAATCAACTTGTAGTGACCTCGGGGCGTACGCACCACTCTTACTCTAATTGCAAATGTGTTAAACCCAAAATGAAATGAAAGACCATGAATAAGCATATAACATGGAAACAATAAAGATACATCTCTTTATTTATATTAAAACTTAGTTACATGTCGGTCCCTCTTAGGGATACCCATTTTGATACAATAAGGTTACAAGTGGGTAAGATGTCCCCTCGTAAAGGGGTGGTGCGCTATCACAAGCTTCCTGGTTCCACACACGGAAATGTATGAGGGTTTACAGATGCCCCCTTATCCAAGTCTATTTTTTTTAGAGGGATCCTTTTGCTCTCGTATGTTGTAGCTTCTGTCTGATGAACCTGTGGCTCTATGAGCAATGAAATAACAACACATGCTTAGATGTCCAAGATTGCCTACCTGGATTAGGTTGTTAGCAATGAATATACTCAAATGAAAGCAAGTGCAAAAGAAACTAATACTATGAATATGAATGAATGAAATGATGTTATGGGAATGATATGCTAAATAGAATAATGAAACTAATGTTTAAAACCCTAAGCTAGGCCTATGGGCCACTGTCCAATGACAGTGGCCGCTAAAGTGAATCTCATTCTCTTTTATCCAAAGCTATGGATCAAAGCTTGTATCTGACGTTCTGAAATGGTGATTTATTTGCTCTCCAATTTTTCAAGGATTCACCGTAAACATGATCTCCAAGGGAAGCTCTCCAAGTTTTGAAATCTCTCCTCAAATTTGGACTTATTTTGCTCTGATATTGATATCTCTTTCTCTCTCTCTCTCTCTCTTGGTGCTCTTAGGCTTGCACCTTTTAAAGTGTGTGAAACACTAGGTTTATGTCCAAACCATAGGACTAAATCCCTCATGCGTAGTGAAGGCTAGCATGAGAAGCTTTTGTCTTTTATATGTTTAAAGACCAGTTAACTAAATTCTAAATGCAAACTCAAGTCTCCTATGTGAACTGGATGTGAAAGGGAATGGAAAGTTACTACCACTCACCTTTATTGCATGCAGACTGCTACTTTCACCTGTGATTGGGCATATCTATCAATAAAATCTATTTATGGCTTAGCCACTATCATTTGTAGTGACTAATATCTAGCCACTATCATCTATAGTGGTTAAAGTCTGGCCACTCTAGGCTTGAGCAGCTAAAGGCTGGTCACTCTAGTCTTGAGCAGCTAAGCTTGGATGTGCTCAGAATGCGCCATATGAGTGGTGAGAACCACTTTTGATGCTTGGAAAGTCCAATATTATGTCATATGATCTTATGAATGTGCCTATGTGAGTAGCTCCCCCAAACATGACATGTTTTAGGTGTCTACAAATGCCCCTTTTTGTGATGCACTATGTGGAAAACACAATGCTGAGAAAAAATGTAGACTGATCTATTTGCAGGGTGTATGGTGATCAATGGTCTGATCAACTCCAGATGGATGGCCCTATCATGTAATATGGTATGAACCCTTTGAATCATTGCCTCAATGTTCACAGGACTTAGCTTGGTGGCTTGGGCATGTTAAATTGCACTCATTCCTCAAACTCAATCGGGTAGCTTCAGCTGCTACATCACTTCTGATCGGTAGGAGAGCTACAATTGAAGATGTCATGTCTGCTTACGTTCCCAACAAACAAAAGAAATTATGTGATTTTTGTATGCAATGATTCTTAGGATGAACAAAATTTTATTATGATCGAGTGATCTTTTGTTGATTTTGATTATGATTATTTTGAATATTTGAACTACCTCTTCACTCAACGAATTGGTGAAGAAATGAACATGAGTGAAGCGACAAGTCGCTTGACCAATATGAATAATCTGGTTCCTTTCTATCATTTTTTCATTTAATGGGTGGACCCACATCCAAGTGTGATTTCAATTATTTATGATAACCATCCATCCTTATCCCGAGGAGCGGTCCAACCGATGAGTGATTCTATTTATGCTCATATTGCATCACTTTGGCTTAGTGTTTTTAATTTCATAAAGGAATAAAGATGATTTTTATCGCACTCGTGGAGCAGTCTGACCATTTTGGTATTTTTTGGGTTTGAAGTGATACATCGTGATTCCAAAATAAATTTTTTTACCCCAAGTAGCCTTATTGTGACTTACTCGTCTTACCGAATTACATGGAGCGCAAGACGCTACAATCGCTAAGTTGATATAGTAAGTGACTGGGTACGAGGCTTACTCAAGAATTTGTTTTTATATGATTTTTATGTTATTTTGGTCATTATGATGACTAGAAGTCTTCAAAATTTGTTTATTTTAATGTTTTTTTCTTATCATGGAGGGAAGGTGGCTCTTTTTGTCTAGGATATCGGCCGCTGTCAGGTCCAGCAGCCACCAAAGACCTGGCTTTGGCCACTTCAGTCTTGAGCGGCAAAGCGATGTGGGCTGCTAACGTCAGCAGTAGCCAAGGCACTATAAAATTTAACCTAGGGTTTTGTCTTTTCACTTTGCCAATTGTCAATTTACTTTCTTGAGCTTTTGAGGTGAAAGTGAATTTTGCAATTTGGAGTGTTTATGCGACTTGGAAGATCATGGTTGCATGGGGCAAAGCGTCTTCGGGTGGAGGATCTAGATCTTCTCGAGTACTCCCTCAAACCTTAACCCTACTTGTTTATTTTTGTTTTGGGTAAAACTGAACCACATTAAGTAATCGGTAATTGAACCCCATTAAGCTTGTTGGCAATGAATCAAAACCCATAGCTAGGATTAGTTTAGGTTTTTATGTGGTGGGCTTATCCCCATTTTATCTTGTTGCTTTTGTTATATATATTTTTTGGTGTTTTTTGGCCTAGGGTCGACACATCTGCCTCGCTACCCATTGGTTGCTATTGATCAGAGCAGCCAGGAAGGCCTACAACTTGGTCGCTATTGCTGGTAGCGGCCAATTTGAATCCCAACGGTTGAAAAATTGATCATTGGGGCTTGGCCACTGTCAACTCCAGTGGCTGATTTCTTGCCGCTGTAGGTGATAGTAGCCAAGAACACTTAGTGAAATTTTTGATTTTTTTTTAATATTTTGCGTTGATTTATTGATTTAGGTGCAACTTTGTTCTTTTGCCTAGACTTAGGATAGCCCATCATTATTTGCATCGTTTTCATGTTTATTGTGAGTTATGCTTTGTTGATAAGCAACACACCCCCACTGAAAAATGAGATTCCATCCTCTTGAAAACTTTGAAATTCCATTTTGCAGCAGGGACCCTCTTGATCCTTTCAGGTTTTAAATCCAAATTTGCTTGCCTTCTTTTTAAAGTTGTGCTTTTTCTTGCATTACAACTGTGTTATTCCAGAATTAACTTTTTACATGCTAGAATCATTCATGCTTAAGAAAATCTTGCATCGGTACCGAAAAAATCCAGAAAACAGTTGCATAAATTCATGAAAAATCAAACTTTCCATTTTTGGTAGTGTCGCGATATCACGACACTTCCATTTTTGAAAATGTCGCGATATCGCGACAGGTAAGTCAAAATGTAGCTAAGTCCTGGAAGTGTAGCGAAATCGCGACACTTTCCATTTTTGGAAGTTTCGCGATATCGTGACGTTTCCATTTTTGGAAACCATCGCAAAATCGCTGTCGGTCGGAGGAAAGAGAAGCAAGCGTACGGAGGGCGCGATTTTGCGACATGTCGCGAAATCGCGACATGTCGCAGAATCGCGGCAGGAGAGAGAAAATGCATGAAAATCGGCTAAGTGTCAGAAAGGTCACGATTTCGCGACATGTCACGAAATCGCGACAGTTTTTGGAGAGAGAAGTAATCTGTACAGAAGGGCGCAATTTTGCGACATGTCGCGAAATCGCAACATGTCGCATTTTCGCGGTAGGAGAGAGAAAGTGGGCTGCAGGATGAAAAATCGGTTAGGTCGCAAACATGTTCCAAAATCGCGGTCAACGCGGTCAACACATGCATGTAAGGGAACTGTCACGATATCGCGACGTGTTCTAGAATCGTGGCTAAAAATCAAGAAAGCGTACAGAGGCCAGGAAGGTCGCAATTTCGCGACATGTCGCGAAATCGTGACATGTCACATTTTCGCGGCCGACGAGGGAAGAAGTTGCCGATGCGCTGGCAGGACGTCGCGATTTCGCGACATGTCGCGAAATCGCGATAGGAGAGAGAAAGTCATAAGTTGACCTGAAAATGCATTCCGGTGGGAAACAGAAGGCATCCTGGGGTAGCGACACGTGTCAAAGCGTGAATGAGACAAACAGAAGCCGACATGCAAGCTTATTTTGCGGTTTTTAATCTGTTTTAACCTTTAAAGCTTCTGATTTAATTAAAATGCTAATCTAATGCATCTTTTTGTCTTTCATGCAGGATTCCATCTGGCACTTACGGGACAACCGAGAAAGACCATAAAGGCAAATTTAAAGTGTAGATTTAGTCAAGGACCGCCATGCTAGGAGAGAAGTTGCCGGTGAGAGCATTCAATGACAAATTTATTGCAGAATTGATAGCATGAAGACCATTTCAACTCAAAGATGGATTTACGGGATAAAACAGATCTGAGAGAGGTGGTGACTCATCCGGCTCACCAGCAGAATTAATGAAGGCATTTATTTGTAGCTGCAGATGAATGCAAGTTGCATTTGATTTTATCTTCTCCATTTATGGCAATTTACTGCACTGATTTGCCGAAGGGTTAAGTTCTATCTGGACTTTGATTTTAAATGGATTTTTATTGTAAAACCCGGGTCCTAGGGTTTAGATGTGATAAGATTTACAGTTAAAGAAGAAGATATTTCTGAAAAGATCAGGGTCTGTCCTGAGTCTATAAATACTTCTTCTAAATGTAATCGCGAGAGGCGGAGACTTAGAAATAAAAGGCTTATAAGCAATTTCTTGCAAATTTTGTGAAATCCTTTGTTTCTGGACTTGGAGTTGATGTGCTTTAGCTTTTCTCTGATAGCATGGCCAGGAGCCTAATCTTTTGCAGAGTGTGATAAGTGTATCTTCTTTTTTTATCCGTTCCATTTAAAGTTTATTAGATATATGTCTGTAAATCCGATTATCAAGTTTAAATATGTCGCTAGGCTTCAGCTTGTTCTTTTGTCTGCTAGGGGAAATTACAGATTTGAGGTTAAGTTTGTTCTAATTGCTCTGTCTTCACTGTGTGAGCTAGGCTGTCGATGAAAGATACCAGTTTTAACCAGCTGCCCTTGGATTTATAATTTTTTGCTAGATCTGTTTCACTCTACCTTGTGCTCTTAGTTGAAAGTGATCTTAGACTGACTGGACACTTTCTTCTTTGATTTGTTCTGTTGTGAAGCTAGTAGCATAGATAAGATTGATAGTTTGGGTTTTACAGTTGATGTTTGATAAGCTTCTCTTTTTGCCTTACCCTACCCTCTCTTTGCTTTCGGTGAATGATCCATTTTTATTTTCTTTGTTTGCCTTTTATTTAAATCTGCTGACCCATGAGAGCTAGATCAAAGAATTCAAGTTAAATCTGATTGTCAACAACTTTTGCAACTACTGAACAAGTTCAAGAACCCCCTGTAAGGTAACAGAGCAGTCCATATTGAAATCTATTCCAGAAGTGGAAAAGAGTGAATTGCCATTCGACCCAACTCTGTAACTCGCACCTTGGATAACCAGCTAGATCCTAAAGATGAGTGGGATCCATCCCGTGGGTGTCTCCGAGGCTTCCTTGCTTCATCCTTCCCGGGGTGGGCATGAAAGCCGGACCAACAACCTAATTGGCGCTAGAAGGAGGGCCAGAACATCTGTTCTTAGTGCACTTGAGTTGAGAAATCTGACTGTATGTGGAACTGTAAAATTGTATTTTATCCAAAGTCTGGTAGCCAATTTTCCCCTCCTCCTCAACCAACAACCTAATTGGCGCTAGAAGGAGGGCCATAGAACATCTGTTCTTAGTGCACTTGAGTTGAGAAATCCGACTGTATGTGGAACTGTAAAGCTGTATTTTATCCAAATTCTGGTAGCCAATTTTCCCTCCTCCTCAGCCAACAACCTAATTGGCGCTAGAAGGAGGGCCTGTTGAACATCTCGGTTCAAGTTCAGTAGTCTGTTAAGAACTGTAAAGTTGTATGTGCTGAGTCTGGTATTTTATCTTTTGAATCCTTTTCCCTCCTCCTCAGCCAACAACCTAATTGGCGCTAGAAGGAGGGCCTAGAACATCTGTTCTTAGTGCACTTGAGTTGAGAAATCCGACTGTATGTGGAACTGTAAAGCTGTATTTTATCCAAATTCTGGTAGCCAATTTTCCCCTCCTCCTCATCCAACACCTAATTGGCGCTAGAAGGAGGGCTGTTGAACTCAGTTCAAGTATTGTAAGGGCATAACAACAACATTTGAAGGACCCACAGTGAACTTCGGACAATTTTGTAAATTGTTAGTACAGTTTTCTAAATTGTCAGTGCAGTTTTGTAAGTTGTCAGTACAGTTTTTAAAATTGCCAGAGAAGACCTCAAGTTCAGAGCAGTTTATCACCACTTGCAGTTATCCAATTACAACTCAGAATATCACTATCAGCCAAGTAATAATGGCAAATTGGTTGGGCCCCACTGCTTTGAATATCCCGGGTATATCCCATGACCTGCCCAGAAGCCCGGAAAGATATCTCCCCAGGTAAAAACATGATGGGAAAAGAACTGCAGAAGAACACCTGCTAGCTTTCAAAAATGCTTTAAAATTGTTAAATATACAACATGAAGATGTTGCCTGCAGATTGTTCCCATTCACTCTCCAGGAGGGAGCTTATGACTGGTTTTTAAACCTCACCAGCAATTCCATTACTAGCTGGGATGATCTAGAGAAAGCTTTTATATCACAGTTCGGTGAAGTGATAGATCCCAGCATTTTATATCAACAATTTTCCAGCATCAAGAAAGAGTCGGGAGAAACTGTCAGGTCTTTCAATATGAGGTTCCAAAGAGCTTACGGTAGAATGACCGGCCATTACATCCCAAATGCAAATCTGGCCTTAGAAATCTACAAGAATGCATTGGATTCGATGACCTCTATTTTCCTCAAGAGAGACATCAATATCACAACCCGGCGAGGGCTTATAAAGAAGCCTTAATTCTTGAAAGATAGTTAGGGCCTCAAATTCTGAGCAGTCCTTTGATATCCTATGTGACACAGAACATGTTTTTTCCAGACCCCATTCCACATCATGAGTTAGTGCCAACATGTCATGCTCTACCCAAGGAGACTCCGTTAACTGTGACATCCACTCAGCATGTGCAAAATACAGAGAAAAGTTTTGACAAATTCAAAGTGCAGGTGCTTGAACTGAATAGTTGTGATCTTGCACCACCTAAATCTAAAGTTTTTCCTGATGAGTTAAATTTTCCTAGAGATCAAAGAAATATTGATACTTCTAGTTCACCCAAAAATAGTACAACCAGGGTTTCAGATTCTGTCACTTTCTCTGAAGAGACAGAAAGTCTTGTACAGACTCATGTGGATGAAATGCAAGATTTTCAACAGTTAAAAAGAGACAGTTATGACTTGAAATGTCAGAGTCCAGAATCTAATAATGATCCTTCCTCATCAGAGGATGATGAAAGTGAGATTCAATATCACTATGCAGAAGTAACTGAGGAGGATAACATCATTGAGGATATGAGGGAACTTAAAGCTGACATCACCCTCTATGAACTCCCTCAGATTGTTGAACAAAAGGTTAACTTGATTGAGGCTTACTTTGGACCACCTGTTGGATTTCAAGAAAAGGAGGAAAAGATAGTAAATATGAATGTGGTCAGCCAACTTGGAATTGATGAACTGTCTCAACATAAGCCTGCAACTTCTGAACATAATGTCAAAGAAAAGGCTATAAACTGTGTTGATGCAGATATTGGAGTTTTTAATTTGGCAACTGAGAATGTGGGAACAGTTACAGATCTAATCAATCACAACCATGATGTTTTGACATTGCACATTGATGAGGTTAAATCTAAGCAAGGCTCAGGTAAAAATGAAAATTGTAAGCATCCTTCTAGAGGGATAAAAATTGAAGTCCTGGATATTGAAGCAGTGCAGCAACCACAAAATGTTCAAGTTGTTAAGAACCAGGGCATACAGATAAAACATGATTTCTTTCAGTTGTCACATCATTTTGAAGATGTGGTGGTCTGGGTCTGTCAAGATTTTAAGGTATTTGATCCTGGGGGTTTTTACATTCAATCCTTTTGAAAGAACTCTGCAAACCCTTCAATTAGAAGCATAAACATGTTATCATATGATTTGTTATTATATGATTTGTTTAATTTGAAGGAGTTGCAGATTTGTTTTTCAAATGGGACAGGGAAGATAGTAAACACAAGTCTTTCCCAGATAGCAAATTTTTGAAGCACAGTCTGGAGTGCATTTCGTCAACAGGACCTGAAAGGTAATTTTTCTAAATTACTTGCATGGTCAAAAATTTTTTAAGGCACCATTTCTCTGCTTTCCCAACTGCTGCATTTTTTGAGTATGAAGGGAAGTTGTAACATATGTATGCATTGTAAGTAAGTCTTTAGTTTTGTAGTTTTATTTTTTTAAATGTCTGTACAGTTGCAGTTTTTCAGTTTTCTTTAATTGTTTTTTAGTTTTAGCTTGTGCAGTTTATTTCTTTCTTGTGCTTTTTATTTCCTTTCTTTGTCTTTTTATGTCAGCTTGTTGTTTAAGTCTGTACAGTCTTTTGTTTTAGTTTTATTTGCAGTCCTTTCTTCCTTGCAGTTATTTTTCTTTGTTGTCTGTACAGTTGCAGTTTAATTTATTTCAGTTGCAGTTTAGTTTATTTCAGTTGCTTTAGTTTATTTCAGTGCTGTTGCAATTTAGCTTTGCTGCAGTTCAGCAGTTTTAGTTGCTTTGCTTCAGTTCTTTTAGTTTATTTCTTTTATTGCCTGTACGCTTTTATTTTCTTCCCTGCATTTCCTTTTCTTTGCTTTGTCTGTACAGTCTTTTGTTTCAGTTCTTTTCTTTGCTGTCTGTTCAGTTTATTTCATTCCCTTTTCCTGTACAGTTCTGTGTTTTAGCCTATACATTTTTATTTTGTCTTGCTTTAGAAGCCTGTGCCTGTCCTTGGAAGCCTGTACAAAGTCCTTTGGCTTCTAAAATTTTCTGTCCTTTGCCTTTGCTTGAGCAATCAATGAAAAGTCAGCCTGCTGAAAATTGTTTATTCTAAGCTGATCAATCCAGTTTCCATCCAATGCCCATGCTGTTCACCATTCTAATAGAGATAGTCTGCTTGCACTAAACTGTAGAATTATTTTGTTATTCAGGACGAAGGTAGAGAGATGATTGGATCTTGTGTCTTACTTGCCACAGTTGTTTTAATGATAGAAAAACTGCTATGCTGTTTAGTTGGAGGAACTCCCGAGGAATCCAAGAAAAGCTGGTTATGAGAGGGGACTATGTCATGCAATTATTTGGGTGTCACCAGAGGCTATCAATGCCTAGACTGAAACAGTTCCAGATTGATCAAATGATAAAAGAAAATTGTAATTTCTCTAAGGTCTTCCAGATAGTGATATATTTCAAAAAGAAGAGAGATAAAAAAAAAAAGAAAAAAGAGTTATATATTAAAAGAGGCAGCCAATATTAGATTCTGCCCTACAGTTGTAAATTTGGGTCGTGTAAATCTAAAGGGTAACTCTGTCTAGGCTGTAAAAGGCTAAACTAGTAAACAGAGCTCTACTCGGTTTCCCCTTTTACAATCTAGAAAAGTTGATTAATCCAAGTTTATCATTCAATTCAGTCATCCTTGAAGAAAATTTTATACCCTTTGAAATTGCACATCAGAAATCTTCCTTGAAGTAATCCAGCCTAGTATGTCCTTGGGAAGTTTTAACAGCTGGCAGTTAGTAGTCAATTTATTGTGAAGAATGTCTGTGGCAAGGCATGATGCATGGTCTTTTTGTTTTGAAACCAGAGTCTTGGGTTCTAAAATAGTGCTACTATTTTACCTGCAGATATCGCCATTTGTTGATAAGCAACACACCCCCACTGAAAAATGAGATTCCATCCTCTTGAAAACTCTGAAATTCCATTTTGCAACAGGGACCCTCTTGATCATTTTCAGGTTTTAAATCCAAATTTGCTTGCCTCCTTTTTAAAGTTGTGCTTTTTCTTGCATTCCAGCTGTGTTATTCCAGAATTCACTTTTTACATGCTAGAATCATTCATGCTTAAGAAAATCTTGCACCGGTACCGAGAAAATCTAGAAAATAGTTGCATAAATTCATGAAAAATCAAACTTTCCATTTTTGGTAGTGTCGCGATATCGCGACACTTCCATTTTCAGAAATGTCGCGATATCGCGACACTTCCATTTTCAGAAATGTCGCGATATCGCGACAGGTAAGTCAAAATGCAGCTAAGTCCTGGAAGTGTAGCGAAATCTTGACACTTTCCATTTTTGGAAGTGTCGCGATATCGCGATGTTTCCATTTTTGGAAACCGTCGCAAAATCGCTGCCGACCGGAGGAGAGAGAAAGAAAGCGTACGGAGGGCGCGATTTTGCGACATGTCGCGAAATCGTGACATGTCGCAGATTCACGGCAGGAGAGAAAACGCATGAAAATCGGCTAAGTGCCAGAAAGGTCACGATTTCACGACAGTTTTTGGAGAGAGAAGCAATCTGTACGGAAGGGCATGATTTTGCGACATGTCGCATTTTCGCGGTAGGAGAGAGAAAGTGGGCTGCAGGATGAAAAATCGGCTAAGTCGCAAACATGTTCCAAAATCGCGGTCAACGTGGTCAACGCATGCATGTAAGGGAACTGTCACGATATCGCGACGTGTTCTAGAATCGCGGCTGAAAATCAAGAAAGCGTACGGAGGCCAGGAAGGTCGCGATTTCGCGACATGTCGCGAAATCGTGACATGTCGCGTTTTCATGGCCGACGAGGGAAGAAGTTGCCGATGCGGCAGGGTCGCGATTTCCCGACATGTCGCAGAATCGCGGTAGGAGAGAGAAAGTCATAAGTTGACCTGAAAATGCATTTCGACGGGAAACAGAAGGCATCCTGGGGTAGCGACAAGTGTCAAAGCGTGAATGAGACAAACAGAAGCCAACATGCAAGCTTATTTTGCGGTTTTTAATCTGTTTTAACCTTTAAAGCTTCTGATTTAATTAAAATGCTAATCTAATGCATCTTTTTGTCTTTCATGCAGGATTCCATCTGGCACTTACGGGACAACCGGGAAAGACCATAAAGGCAAATTTAAAGTGCAGATTTAGTCAAGGACCACCATGCTAGGAGAGAAGCTGCCGGTGAGAGCATTCAATGACAAATTTATTGCAGAATTGATAGCATGAAGACCATTTCAACTCAAAGATGGATTTGCGAGATAAAACAGATCTGAGAGAGGTGGTGACTCATCCGGCTCACCAGCAGAATTAATGGAGGCATTTATTTGCAGCTGCGGATGAATGCAAGTTGCATTTGATTTTATCTTCTCCATTTATGGCAATTGACTGCACTGATTTGCCGAAGGGTTAAGTTCTATCTGGACTTTGATTTTAAATGGATTTTTATTGTAAAACCCGGGTCCTAGGGTTTAGATGTGATAAGATTTGCAGTTAAAGAAGAAGATATTTCTGAAAAGATCAGGGCCTGTCATGAGTCTATAAATACTTCTTCTAAATGTAATCGCGAGAGGCGGAGACTTAGAAATAAAAGGCTTATAAGCAATTTCTTGCAAATTTTGTGAAATCCTTTGTTTCTGGACTTGGAGTTGATGTGCTTTAGCTTTTCTGTGATAGCATGGCCAGGAGCCTAATCTTTTGCAGAGTGTGATAAGTGTATCTTATTTTGTTATCCGTTCCATTTAAAGTTTATTAGATATATGTCGTAAATCTGAGTTATCAAGTTTAAATATGCTGCTAGGCTTCAGTTGTTCTATTGTCTGCTAGGGGAAATTATAGATTTGAAGGTTAAGTTTGTTCTAATTGCTCTGTCTTCACTGTGTGAGCTAGGTTGCCGATGAAAGATACCAGTTTTAACCAACTGCCCTTGGATTTATAATTTTTTGCTAGATCTGTTTCACTCTGCCTTGTGCTCTTAGTTGAAAGTGATCTTAGACTGATCGGACACTTTCTTCTTTGATTTGTTCTGTTGTGAAGCTAGTAGCATAGATAAGATTGATAGTTTGGGTTTTACAGTTGATGTTTGATATGCTTCTCTTTTTTGCCTTACCCTACCCTCTCTTTGCTTTCGGTGAATGATCCATTTTTATTTTCTTTATTTGCCTTTTATTTAAATCTGCTGACCCATGAGAGCTAGATCAAAGAATTCAAGTTAAATCTGATTGTCAACAACTTTTGCAACTACTGAACAAGTTCAAGAACCCCTTGTAAGGTAACAAAGCAGTCCATATTGAAATCTATTCCAGAAGTGGAAAAGAGTGAATTGCCATTCGACCCAACTCTGTAACTTGCACCTTGGATAACCAGCTAGATCCTAAATATGAGTGGGATCTGTCCCGTGGGTGTCTCCGAGGCTTCCTTGCTTCATCCTTCTCGGGGTGTGCATGAAATCCGGACTAACATGCTTCAAATGCATTGTAGTTATGATTCATTTTCTTCTCTTTTTCTTAGATTCTTACTGGTCGGGCTCGATACCCAAAGCTTATGAATACACTTATGCCCCACTTGGATGCCAATGATTGGGCTTGGCTCAAAGCTTGTGGGCTTTAGTATGTCACTATACTACCCACCATTATGGCAGATCATGCCTACCTTATGGCTTTGGTCCATCGATAGGACCCTCGGACCAATACCTTCCACTTTCCCACTGGTGAGATGACCATCATGTTGGAATATGTGTATAGGATCTTTCGGATCCCCTTTGATGGAGTGGCCATTGTCTCTTCAACCACTAATGACCAGGTTGTTTTTTTTCACTTGGGTATTCATAGGATGCTCTGTGGAGGCTCTCAAGGATACAAAATCTAGGGGAGTTTCCATATCGCAATGGTATGAGGAGGATATCTTCTCTGTGAGGCGTGCAGTATTGCTGATGGTCATCAACAATATCTTGATTCTAGATTGCTCAGGTTTTAGGTTCCCATGGAACCTCTTGGTGATGGTTTAGGACTTTTTGGATAGTGAGGAGCCTATCATCTATGCATGGGGTAGTTCTTTGTTGGCTCAGTGCTATGATGAGTTGTACCACATACATCGGTAAGGTCACATCAGCATTGCTTGTAACTTTCTTCTACAGGTTTAGGGATGGGAGCATGTCTGGGTAGATTACCCCAGAGGGGTTCCTACCAATATTATAGCTATGGAGGAGCATATGTAGTGCTATGCCACTAGATGGTCTCAAGAGCATGAGCTATGCAAGATCCATTGTCATGCAAACTGAATATGGGTTGCAAATCAAAGATGTTATATGACATCCATATCATGAGTTCCTGGTGTGGGATGATCCGACCAGTTTTACTGCTAGGACATGGCATGAGCAGTGGCTTCTTGGCTGCAAGGTTGTCATCCGAGAGTATTTCTTCTACTCTCGAGTTCTACGTTAGTACGGGCTACAACAAGATGTTCCTCTTGTTCCATTTTTGTATAGGCACCTCATAGTGGAGAAGGACCTACCTCCCTGGTAGATTACATATATCTTAGATGAGAAGGATGCCCTAGTAGTTGACCCAGGAGTCACTAGGGATGTTACATAGATATACACTCAATGGTGGGGGGATCGAATGTGGCATGGTATCGATAGCCTAGGTCGTGAGGATGATGGCAGGGATGATGGCGTAGATCTGACATGGCACAGAGTCTAATCCAAGACTAAGGTATGGGTCCAACCCGTAGATCAAGTGGAAGTGGAGGAGAAGGAGGCTCCTAAGGAGGATGAGGAGGAGCTGGAGCCCGAGGAGAGATATTCTCCTCTAAGAGCACAGTTGCATGAGGTCGAGGTCGAGCTTCAGTCGATCAAGATCTAGGTGTAGCAGTTAGATGCTACCATAGCATAATGAGATGCCATCATAGAGCAGCTCATGATGTAGATATAGGATCTATAGGCTACTATCAAGGGCGGTACTGCTAGGATGTAGTTTTTTGTCCCTCCTTATACACCATAGGGGGATCCAGGGATAGATTTAGGGGCAGAGGTTCTACGCCTGTAGTTACTGTTGGATGAGTATGAGGGGTAGATTCAGGGGTAGAGGTTCTATGCCTACATTTACTATTGGATGAGTACAAGGGGTAGATTCAAGAGCATGTTGGTCACATTACCACTCTTTAAATGTAACTTAGGAGGCATGGGCTTGTTCCTAGGGAGGCACCTCATGCAGGTGGTTCACAGGTTAGTGGGCGCTCTACCTCAGGGTAGTATTTTGCCCATACTAGCTAGAGGACCTTGACTCAGATAGAGAGACTAGCAGGTTCACACCATTCAAATCGTTACACTGCCACAAGGGGAGGTGGCACTGGGGGAGGTGATGTCGGGGGCTCAACTCATGTATTTTATTGATGGTGCTCTTTTGATTCATTTAGAGGTCGGCTTGACCTACCTAACTATAGCCCATGGGCATTTTTGTACCTTTATGGACTTGATACACACATTTATGTGATATCTTTGCTTTATGACTCATTATGTGTATCATTTATTGCTTATATATTTTTTTTTTGTTGTTTTATGATGCAATGGATGATGATGAATTGATGTATGTGTGTTAGGTGTTAGATGATATTTATGATGATGTGGATTTGAAATAGATGCTAATGTGTGTATATCTATAGATGTTCATATGATATGATGTGATGTTATTATGAGTTGATCTAATGATGGATTTATGGTTGTATGCAAATGGATATTGCTTATATGTTTTATGATGTGCTTTATGATGTAATGATGGATGATTTATTACTTCTATATTTATGGATGCAATGTTATTGTTAAATGTATGCTTAATTTTGATTTAAATTATATGCATCTAGCTTATGTGGTGGTATGGTATGAATGAACCCATATGCTTCAATCACTTAAAACATAAGGAATGCATATGATATTAACAATATTAATGGGTGATACCACAAAAAGAAAAAATTAATCATGAATTTAAATAATCACTCCTTTCATAATAATTGATTAAGTATTCATATGTGAGATGTAATGGTGTGAAATGTATGTATTTTATTGATAAGTTTCTGTAAATTAAAAGATATAAAGTAGTAAGTGGTTGTCTATATATTATTTCTAATATATGTAGTATCTATCCTACTATATTGATACCCCCTAATTTATAGAATCTTATAAAGAAAATTTTGGTATGATTGATGAGATGATTTGTTGCTATATAATAATTTAGGCTTTTGCTTGAGATTCAAACATTCTAGTTACCCTATCAATAGTTGTGTACTGACCATACTAGACTTTTTGAAGAAGTAAGGCTTTAACCATGGACCTATGGATTCATTATCCTTGTGTGTACAAATGAATATATTTAGATAGAATGTCATGTGGGATTCTTTTAGCCCATTGTTAAGATCAGGGAACCTCAATTGTTCATATTATCCTATGTTGGACTCAGTTGGACTATACCACTAGGTGACATTGGGTTACCTAAAGCTACCTCATCCACATTCAAACATTGGTCTACACAAATGCATAATGACTTTGTATTAGACATATTGTCATGCTTTTGGTTTGGTTGTACTGAGAATTCCAGGGATTCAAATTTCATTCCCTTTTTTTTTCATTTCGACTCAGGATACTTGCTCATATATAGTGATGAAAATCATTGTTTATTTTGACTATTTTTTTTGTTTGAGCAAGGGATTATTGTAGTGATGATAATCACTATTTATTTTGCTTTTGTTCTTTTGATATTTTGACCTATGACTTTGGGCATTGATGTTCGAATTTTGCTTATTTTTATGTAAGCAAGGGATGTATGTAGTGATGATAATCGCTCATTTCTGGGTAGGGCAGAACTTGTCCTTTTGTCAATTCTTAGCACCTTTGAACCAGTTACACAGGGGTATGAGCAAGGATGACCCTTTTCACTTAAGGTAACTTAGGACCCTATATGCAACTTTCATCTTCCCTTGTCCAGCTAGGATTTTAGTGTTTCAATTAGTGATGGGATTCTAAATATCTAAGGTTTTCACGTCTATTCCTTATTCTCTACTAATCATTATGGATTTTCACAAAAGTTGATAAGACCACTAGATATGGTTGAATAACTAGAAAATCTTAGCCCGTTCTTTATAGCAACTTTGATATGGTTGTGTTGAGAAACATAATTACACACATGAATGAATGGATGATGGTGGATTTTTTTGTGACTTATGATGCAAACTGTGGCATTAATTATAATACTGTGATCACACCATATGTGAATGTAATGGAAATGATAATGTAATGCAACTATGTGGATGCAAGATGTAGATGCAATTGTTTTTGTGTTTTTTATTTTATGTTGTTTTTGTATTTTTTATTTTGTTTTATGTGTAGAACGCCTTAAAGTGAATGATATTGAGGGTTTCAGGATCTTCAACACCATCCAATTATGGAAGGCGATATTCTCCAAGCCCAACCCTTTCTAAAATCATGTAGGGGCCTATCAAATTTACCATGAATTTGTCTCACAGATGCGATGGTAAATTAGAATTATGTTGGTTCTCTTTGAGCACAAGATCCCCAATTTTAAAATCTCTTAAGTGGACTTTACTATTGTAAGCTTGTGCAAGGCAATCTTGGTAAACACAAATATGCTCTAAAGTATTGACTCGTCGTTCATCAAGAAGCATCAACTGATCAAGGTGGCCTTGTCACGCGGTTTCATCATCTATGAAGTCCTTTAATGTTTTGCGTAGGATTAGAATTTCCAAATCTAGTGGCATGATGGACTTAGTGCCATATACAAGTGAAAATGGTGTTGCCCCAGTGGGTGTCCGTACACTAGTCCTGTATACCCATAGTGCTAGAGGTAACTATATATGTCAATCCTTGTGATTTTCTTGCATTGTCTTCCTCAAGATGGAGACTATTGTTTTGTTTAAGGCTTCTGCTTGCCCATTTGCTTGTGGATAACAAGGTGTTGAAAAATTGTGCTGAATATGGTATTTATTCATT